>CM032229.1:175937500-176140000 GCA_019009955.1 Riptortus pedestris
TATATAATTCTCCCGGTTTGATTTACTGAAATTAAAAATCTTTTCATCTCACACGTCTTTATCTATTTGAAATTATTTTACCTAAATGAAGCAAAACATTTTACATATTTCGACTGTGAAATGTGCCTACAAGGAAGTAGTGGGACTTCTAAAATACCGAGTTGGTTTATCATACGTAGTTGCTTCGTGGGAATTTCGCTGGGTACGCAAGTTTTCTGTGTACAGAGCTATTATTTGACAAGATGGGTGCGCATTACAGGGCAATTGCTCCTTTAAAATTATCCTTTAATAACACAACGAGGAAAAGAAGGGTTGAATCCATTTGAGTCTACAGGCGATATCATTTGGGTTTTATTTTTTTTTTGAAGGGTTGTTTTTTGGGTTGAAGAACAGTAGCCTTAGGGGTAGGACTTGAGACCAAACAAAATAGGTTGTTTTTTTTTTGAGCGTGGTTCTCGACGGCCGACATTACCCAAGGCGGTAATTTGATCTAAGTGTAGCGGTGGATATGCAGGAGGCAGGCAGGTAGTACGGCCACCACGTACCTTGGCTACTTATCCGGCTCGTGAGGTCTGCCTCGAGGCGAGGATGCGTCCGAGGGGGGCCCGGGGTTTACAATTTATGTTCGGCTCAGCTGAGGTAAAGCTTCCTCTACAACCCGAAAAGAAAGAGTTCACACAAGTGAAATTTGTCGGTAGAGTTGGCAAGGAGAGAGAAAGACACTATTGTTATGGGTTATCTTCGGTGGTACTTAAGGGAAACCAGCTATGGAGCCCCAACTCATGATTAATTATTTTAATTTATTTATACAGGAGCACCCGCATCTAGGCGATTTGGCTCAAAGTTTCTCAATGTAAAATGAAAACAAAATTATAGAAAAATAACAAAAACTGAAACAACAAACAAAAAATTAAATATAACAAATAATCATTAAATACTAGTAATAAAGATAATTAAAAGTCCGTCACGCAGGGGCTGCGTTAACTAAGCAGATTTCCCTCGTGAAGTTTAGTAATAGATAAATATACATACTGCTAACACAACAACACCGTGAATAAATACAAACGGAAATAAGAAATGTTTCATACAATTTCAATAGCCTGCCGACAGGAAGCGTTAGGTTAGAAATGTAATCAAACGGGTCCCGCCTCACACCGGAAAGAAAACAATTACTGAAATATAACAGAATATAACACATTAATTTTATTGAGAACTATTTACTATATATAGTACTGTAATTTAATTTCAGTCAGAATAATTGTTATCTCAATCAATAAAATTTTAGTAGTCCAAAACTTTAAGATGGGGGGGGGAGTCACCAGTGCATATTTGCATGTATCTCGTATAATAAAGGACTCTTGAATGCAATCTTTGGTATTTAAACTTCCAATAATGTGATTTATTATGTATCAGAGTATTGTTTACGTAACATGAGTAGAAGTGGCGGTTTGGGGAAAACTGAAAAATGCAAATATCTCGGTTAATATTCAAGATAAAGAATAAATGTATATAAAAATATTTATAGTACATTTAATTTGCAATAAGATTGATTCTGTATAATTTTTCGATGCGACGTATAGTAACGGAGATATTTCGAATTTTCGAAAATCCTCCGCTCTAAACCCCCCCTCCCACTAGTCCGATTTCAGCCGTTAACGAACATGATCTTTCTTTTTACATAAAACGCTTAAATATGAAGTTTGGTAAGGATTAATCAAACATTGCGACTGCTAGAGCGGTAACAGACAAATATATATTATAAATATATATATATATATATATATATATATATATATATATATATATAGATATATATATATACAGTTTTGAACGGACCTCATTTTCGTCATCTACTAGGTAGGATCGATGGACATTTGAAGAAAAATGTCGAAAATTCCGTCATGAGTACAACCTCAATAGCTGATTTCCCTTAAGGGAAATCTGCTAATAAACTTTAGACTAGTAATAGAGACAACAATTTAAAATGGTTTTAATAAAAAATATTTTGTTTACCTATATAACTAGTTACGATTTATATTATTTTTTATTTATTTATTTAATTTAATTTTGTGCCCCTCAGAAATGGGGTGTTGGCATTATTAGGATGATATTATTACTCCTTCATGTGCTTAACCACATTTATATTATGGAAATTATTTCTTTAATATCTGATTAATAATCATATCCGTGCATTGTCTAAAGAATACTCATAAAAAGTTAAACCCTTTCAATATCTTTTTAGGTATGCTGTAGGGCGTTTCTATTTTTGTATTATAAAGGTTTTGTTGATGTGTTTTAGATCTGTTAGTATTTGTGGAAATTATATTGGCTACTGTCATTTAATAGTTCTGTCATATCGTGGGGCATGGTGTAGGTTTTTTTCGTTGGACGCAGTCTGTCAGTATGTGTTTTATCGTAAGGTGTTTGTTGCAGTATTTGCATATGCAGGGGTATCAGGCCTTGAATTAAGTGTCTATGTGTCAGGTAATGTGTGGCCTCGATCCTGGAGGTCTGGGAGGTTCTTGACAGACTCCAACTCATGAAGCAATGTTCGACAAATGTCTACGAATGTTTATCGATCCGACCCAGGAGATGAGGTGCGTTCAAATATGTATATTATATATATATAAATAAATAATAAAAATAATATTTGGAATCAATAATTTAAGGAAAACAATGTTAATAACCCTCATGCTGGAGTGGAAGTTGACGGGAGACCTAAACAATTAATTGAGTTCACTTATTTCTTGTGAAATGCTGGCATAAATAGAATTGATTTCCTCTGAAATTTACTATTACGAATTATAATTTTATCAACCAAACTATGCTTAAGCTATATGCGCTTGGATCGGTTTTGACAGGATATATGAAAGATGATATTTAATTGTAACAAATGCTATCGACGATTATGGTTTGCATTATTCAAAAACGGTGAGTCAAAAAGTGGCGAGGGATAGATTAGGAACATATTTTCATTTATTCTTAAAAACTAAAATTTCTATTCTATTGATCCTCGAAAGTTACCCTTTAGGACTGGCTATTTCGGAAAAACAATATGTCGAGGAGGGATGTGTATTTGTATACGTTACATTGAACTCTTGCTATAGAAGTACCATCATTAGTCAGTCAACAATGATTTCCCGGGCATCGCTGGGTACCTTAGCTAGTAACCTACGTATATAATGAAATAACGTGCAAACAATAATTATAGAACATTTCATTTACAATAAGATTTTTCGATCTGATGCAAAAAACGGAGATATTCAGAATTTTCATTCTTAAGCCCATATACACACACACACACACACACACACACACACACACACACACACATATATATATATATATATATATATATATATATATTTATTTATGTTAATGCTCTAGCGATCGCAAGTTTTGTTTTAACGCTACCAAACTCCGTATAAGTTTGGAAAGAGGATAAACAGGAAATATGCAGCGAGGCCAAAAGTAGTTGACACCTCTTCAATTCCTTGTGCCATGACAAACAACTTGAAATTTTAAGAAAAAAGTCAATGTACAGACAGAGGTGTACTTAGGGAGTATGTAAAACCTATAGTTTTTAGCAGATTTCCCTTAAGGGAAATCAGCTATTGAGGTCGTACACATAACGCGATTTTCGAAAATTTATAAATATTGTTCTATACATTTATTTCTCTATATTGAACATTAACCGAGATATTTGCATTTTTATTAAATTTGAGCCGATAACGGACGACTATTTCCTGCCAAAAGCTAGTTCCTTTGCCGTAACTTTTCGGCTCTCGTATGGAGATTTCTCTATTGTATAACTTCACGTGGGAAATCTGCTTAGTTTACGCAGCCCCTGCGTGACGGACTATTTATATCTTGAGGCCATACCTACAACGATGACAAATAGAAATTCGCTTATTAAAATAATAAATATAATATGAAAAAAACTCATAAAGTATTCATAGAGGACTTATTTTACACAAGGATCGTTAGTTCATGACATAAATTAAGTCGTCCCCTTATTGCCTTGTCGAATTTAATTTTCAGAAGGCGCTGTGACGGGCGAAGAAAAAAAAATTAAATTGTCCAAGGGGGAGACGCGAACCCCTCCCCCAACTCCTCGACATCAGAAACCCTGACGTCGTTATAAAGATAATACATTTGTCAGGAAACATCTGGCGGATCGGTGAAACTGAGTCAGGTCTAATTTAATTCCGGGGGGCGGCATAACAGCTTCACTTTCCTTTTATCATCGCCGAAAGTTCAGATATCTGAATGGTCGGAGGGGCGTAGTAGAGGGCGAGACGGACACCCAGAACACAATGAAATAGAAACTACATTTAGTCGGAGTAAAGACTGGATGTTTTTGATGAGTGATGTGGAATCATCAACTGATAAAGATTGAATCATTGGATAATCGCCTCAAGTCTGTTAAGGGAGAGAGACAACGACCGAATGAGGCAGTCATTTTCTATTCTATCTTTCTAACCTGGGGCGGCTTAAGGGCCGGGCAACCCGGGGCGACGAAAGCCAGGGGGCGACCAAAACTCCCAAGTACGTGAAAATTTCGTTTTCGTTTTTATAAAGTTAAATATTTTGTATTCTCTTGAAAAAAATTCTTTAATAAACTTTTTTAATATACAGCTAACTCAAATAAACACAATTTATGACGTATAGCCCCTACTATAATGTTTACATAAAAAGGATCAGTCACGCAGGGGCTGCGTAAACTAAGCAGATTTCCCCACGTGAAGATTTTAGCAATAGAGAAATCAGCCATAAATTTACAACTGTTGTTGTAAGACAACCTTAAAACCTTAAATAAACATTATTTACGGGCGTAAGAAACCTGTCAGTTAATTCTAGCCCAAAAACTCCCAACAGTTGACTACGGCTTCTGAATTGTAAGAATAATTTACTATTTTAATAACTCGAGGGACGATAGTTTATGAAACGGCCGCCAGAGCCAAGACTTACGAAAACGGCGGGAACTATTCCGTACATAACCTACTGGTGACCTCACGCAGACTTCATACAAATGCAAATATCTCGGTTAATATTCAAGATACAGAATAAATGTATATCAACAATATTTATAGTAGATTTATTTAGCTATAAGATTGGTTATGTACAATGATTCGATCCGACGTCTAGTAACGGAGCATATTGCGAATTTTCAAAAAATCCCCTCCTCTAAAACCCCCTCCCACTGGTCTGATTTCAGCATACGAACTGGATCTTTCTTTTTACATAAAACGACTCTAAATATCGAGTTTGGTAACGATTCAAACAAAAATTTTGACCCGCTAGATGCTGGTATAACAGAACAAGTTTACGCAGCGCCTGTCGTGACGGACTTTTTCGTACATCCCATCATGAGTACAGCCTTAACAGCTGCTTTCGCCTGAAGGAAATCTGCTATAATGTGGCAAATTCATATCGGATTCCCGTCGAGTTATAAATATTTGGATAACTTAGCCCCTTACGTATTCAATAAAATAAACATTTTGTTTTCTGCTCCTACTATTCCAGTGGAGAAAATATAACGGTATTTTGACTACATCTGTTTATTTTATCATAAATTTTAGATAAATGGTAGCTTTACCAATTATTTTAATCTTTAAAAAGGATTAACTAAAGATTCACAATTCTCAAAAATCTGAAAATTCTTAAACGCAAATAACCAATCAGGGCCAAAGTTGGTATTCCAAACACAATTCGTTCTATACACTTTTCGATAAAGCCAATACTAACAGAGAAATTATTTAATATGTTCACGTCGTAGTAATTACCCCCCCCCCCCACTCATAGTTGGAATTTCGGGGATTCCCGTATATGGCCTATGTGCCTTGAGATAGTTGACCCACAAATATAAAATTTCCTCTCCCTAACACCCCCCGATTTCAGCCATTAGCGAACGTGTTTTTTAGTATTACATGAAATGCTTAAACGCTGAGTTAATTACTGTCAGGCTTAAATGTATGCATAGAAATGTGTAATTATTATTGAGAAAGAACAATTAACAATCATTACCATTAACATTAATATTCTTATATAAAATAATTCTAGTTGTTAAGTGAATCCATGATTTAGGCAGCTTAGTCAAATTTGACTTTAATATTCCCAATATAGTCGACACGGGTCATTTAGGACTAAAGAGCCCGTATCGGAACGGAATGATTTAAAATGGAAGTCATAAACTATTTAACTGCGGGGCTTATCTGCTGACAATTTGTGACCCATTACACGGGCCTTCGTGATCGGAGCCCATTGATTATATATATATAGGACATGTGCAGGGGGTGAGCAGATGGTCACAAAACTGTGACCGTCACCAATTGCTCCCTTTGCATAAACACCGACTTCCGCTCCGAGCAGTCACAGGCAGGCCTTACCAGTCGTTGGGAAGTTAACTGTTTCCAGTTGAGTAAGCATAAATGTATTATCAGATAATATTTTTTAGCAGATTTCCCTTATGGGGATCTTATGGTGATTTGTACCATTGACGCGATTTCGAAATTGTTTCTCTCACATGTCCATCGGTCCTACAGGAGATGACGAAAATGAGGTCGTCAAAACTGTATATATATATATATATATATTTATTTATATATATATTATATATTATATATATATATATATATATTTATATATAATATATATACTATATATATATATATATATCTATTTATATATTTAATTCTTTGTTCTGTTAACACTCTAGCGGTCGTAATTATTGTTTAATCGTTACCAAACTCAATATTTAGTCGTTCTATGTAAAAAAGAAAGTTTGTTAACGGCTGAAATCGGGCCAGTGGGGAGGAGGGTTTAGCGGGGAGGATTTTTGAAAATTCGAAATATCTCCGTTACCATAGGTCGGATCAAAAAAATGCATAGAACCAATCTTATTGCAAATTAAATTCACTATACATATTGTTATATACATTTATTCTCTATCTTGAATATTAACCGAGATATTTGCATTTTTCAGTTTTCAGCAAACCGCCACTTCTACTCATGTTACATAAACAATACTCTGCTACATAATAAATCACATTATTTGAATCTTAAATACCAAATATTGTATTCAAGGGACCATTATTATATCCGTACGAGATACATGGAAATATGTTCTGGTGACCCCCGCCCCCATCTTAAGGTTTTGGACTACTTAAATTTGATTGATTGAGATAACAATTATTCTGACTCATTATTAATTACAGTACTAGATGTAGTAAATAGTTCTAAATAAAATAAATATGTTATATTATGATATATTTCAGTAATTGTTTTTCTTTCCGGTGTGAGGAGGGCAGACCCGTTTGTTTACATTTCTAACCTAACGCTTCCTGTAGGCAGGTTATTGAAATTGGATGAAACATTTCTTATTTCCGTTTGTATTTATTCACGGTGGTGTCGTGTTAGCAGTATGTATATTTATCTAGTACTAAACCTCACGAGGGAAATCTGCTTAGTTTACGCAGCCCCTGCGTGACGGACTTACGGTAAATCAGTTATTGAGGTGAAAAAACTTCTCATGATGCAGTTTTTAGAAAAACCTCTCCATTTTCTACAAAAGAACTTGAGCATATATATTTCCTCTCTAAGTAAAATACTGACCCATACTTTTGTACTTTCATTTTAGTTGTCAGTCTTTAACATTTTCGTTATTTGGTCAGTTACACTTCAGTTTGAATCGATTGCAATCACCTATTTTGCTTAATGAGGAAATATTAATTACACCAAAAATGGTACCACAAAATTTAAATTTACTCTTGTCATAGAGTAGGTCTACGCTCAAAATAAATTTCCCTCATAACGCGATTTTTGCAAGAGCTCTTCAAATGCACACCCATAATACATATGAGATGACGAAAATGTGATTCTTTCAAAATAACTCAGAGACACACACACACACACATATGTATGTATTATACACATGTACCTAATGCACAAGAGACCGTAATGTGTGTTTGATCGTCACCAAACACTTTAATAACACTTATTATGAAAATAAAAAAAAAGATTAAATTTGACAATGTTTCGGTTCAGTTAAGGAAAGCCCCCTAGGAGTGGTCTACAGGGGAGAATATTGAAAATTAGAAATATTCTCGTTATTTTGAGAAGGGTGGATAATCTATAGTTCACCAATCATAGTTAGATGTACAAAAAATTGTATACACCATGTTGAGATTTCACATAAGGGAAATCAGCTATTGACGTCGTACACATGACGCGATTTTCGAAAACTTTCTTCAAATGTTCCTCGATCCTACCAAGGATATGACGACATTGAGACCCGTTCAAAATTATATATATATATATATATATGCGTGAGTGTGTGTGTGTGTGTGTGTGTGTGTCTGTTAATGCTCTAGCGGTCGCAATATTTGTGAATCTAAACGATCCAGGGCTTTGCCCAAACGCATGCAAAAAAATTCATTCAAATCGGTCCAGCCGTTTACGGGCAGTTCAGTGACATACACACCTACAGTAGAATTATATATATATATATATATATATATATATATATATATATATATATATATATATAATTGTAACCTCTGTCTGTAGATTGATTTCCTATTTCAAGAAGGAGTTCACGATTGGAGAAGTTCGTTTCTCATGACAAAGACATATAACTGCATTTTGTTTCTTTCGTGTATGTTTGTTTGTTTGATTATTTGTTTGTTACCTTTTCACGCATAAACGGCTGAACCGAATTTGATGAAACTTGGGATTTATATTACTACTAACCGAATTTCAACTTAAGGCGTTTTCCAATTTTCACTCAGAAGAACAGGAATGAAACCTCTCAGGGAACCATGAAACCAGAAAGATTGTTATTTCGTTATCCAATTGCATTTTCGGCAATTATGCGCATGACAAAAGTTGTTTAATTTGTTATTTAGATTAACCTGCGTCATAGATCTGAGTGTGTCGTATAACTAAGTATAAATCAGTTAGACGCTAAAAATGAAACCGGAAGTCAACAACTTAATTTGGCACTTATGATTATTAATTTAATTAAACGTCCACTTTTTGATACTCAGTAGCTAATTGGGACGGGTCCTTATCTAGCCAGGTACACCCTTTCTAGGGACGGGCAGGAGTTGGGGTTCTAAGGGAGGCCTGTTATTTAATGAATTTCGTCCACTAAATAATTTCGTTTCCCATTGCTTTCTCAGCGAGAATACGAACATAACAAAAGTTGTTTATTTTTGTATTTAGAGTAAAGTTTGTTATATCGCACTCTAGCCGTTTACCCATGTGAGATAAATGAGGTATACGTTAACGCTTTAGCGGACATCCAACATGGCTAACCTTAACCACAAAACTCGGTATGTCAATAAGCATTAATTCTTCCATGACTAAAAGTTAGATTAAAATTTTTAGGTTCGAACGGGAGGGGGGTTGTAAGGGAGGCCTGAAAAAAAAAAACCTTCAAATGTTTGCATCGATCACCAGGAGATGTCGAAATATGGAGGTCCGTTCAAAATTATCGAACAAATAATTCTATTATTAGCAAATCACCGGCAACGACGGGTATTAATCCTAAACACTGGGACGGGTAAATGTCAAAGTATTGTGCAATGTAAAGCCTGCTAAAAAATACCATCACCATTCAGCCCCAAATGAATTCCCGGGCGAAGCCGGGTATCTGAGCTAGTATATATATAATTTTCTTTTTCAAGAAAGAGTTACGATTGTAGAAGTTCTTCTCGACAAAGCATATAAATCTAGTATATAAGAAACATACAACTGAGGCATTTTCCAATTTTCACGAAGAAATGAAACCTACAGACAGACCAGAAAGATTGCTTATGTTATCCAATCGCACCAAATACCATAAAAGATCCTTAAGATCTGAGTGCTGTAGCTAAGAAATAGAGTCGCTGAAAACGGAAAAACTAAATTATTATTATTATTATTTATTAACGTCCACTTTTTGATATTCAGGCTAAGTGGGACGGGTTATCTACAGGTTACCACTCTTTTCTAGCCAGGGTGGGGTTTTAGGATGTTATTTAATGAATTTCGACACTAAATAATTTCCTTTGCCCAGGCGAGAATCGAACTCGCCACTCTAGGTTTGCCATGTGAGATAAAGATCAACGCTTTAGCTCACATGGCTAACCTTACCCACAAAAATAAATTTGACTAACAAAGAAAAGAAAAAAAAAACCTTCAAATGTTCATCGATCACCAGGAGATGAGGTCGTTCAGAGGGGCGACGAAAATTCGAAATATTTCTGTTACTATCGACATATTGAAAAATGGTATAGAACAAATCTTATTGCGAAATAAATGTAATACAAGTTAAACAGCATTAACTAATATAATATTAAATATAGAAACAAAACAAAATTGAAGCATATTTATAAATATTTGAAAACGAAAAAATAAAATATAATAATATTTACAGTAATTTATTCTTGATTATATGAGCCTTAAGTAAATAATTATTCTTATGTAATAAATGGCCTAATTTTAGGAGCACTTGTTATGTAATAATATAAATCTTTGACTATATTTTTTGCTTTCAAGTTGTATATTCATCCGTTCATTTCTTCAGAAAATTATAATAACTGTTTTAAATGAAGCTCCACTAATTACAATACTAATAATAAAAATTAAAAAAAAAATCGTTATAGATAAATTAGCGACTTTAGAGGATAAAATGTATAATTTATGCTTGAAATGATAGCTTTCGAAAATTAATGTCGGCGAGCAATTTACTTAATAATTGTCGAAGGACTTGACTAATCAGGCAGCAACAAAGTAACTTGTAATAACTGACTAATTGCCCTTGTTATTTCCCCTCGGAATCGAACCACGCAACCTATAATGCATATTAATCGATATTTTTTTAATCTTTTTTCCCCCTCCTGAAATCTGTGATTATAATGAGCTTTGGCATCGATCGAAAAAAAAAAATAATGCAAAAACAAGGGGCCAGAAACATACGAAAATATATTAATTGCGTATAATTTGTATCGGGGCACGGAAGACAAAAAAAAAAAAAATATGGTAAAATAAATCGGGAAAAAAAAGAGTTATAAGTCAAAGATGTACGACATTTTGGCTTGCATAATTGATGGATGAGTTGGGCCGCTCTGAACAAGATAAACTGAGGAATGCAGGCTTGCCAGCCCCCTGTTTTTCTTCAGACTCACAGTTTGAGTCCGTTTGAGAAATGCTCTCATCCATAATTATGACGTACTTCCCTGTCTACATTTTAGCAGATTTCCCTTAAGGGGAAAATCAGCTAGTTTTTGAGGTTGTTACTCATGACGGAATTTTCGAAAATATTTTCTTGCAAATTGTTCCATCGATCCTACCTTGTAGATGGAAAGAAAATGAGGTCGTTTCAAAACTGTATATATATATCTCTATATATATATATTATCTATATATATATATACATTACATATATAGATTGATATATATATATATGACGATAACTGCATATTTATTTCTTTGGTATATATTATATATATATTTATATATTTGTCTGTTACGCCTCTAGCGGTCGCATTTTTTGTTTGTTACCTTACGCAAAAACGGCTACCGATATTTTATGAAGCGTTTTTGGTATGTATAAGAATACTAGATCAAAGTCTTTACGGCTATTAACATTCTCTAAGTGGGGAGTGGGGGTTTTAGAGGGGAGGATTTTCGAAAATTCGAAATATCGTTTCCGATATATTTCGGATACGAAAAAAATTATAGCTGAATCAATTCTTATTGTAAAAAAGACTCAAATGTACTAAGATCCAAACTAGATATGTGCGTTATATACATTCGATTCTCTTGATAATCGGACTAGTGGCGAGGCGGGGGTTTTAGAGGGGATGCCTGAATATTAAAAATAGAGAATAATTTCATTTACTATACGTCGGATGATAAAATTATTCAGCAAATCGCCCACTTCATACTCATAACAAAATTTACTCTGTTATATAGATAATTGTTATATACATTTATTCTTATTGGAAGTTTAAATACGCTAAAAATTGTACTTGAATATTAACCGAGATAATTGCATTTTTGCAGTTTCACCAAATTCATAAGCACTTTATTATACGTGATACAGCATAAACATATACTCTGGATACATCATAAAGCGGGAATCCACCTAAAGTTATTTGGCACTAAATACTCAACCGAATTAAAATTGTGAATTAGCAGGAAGACCTTTATTATAACGAGCCATACATGCAAATATGCCTGTTGGGAACCCCTCCCCCCCCACCTTAAAAGTTTTTCGGCAACTATAAAATTATTATGATTGAGAGTTAAACAATTATAGTTGATATTCATTATTTAATTTAACAGTACTAGATATACTCCAGGAATAGTTTCTCAATAAAATTAATTGCGTAGATATACTAAATAGTTCTCAATAAAATTTCAATTGTTATTTTCTAATATATTCCGGTGTTAGTAATTATTTTTTCTTAATCCGGTGTGAGGCGGGATCCGATTTGGAGGACCGGGAACCCGTACTTTGTTTCCTTATTAACTGCTAACAACGTAACGCTTTCTGTCGGACGGCTATTGAAAATTGGAAAGGAAAGCATTGCCAAACATATTCTTATTTCCGTTTGTATTTAATTCACGGTGTTGTGTTAGTTAGCAGTATGTATATGTACCTATATATATATTTTCCTCTATTACTAAACTTACGAGCGAGACATCTGCAATTGCTTAGTTTACGCAGCAAGCCCTGCGTGACTCTCGTGACCGGACTTTTTATAAACAAATATGAATGAATTGCATTAACGGCCAATGAATACCCCCGAAGAAGGGGGGGGGGGGGATGTGTTTGGAAATTTGCCAACCGACCTTATGCATCGATTCGGAGCAATTGATTCTTATTGAAATTTGCCAACGACCTTTCGATTCGGTGCATCTTGAATATTTACCGAACTTGGATTTGGAATATATTAAGTGCGTGGGTTGGCGGCAATGATGTTATAGGTTTTTGCTCACTACTGCAGTCAAGGTGAAATATATATAATATTTGTAACACGGTCGGGACGGAACACTCCTTAACGAAGCCACTGCGTGACGCTATTTGGTAAGAAGGCTTATCAAACGAATTATCAATCACCATATTGGTGATAGACACTTAATCTTACAAGGGAGGTTAGGCAACCCGACAATTCGAAAAATCCTGAAACTTAGTGTGCAAGTGCGGAACTACTATTTGAAGGGGTAAAATAACTTCTTGAACGAAAAAAAAAATCGGTTTTAATATTTCTGAGCAAATATTGTTAAAACGGTAATATAAATACAGAAAGTTACAAATGGTGGCCTTATAGTTTTAGCAGATTTCACTTAAGGGAAATCAGCTATTGAGGGCGTACTCATGATGCGATTTTCAAAAAATTTCTTCAAATGTCCATCGATCCTACCCAGGAGATGATGAAAATGAGATCCGTTCAAACTTATATATATATATATATATATATATATATATATATATGTGTGTGTGTGTGTGTGCGTGTGTGTCTGTTAACGCTCTAGTGGTCTCAATTTTTTTTTGATATTAACCAAAATCGATATATAAAAGTTTCATGCAAAAAGCAAGACAAAGTTCGATAATTGCGAAAATAGGACAAGTGGGAGGGGGGGGGTTTAGAGGTGGGGGATTTTCGAAAAGGCGAAATATTTCCGTTACCACATGTCGGATCAAAAAAACTGTATAGAACCATTCTAATTTCATATTAAATTTACTGTAGGGGCTCAGGTTAGCCATGCTAGTTAAAGCGTTGACCTTTATCTCACATGGTAAACCTAGAGTGGCGAGTTCGATTCTCGCCTGGGCAAAGGAAATTATTTAGTGACGAAATTCATTAAATAACGTCCTAAAATCCCACCCTGGCTATAAAAGGGTGGTAACCTGTAGATAACCCGTCCCGATTAGCCTAAGTTGCAAAACGTGGACGTTAATAAATAATAATAATAAATTACATTTATTCCCTATCTTGAATATTAACCGAGATATTTGCATTTTTATTAAATACGGACGAGTGAGTTTTCAGCCAAAAGCTAGTTTGGCCGTTTCCGTAACTGTTCAGCTCTCGTATGGAGATTTCTCTATTGTATAACTTCACGTGGGAAATCTTCTTAGTTTACGCGTGACGGACTTTTTAATTTACTTCAAAGCTGCTCAACTTCAATCAAGATTTTTTTATTATCATATTTAAAAAAAAAATATTTCCTCCCTATATCAGTTTATAAATGTTTTTTATAATGAATCATATTTAACAATAAATTCGATGCTATATGAAAAAGTTCTATTCCGAAAAATTTCTTCAATTGTACAACGATCCTACCCAGGAAATGACGAAAACGTCCGTCAAGAAGGGGGGTGCGTAAACTGCGTAAACTAAGCAGATCTCCCAAACGAAGGTTTACAATAGATGAATATACATACTGGTCACACCACCGCGAATATTAAGGGAATAAGTACAATCAGTAATGAGAAATCATTCAGGTACAACTTAATAACTCTACAGCGGAAAGCTACTGAATTCTAAACAAACCGGCCAGCCAACCTGAATTCTAGACCGAAAGAACAATAACTATCAATGAAATATATCTGAATATAACATATAAGTATTATTTAAAACTATTTACTATAGCTAGTGCCGTAATTTGTAATAAAACATAATAATTTTAATATGAATTACTTAAATTTCAGTAATCCAAGAACAAAACCAGGGCGGGGATCAACATAACTCATTTGCATATTTCTCATCAAAGTAAAAGTTCATTGAATACAATATTTCTTTTTTAACCTTGTAATCAAGTGGCTCATCATAAATAGATAGAACATAAGTAGGAGTGAGGGTTACTGAAAGCGGAAAACTTAAACATCCAAATAACTCGGTTAATATTCATGAAACAGAAAATATGAATAGAAAAACATGCAATGTTTCGATTCATTATATAGTAACGGAGACATTTTGAATTTTCGAGAACACCCACTCCCATGTTCCGACTTCAGCCGTTAAAGAACTTGATCTTTAGTTTTACATAAAACGTTTATATATCGCGTTTGGTGACGATTAAACAAAAATTGCGACCACTAGAACGGTAAGTCAAAAATATAATTTACGTGTACATATATATATATATATATATATATATATATATATATATATATATATACTGCTCAAAAATGAATAGGGATATTGGTTATTTTTTCTTATCCTAAATCGACCTTAATTAAATTACTTTTTTATGAGGAAAAAAAGACAATAATTTCTAATAAATATTAATGATATTTATAATTTAAAAAAAAAATGCTCGGTTCCATAAATACCACAAAACAGCCAATATCCCTATTCATTTTTGAGCATATGTATATATACACTCAACCGCAAAAAAAAAACCGGACACTTCATTTTTGTCGTATTAAAAGCTAATTTTCAGCAATTTTCTTTGTGGGTATACTCGTTATTACAGAGAATTTTGAGTCTAAGTCCATTGAACTAATCCCTTCAGGATTAGTAAACAATTAGATAAAACTCAGATTAGGTTTATTTGTCGTGAAGTTGATCTATTCTAAACTGTAAGTAGTTTTTTGCACGTTTAAGCATCTTTAATTATTAACCAAGTATTTTCTTTAATTAATGTTTTATTATTATTTCGGTCCAGAATAATGGGTCTTTCAAACTTGGATGGAAGGCCGGAGCTTACGTTACATTGCCGAAACGCTTGGGGTAGGGAAGTCTACCATTCACTGTAATAAAAATGAAGAATAATTTTTTTTTTTAAATGTGTTAATTTATCATTTTTTTTTAATTTTGTATTTTTTTGAAAATAATCAATAAAAATTATTCACTTTTGGCAGATTTTGTTTAAATAACCTATAGATTAACCAATTATTTTAATTAAAAAAGATTAATATACAAATATATTAAGTATTTAACAAAATTATAAGACTAAATCTAAGTGTCCGGATTTTTTTGCGGTTGAGTATATATATATATATATATATATATATATATATATATATATATATATAATTTATAACGGAATTCATTTTCACTGGTAGTCACATAAGACCCTGTGAGAAATGTTCATTCTTTTTCGTTAAGTGCGCGATCGATTTTTTATTTTTATTTTTTTACGGTTCATTTAGAAGCTCATAAGGACTGTCGAGTTTCCATGAAAAGCGTTGCATTTCCCCAGGTGTCCCGCACAGCAGCGGGAGGAGAGTGAACCACCTGTTGGAATACCTTTCCCTACCTTTCAGCCAATTCACCCCCCCCCCCTCCCCAACATCGCATTACCTTTAATCTTCTACAAATGACGTTTCCCACATATTTCCAATTGCTTCATCAGGACTATTGGACACAGAAAAATATTTCTGGAGGGACTCACTATCAAACAAATTTAGTTTCCCTTAACCCGATCTCATATTTATAGAAATATATTTCATTTTTGGATGTTTTTAATTAGTTGTTAATCTAACTATGGGGCTCAGACTAGCCATGCGAGTTAAAGCGTTGACCTTTATCTCACATGGTAAACCTAGAGTGGCGAGTTCGATTCTTGCCTGGGCAAAGGAAATTATTTAGTGACGAAATTCATTAAATAACGTCCTAAAATCCCACCCTGGCTAGAAAAGGGTGGTAACCAGTAGATAACCCGTCCCGATTAGCCTAAGTTGCAAAAAGTGGACGTTAAATAAATAAATAAAAAATAATAATCTAACTAGTTCCCTTCTCAAACGAACTGAAACCTCAGACTCACATAGCCAAATTACTTTAAAAATTCTATCTCTAGTTTATTTTCTATTGATATAAAATACTTACCAATTTAAAAGCTTTGCGGTTAGTTAAGCCATTAAACTTGAGACGATTTTCTCATCACAATTTAACAAAATAAATAGACTTAAAATTTATTAAATATGTAATTAATAATTATTAATACTAATTATGTAAAAATACTTCAGAAGATAATTATTTATTGAAAAAAAACAGCATTAAAATCGCAAAGTAAAGATAAAAAAAGTCCGTCACGCAGGAGCTGCTTAAACTAAGCAGATTTCCCTCGTGTAGTTTTACAATAGAATAATCTGCATAATGGTAACAAAACACCACCTTGATTAGATAATGAGAAATCTTTCAGTTAATTAAAATAAATTCCCAACTGAAACGGCTTCTGAATAGAAAGAATAAATAATATTTTAATAACTCAAATTTCAGTAGTCCAAGAACTAAAGAAGGGGGGGGGGGCGGATGACCAGAACGTATTTGCATAAATCTCACAAAGTAACGAAGGTAGGGTAAGGTTAGAAACGAAAGGCAAGGTTAGAAGAAGCTTCCGCCTGAGCCGAGAAATGACAAAGATGGCCGACATTATCCGAACTATATCCGACCACAGACCTCATAAAAATGCAAATATCTCAGTTAATATTGAAGATAGAGAATAAATGTATATAACAATATTTATAGTAAATTTAATTTGCAATAAGATTGGTTCTATACATTTTTTCGATCCGATGCATAATAACGGAGATATTTTGAATTTTCGAAAATCCCCCCTCTTAACCCCCTTCCCTCTAGTCCGATTTCAGACATTACTGAACTTGATCTGTCTTTTTACATAAAACGGTTAAATATCGAGTTTCGCAACGATACAACAAAAATTGTGACCGCTAGAGCGTTAACAGATATATATATATATATATATATATATATATATATATATATTATATATATATATAATTTCGAACGGACCTCATTGTCGTCATCTCCTGGGTAGGATCGATGGACATTTGAAGAAATTTTTCGAAACTCGCGTCATGAGTACGACCTCTATAGCTGATTTCCCTAAAGGGAAATCTGCTAAAAACTTGTGTGATTAGATGTCCCTGGAGACATTCTTCTTCATCTGAGAGTCCGATTATATATATATATATATATATATATATATATATATATATATATATATATATATATATATATATATATATATATGATTACAGTTAATCACGGTATATCACTTATTAGTGTTATAGAACCTAACTGGTTAAATATTAGCGATTGTTGACAAATTACCACTTGGTTTAAGGCAAATTATTATAGGGGTTTCTTTAATCTCCCGTCGAGATTCATTATTATAGTGACATAGAAAAATAATTTTAAATTTTGGCTATTGCTCTGAGTTTACACGAAAATTATGGGTTGCCTTAATGGATGAGAGACAACTGTTAAAAATTACGCCTTCTAGTTGAGACCTTAAGATCGTTATTTTTCCTTCCTGAAATTACTTGCTGACTTTAAGAATATATATATATATATATATATAAAAGAGATATATTTAAATTTATGATTACAGTTAAATATGGCGTTTCACCTATTAGTGTTATAGAACATACCTTGCTAGAGATTAGATATTGTTGACAAATTACCTCTTGATGTAAGGCTGTTTATTATTTGGGGTTTTTATTTGGAGATTTAATGTTATAGTCACTTAAATTAATAATTTTAAAATTTTGCTAGTAGAAAAACATGGATTGCTCAGTATGTTTTAGCAGATTTCCCTTTAGGGAAATCAGTTAAAAACGTGATTTTAGAAATATTTTCTTATATGTCCATCGATTCTAGAAGATGACGAAAATGAGGTCCGCTCGAAATATATGTAACACACGCTTGTCTGATACCACTCTAGCTGTCGCAAGTCTAGTATTTGAACGTAAACGAACTCGATATATAAGCGTTCCATGTAAAACTAAAGGACAATTTCGTTAATAGCTGAAATCCAACATGTGGGAGAGGGGGGGGGTTAGATGGAAGGAATTTCACAAATTCGACACATCTCTGTTATTATACATCGGTTCGAAATAATTGTGTTGAACCAATCTTATTGCAAATGAAATATTCTATAAATGTTGGCATGCAAGTTTTTTTTTTTTTTTTTTTACTGTCGTGATTATTACTAGAGATTTGCATTTATTATTTTTCGGCCACTAGTAAACCCCACTTCTACTCATGTCATTTTACCAATAAGCTGTTATATTATGAAGCACTTTATTTCTAGCCTAAATACCAAATATTGTTCTCAAAGAACTTTTATGTTTTGAGATACATATATACAAATAATTGATTTTTTGGGAAATATGCCTAGTTAACGGACATTTTAGTATTGAGATTGCTCATGTCTGCCAGTTGAAAATAATGAAGATGGCTTAGTTGAAACTTTAAGGTCCTTTTTTTCTTTTGGCCTGAAATTACTTGTCTAAGAACTTTAAGAACGCATTTATATAAATATATCGGGGAGTATGTATGTATGCATATGTATATATATTCTGCTTCAAAAAGGAGTTACGATTGCGAAAATTCCTCTAGACAAGGAGTATAATGAAACGTTGGTATATTGAAAACATATAACTAAGATATTTTCGAATTTTCACTAAGAACGGAAACCTACAGACTGACCAGTAATACGAGTGTGGCTATTAATAACGAGACTGACGCTGTAAAACATTTTATTTTTATTTTCATACATTTTTACTTATTATCACCTTCAATATACACCCCTCCTTTATCCCTACAACGCTCCATGCGAAGTCTTTTTCTGTCAGCTCCTTCAGGACGCGTGCCGCTTTCTCTTTCACAGCTTCAACAGTATTCCTTATGTTATCCAATGGCTCCGAATAAAAAAAAGATCTGAGTGCTGTAACCTAGAAATAGAGTTGCTGAAAACGGAAAAGACTAAATTTGACTAACAAAGAAAAGGCCAGAAAGAAAAAAAAAAAACCCTTCAAATTAGCCCCTGGGATAGAGCTGGGATGGAATTTAAATGTATCGGCTGTTTCCAGGCCAAAGGGTTGGAGGCCACCTGTTGAGCTGGGGGGGGGGGTTGGCATTAGGAGCCCCCCACACGAGACCCCCAGAGATCTGTCATCTTGGAATTTCCCCCAGCTTTCCTAAATAACCGCTTTCCTAGCACTTTTCTCCAAGAGTCGTCCACCGACCTGTGATTCGTGATTAATGTCCCTCAAGATGGGAGATTTCTCGTTACCGATATACACAAGTTCGGACTTCAAGCGCGGTTTGACTGTCCCAGATGAAAAATGTATTGTTGAAATGTGCTCTTTAAGGGTCAAATAATGGCATCACAACATTGGATGAGGAAGGTTATTGCATATAGGTATAATGCCTCCAGGTTAGTGTGAATTTACCGTTAAATTATGTTTAACTAGGTGGTAATTGATCATAAGTACTAGACTAAGGTCTATTTGGCCAATAATAATGAGGTAAACATAATTAATAACTGATATAAACATGTATCAAAATAGGATTAACCAACATTAAAAAGGCCCATCAAGCATTGGATGCGTAAACTAAGCGATTTCTCTAACGCTGGTATGAGGTCTCGTATATCACCCAACTATCTATACCCTATTTTTCCAGTAGTAACTGTATCGACGGATTTTAAAATTAGCAATTTATTTATAGCCTAGTTGACATCAATAAACTGCAACACTTTGTAAAGTGGGAGATTCAGGATACATTTATTAGTTCAATTGTAACTGATTTTAATCCAAGGGTTATATACCCTTAAATAAATAAAAAACACTAATAAATAAAAAATAATAAATAATAAAAAAAACACTAATGAAATAAAAAACACTATTCGTGAATGGCTGTCCAGTAATCAGGATACTAGAAGAGAAGAAGTAGTCCTTGCTCGTTTGAGGCACGGCCATTCACGGATAACACACGGACACCTCATGACTAGGACTGAACCACCATTATGTACACTCTGCAATACACAACTAACTATCAAACACTTACTTACAGACTGCAGACTAATAACTGACAAGAACTTACCCACCAACCTATCTGAACTACTACACGACGACAGCCCATACATTACAAAAGTCATGAAACACTTCAAAGACACACACATTTACAACCAGATATAACATTAAATAATATAATAATAATAAATAGACTGCAATAATATCCACTGGAGAAAAAATAAATTACCGTATTTTTACCTACCTCTGTAGATATTTTAACCTTTTTTATTGGTTTTTATAAGGTGGCTTTACCTCTACTATTTTAGAATCATAACAAGAAAATGTGTGAATCGCTTAAATTGCGACACACCTAAATAAACTAAATAAATAAATATATACCAGAGTATCTTAATATATTTAATGTTGGCATTTCTACTATCAGTTGTGTGTTTAAGACCAGCACGTGGGAAATCCGCTCAGTCCCCTATTTGACAGACTTTTATATATAGTTTTGAACGGACCTCATTTTCGTCATCTCCTGGGTACGATTGATGGACTTTTGAGAACATTCGACGAAAATGATATAGTGAGTATATAAGTCACTGCATAACCGTTGTTGCGAAAGTCATTATCCAATAAGGAACTACTTATTCATGGGAATAACGCTTGCTTATTCGCGGTTTCTGGCGTAGCGGTTTTCTTGCCCAAATGAACCCGCTTGTCGAGAAAATAGTCCCTTAAGTTCTTGGCCTTTAATTCCCCCGCCGTACGGAGGGAATTAGACACCTCTTTCTGGTTCCTTTATCAATGGAAATTACAACATTTAAAGGCTGAGCGAGCCAAAATGTAGATATCCATCTGTTGAGCTGAAGGCAGCACCAGCCTCTTCATGAGCCTATATAATCTTTGCCACCTGAAGGATTCCAGAACCGGACTCCCATGTCCCCGGGCGGTAGCAATCTGTAACTCATTGTCACCTCGCCTATAATTATCCTTCATCTTTTATTTCCTTCTTCTTCCCTCCAACTCCGTTATTTTTTTCTTCTCTGCTCCTTATTTTTTTTTTTTTTGGCCCTGCGTGGAATACTTCTTTAACCCCCTCCCTCTCTACTACTACGAGTTTTGAAGCAGCTTTATCTCGCAGGATCGGACGGGCGGGGAGGTTTTCTTTCGCCTGTATTTTATCTGAGGGTGCCTGCTAACGCGGTCCAGCTCTTAGCTCATATTTATTCTTCGCTTTATCTCGGCTTTCGCCGCCTCCCGTTTATCAAGATGCGGATCTGTTCGCATGAGAATGCTTTATCCGATCTGTTCGCCCAGCCGACCCCCTCGCCTCGGTCGTACGGATTTAGAGCCATTGTTGGCTCGCTCTTCGCCGAGAACAAGAATCATATTCCGATGACAAAGGTTACAATGCGTTTGCCTGCTTGTAAAGATCTCGTTCTTACCTTAAATATTTACGGCTTTCTCTCGTATCGATCTGTAATGTTGTACTTCAAGGAGAGTAGTCAGTTCGCCGGCGACTAAAGACGTTCTCAATTTCTCCTGGGAATTTACAAAACTCCATCACGCAGGGGTTGCGAAATCTAAGAAAACTCCATCATCCAAGTATGACACTCGAGTCTCTATTTCCCAGCAAAAACACATGAGCCGATGTAGGATATACATATGGCTAAAATTAAGAAAATTCATATAAATTTATTAATATATGAGTTACGAATACACGTAAAGAGCAACAATTGTAGCCCATTAACAAGATTGGTTCTACAACATTTTACTGACCGACTCATTGTATTGGAGATATTTTGAATTTTCGGATTCCCCACCCCTCTAAACCCCTGAATATTCAATGGCCGATTTATTTCAACCAATAACAAATATGATCTTTAGTGTTGACTGAAACGTTTAAATGTCATGTATGGTAATGTTCAAACATATATTGTCAAAGCAAGAACTTAAACTCTTAATTTATGATGTTATTTGACAACAAATTTGAATGAATAATTGTCTCTTAAAAACAATATTTCGTATGTACCTTTTGAATGATGTAGTTCATGAGATTAAAACTTATTGGTATCCTGACATGAGTTAGGAGTGGGAGCTTACTGAAGGCTGAAAACTAAGATATCTCGGTTAACATTTTTGATAGTGAAAACATGTATATAACATCTTCTATAGAGTATTTATGCTATCCGATGTATAACAACGGAGATATTTGGAAATTTCCCCTCTATCCACTCCTCCCACTTTAATTTCAGCCGTTAACTTTATCTTCATTTTTACATAAAATGTTTAAATATGAAGTTTGGTAAAGATCATAGAAACATTGTGACCGCTAGTGCGTTAACAGATATATATCAAAATAATATCCGTGTGTGTATACAGTTCGACTCTTTGATTTTACCAACATTACCCCCATCCCTCACAATCCACTTTTTTCGAATTCAGTCTCTAAGCATCTTGAACTTTAATTTTTACATTAAACTGACTTAACATCAAGTTATTATTTTTTATTCATATAATAATCGCATTTCGCAACAGGGGCCATTTAGCGACGAATCAGTTATTTAATATACAGCATAATAATTAACATATAACATATTTAACATATTACCTATTTAACATATAACCTATAACATATTTAACATATAACATAATCAACATATAACCTATAACATATTTAACATATAACCTGCAACATATTTAACACATAACATATTTAATATATAACATATTCAACACATATAACATATTTAACATATAACATATAATTATTATATTTACGTAAGTATGGTCATTTCTGCCAATATTTTCAGTATTGCCCTACATTATAATTTTTTGAAAATGTTGTTTTGTTGCAAGTATTGTAATACGCGGTCTATATATTGGCTACAGTCATGTAGTAATTCAGTCAAAGTGTATGGTAGGTCTATGTGAGTCCTTAGATAGCAGTCAGTTGGTATCAACATCAAGTTAGGGAACGAACAAACACAAATAGCGGCCGATAGGACGTTAACTGACAACTTCATGCACTTATAAATTCGAACAGTAATTTAAATAATTAAACTCTAAAATAATGTTAAGGGAAATCTGCTACAAATAATTGCGAGGGTCACCAATAAAAAAGGTTTTCTTCGGTGCTAACTTTATTGAACCAGCCCCACATGTTTCGCGGCTTACAAACCCTTCAATAATTCTCTGCTATATATTGTATTAGTAGGTGCTTACGCCTATGATATATGTATTAAATCTAATTATAGATTGCTACTTACGTTTCTCAAGTGATAATTAAGTAACGATATTATTTTTTATATATAATTTTTTTCTTGAAAAAGGGATAGCCCCTGAAGATGTAGGGCAGTTTCAATAAAGTTTCCACCAAAAAAATGTTGTGTATTGGTGACCCTTGATATAAAAAATATTGGGTACAGAATAAAATAAATTCTTTAATATTTCAGAAGACTACAAATGTTTACAAGCATTTATTCGCACACCTTTATTTTACTATAACACTTGAAATAATATTTAAGTTTCAGAATTTCAATTAAACGACAATAAACATTTTAAATTAATTTATTTCAGAGCTTTTTTTTAAGGTATCAGTGAATAAATTTTATGAATATATTGTTTAAATGGATCGTTTTTATTGTATTTTTCTATGTAAATTGATTTCTTTAGCATATCCCTTTTTATGGTCATGTTTATTTTTACATGTTTGATACATGCTTTCAGACTGAATTGTAATTACTCATGATAGCGAATAAATTAAAAGCTTTTATACTAAAATGTTTTTTAAAACTGTATCCTAATAAATATGTAAATAGCTTTTACGGTTGATTTACGACAAATGGCCCTACGTGACAAAGTACTAAGCGAAGCGACAAAAATCTTGTTCGAAATTTATCGCAGTTTAAAACCAAAAATAAAAAGGTCAGATAAACGATCTCATGATCAACTAGCAATTTTCGGAGCCATTTAATGGATTAATGAAGCTATTACAGGGCGTGTGCAATTTAGACTGGATAACTAACTGCTAGACTCTACAGAACAGCTAGGACCTGGACCTAGCAGGTTTCCCTTAAGGGAAATAACCTATTGAGGTTGTACTTATACTTCGTTGCAATATTCTCTATTTTAGCAGATTTCCCTTAAGGGAAATAACCTATTGAGGTTGTACTCATGACGAAATTTTCGAAATTTTTCTTCAAATGTCCATTGATCCTACCTAGTATATGACGAAAATGAGGTACGTTCAAAACTGTATATATATTTGTCTGTTGCCGCTCTAGCGGTCGCAATTTTTGTTTGTTCTTTACCAAACTCGATATTTAGTCGTTTTATGTAAAAAGACAGATCAAGGTCATTAACGGCTGAAATCGGACCTGTGGGAGAGGGGGTTTGGAGGGCAGGATTTTCGAAAATTCGAAATATCTCCGTTACTATACGTCGGATCGTAAAATTGTACAGAACCAATCTTATTACAAATTAAATTTACTATAAATATTTCATATACATTTATTCTCTATCTTGAATATTAACCGAGATATTTTGCATTTATAGTTTTCCGCTTTCATTAAAGCCCCCCTCCTCCTATTGTAAAACTTCAAGTAACTAAATCTGCTTAGTTTCATAAACCACATAATTATAATGTTAAATAATAAATATTGTTATTAAACACACGTATATTATACGGAGATAATGCAAATACGTTCTCTTGACCTTCCCCCCTTCTTTTGGTCAAGTTGGATTAATAAAATGTTAGTTACTAATTTTCGTGCTCTTCTAGGTCAGATAGATGGACATTTGAAGAAATATTTCGGAAATCGCCCGTTTTAAAATAGTCCCCTTTGTATAAGAAGGAAAGATCCAATTATTTGGTTTAATGACGTCAGCCACCCCTAAACTGTATCTAACTACAAAAGGAAAACAATTCCAACTGCATTTCCCTGTCTAATTCCCACCCTTAAGAAGGTCCCCGATTGTAAAAATAAATTAACCCTTAGAGTTTAACGGCGCGAAAAACGCTGCCGCCATTTTCTCTAAACCCCTTTTACATAATATATATTCGGTTCATGTTTAAATTCGTTGTAAAAGTCTCAGGCAGCCCTGGGAGGGAAAGTGTTAACTAACAAGCCCGAAGTTTTTCCACCGGCTCTCTAAAAACTATGCGCTCAAGTTGACAGGACTTGTAAAAGCACTTAAAGCTGAAGGCACTCACTCACTGATAAAAATAAGTCCTCAAAGTTAAATAGTTTCCCTTACTCCTTCCAACATCCAGTCGGCCATTAGCTCATGTGATAGTTTTTTTATTTTTTCATTTTGTTTTTATTTTATCCCGGTAATCCTGGACTATAGGAAGGATATACTGGTTTTAACACACCTTTAAAAGGTTAAATTGGACAATTCTATTTAAATTTAACAAGGCTCCTCATATTCTCTCTCATGACTTTTAGCAGATTTCCCTTGAGGGAAATCAGCTATTGAGGTCGTACTCATGACGCGAGTTTCGAAAAATTTCTTCAAATGTCCATTGATCCTACCCAGGAGATGGCGAAAATGAGGTCCGTTCAAAATTATATATATATATATATATATATATATATATATATATATTTGTATGTTAACACTCTAGCGGTCGCGATTTTCGTTTGATCGTTACCAAACTCGATATTTAAACGTTTAATGCACAAATAAAGATCGAGTTCGTTAATGGCTGAATTCGGACCAGTGGGAGGGGGGTTTAGAGGGGAGGAAAATTCGAAATATCTCCGTTACTATACGTTGGATTGAAAAATTATATAGAATCAATCTTATTGCAAATTAAATTTACTATAAATAATGTTATATACATTTATTCTGTATCTTGAATATTAACCGAGATATTTACATTTTTCTGTTTTCAGCTTTTGAGAGGAGATCGGCTAACTTCGGGTCTAGTCGCGAGTTTCCTTCAAGAGCTAGTTCGGGCCGTTCCCGTAACTGTTTGACTCTCTATTCTGAAATTTTTCTATTGTAAAACTTCACGTGGGAAATCTGCTTAGTTTACGCAGCCCCTGCGTGACGGACTTTTTAATAAAAAGAAGGGCCCAAATGCAACGTATGAAATTTTGATTCTTAGAATAAAAAAGTCCGTCAGGGGCTGCGTAAACTAAGAAGATTTTACACGTAAAGTTATACAATGGAGAAATCTCCATACAAGTGCCGAAGAGTTAATGAAACGGCCTTTTGGGGGGAAACTCACTCCCGTCCGTTACCCGCTCACATTTATTAAAAATGCAAATATCTCGGTTAATATTCAAGATAGAGAATAAATGTATATAAGAATTTTTATAGTGAATTTAATTTGCAATAAGATTTATTCTATACCATGTTTCGATCCGACGTATAGTAACGGAGATATTTCGAATTGATCCGATTAAAGCCATTAACGAACTTGATCAGTCTTTTTACATAAAACGTTTAAATATTGAGTTTAATTACGATCAAACAAAAATTGCGACCGCTAGAACTTTAACATACAAATATACATATATATATATATATATATATATATATATATATATATATATATATATGTATATATTTGCCTGCTAACACTCTAGCGGTCGCAATTTTCGTTTGATCGTTACCAAACTCGATATTTAACGTTTTATACACAAATAAAGATCAAGATCGTTTAATGGCTGAAAATCGGACCAGTGGAGGGGGGTTTAGAGGGGAGGAAATTCGAATATCTCCGTTACTATACGTCGGATTGAAAAATTATATAGAATCTTATTGCAAATTAAATTTACTATAAATAATGTTATATACATTTATTCATGTATCTTGAATATTAACCGAGATATTTACATTTTTCTGTTTTCAGCTTTTGAGAGGAGATCGGCTAACTTCGGGTCTAGTCGCGAGTTTCCTTCAAGAGCTAGTTCGGGCCGTTCCCGTAACTGTTTGACTCTCTATTCTGAAATTTCTATATTGTAAAACTTCACGTGGGAAAACTGCTTAGTTTACGCAGCAGCCCCTGCGTGACGGACTTTAATAATAAAAGAAGGGCCCAAATGCATCGTATGAAATTTTGATTCTTAGAATGTAAAAAGTCCGTCACGCAGGGGCTGCGTAAACTAAGCAGATTTTACCACGTAAAGTTATACAATGGAGAAATCTCCATACAAGTGCCGAAGAGTTAATGAAACGGCCTTTTGGGGGGAAACTCACTCCCGTCCGTTACCCGCTCACATTTATTAAAAATGCAAATATCTCGGTTAATATTCAAGATAGAGAATAAATGTATATAAGAATATTATAGTGAATTTAATTTGCAATAAGATTTATTCTATACCATGATTCGATCCGACGTATAGTAACGGAGATATTTCGGAATTGATCCGATTAAAGCCATTAACGAACTTGATCAGTCCTTTTTTTACATAAAACGTTTTAAATATTGAGTTTAATTACGATCAAACAAAAATTGCGACCGCTAGAGCGGTAACAGACAAATATATATATATAAATATATATAAATATATATATATGTATATATAGATTATATATATATAATATATATATATATATACTAGCTCAGATACCCGGCTTCGCCCAGGAATTGATTTGAGGCTGAATGGTGATGGTATATTTTTGGCAAGGCTTTAATTTGCACAATATTCTGACATTTACCCGTCCCAGTGTTTAGGGTTAATACCCGTTGTTGGCATTTGTCAATAATAAAATTATTTTTTTTATGTAAGACTTCACTGTCCTGCATATTGTCATATTTCCCGTCTCCTGTGCATTATGCATAGATTTGGTTGAGTCTTTTGTGCCAAATAAAATTGTTGTCTGCCGCTATACTTTTTAGCGTATAACGCCTTTATACTTCGGTATACGATGACAGTGTATATAAAAGAAGTTCCTCTAAATAACAAAATAAACAACTTTTGTTATGTGCATATTAGCCGAAAATGCAATAGGAAACGAAATATCAATATTATTAATTTCAGGCCTTCCTTATAACCCCCACTCCTGAGCCCGTCCCTAGAAATGTTAGTATAGCTTATTCTTATTTAGGGTTTATTACTTATTGACATACCGAGTTTGGTTTAATTCGGTTGAGTCTTTAGTACCAAATAAAATTGTGGACTCCCGCTATAGTTTATACCGTATAACTCATCTATGCTTCCGTAAACGGCAAAAGTCCATATAACAAAAGTTATTCTAAATTACAAAATAAACAACTTTTGTTATGTGCATAATTGCTAAAAAAGCAATAGGAAACGAAATACCGCTATTCTTAAATTCAGGCCTCCCTTATAAACCCCCACTCCTGCCCGTCCCTAGAAATGTTAGTATAGCTTATTATAAGGTAATCGTTAGTATTAATTCACATAGCGAGTTTGGTTTAGTTCGGTTGAGTCTTTGTGCCAAATAAAAGTGGACTCCCGCTATAGTTTTTAGCGTATACTCATTTTATACTTCCGTATAAGACAAAAGTGTATATAACAAAAGTTACTCTAAATAACAAAATAAACAACTTTTGTTATGTGCATATTTGCCGAAAAAGCAATACGAAACGAAATATTGCTATTTTTAATTTCAGGCCTCCCTTAAACCCCCACTGTTCGTCTCAGAGAATATTAATATAGCCTAAAGTCTATGTTGTGTTAGTAGTAATATACATACCAAGCTTCATACGGTTCAGACGTTTATGCGTGAAAAGGTAACAAACAAACAAACAAATAAACAAACAAACAAACAAACAAACAAACAAACAAACAAACAGACACGATAGAAACAAAATGCAGTTATGGTGTCTATGACATGTGAAACGAAAAGTTATCGTGAAATTTCGCGAAAAAAATCAATGTACAGACAGAGGTTACAATTTTATATATATATAGATATATATATACAATTTTCAACGGACCTCATTTTCGTCATCTCCTGGGTAGGATCGATGAACATTTGAAGACATTTTTTCGAAAATCGCGCCATGAGTTCGACCTCAATAGCTGATTTCCCTTATGGGAAATCTGCTAGTACATACTGACAGAATACAAGAGACGAGATCATTTACATATACCCCACGACCTACATGACTTACTCACTGAAGGTACCCACATTAACCATAAACCATATTCTTCGAAGCTTAAATACCAAAGAGACCTTCATTATACGACATACATGCAAATATGTTCTTGTGACACCCCTACATCTTAAATTTTTGGACTTTTAAAATATGATTGATTTAGATAAAATTTATTCTGACTCATTATTAATTACAGTACTAGATGTAGTACATAGTTTTCAATAATATTAATATGTTATATTCTGATATGTTTTAGTTATTGATTTTCTTTCCGCTGAGCCGTTGGCAGACCTGTTTGTTTACATTTCCCGCTGGGAGGGGAAAGATTTATTATTACCTTTTGTATTTATTTACTTAATAATCACGGTGGTTTCGTATGTAGCAGTATGAAGATTTTCTATTATTACCCCTTGGGAAATCTGCTTAGTTTACGCATCCCCTGCCTGACGGACATTTTAGGAAATTTCCCTTGAGGGAAATCAGCTATTGAGGTCGTAATCATGACGTGATTTTCGAAAATTTTCTTCAAATGTCCATCGATCCTACGTAGGAGATCACAAAAGTTAGGTCCGTTCGAAATTAAATATATATATATATATATATATATATATATATATATAGATATATATCAATTTGTCTGTTAACGCTATAGCGGTCGCAATATTTGTTTGATCGTTATGAAAATCGATATTTAACCGTTTTCTGTAAAAATACAGATAAAGTTCGTTAATGGCTGAAAGCGGACTAGAGGGAGAGGGGGTTTAGAGGGGGAGTTTCGAAAATTCAAAATACTCCGTTAATATGCATCGGATCGAAAAATTGTATAGAACCAATCTTATTGCAAATTAAATTTACTATAAGTAAGTATTGTTATATACACTTATTCTTTATCTTGAATATTAACTAAGATATATGAATTTGTATTAAGTGTATGGGACATGTGATCGGGTACTGTTCGGATTAGTTCGGCCGTTTCCGTAAATGTTCGGCTCATGTGGAACCTTCTCCTAACCTTTCTTGTCATTACTGCTTTTACGTGGTGAGATTTATGCAAATACGTTCTGTTCATCCACCCCTCCCCTTCCTTAGTTCTTGAACTACTAAAATTTCAGTTATAAAAATTTAATTATTCTGATTCATTATAAATTGCAGTAAAATTAAGTTATTGTTTTATATCCACATGTCTATCATTCATGTTGGGAGACCTATGTGTTTACAATTCAGAAGTCGTTTCCGTTCGGTGTATATTAAAATCAAATGAAAGGTTTCTTATTACCGTTTGTATTTATTTACTCACGGTGTCGTTAAGTGTTAGCAGTATGAAGATTTCTCTATTGTAAAACTTCACATGGGAAATCTGCTTAGTTTACGCTGCCCCTGCGAGATGGATTTTTGTTATGATGTTCTTTTTTAAAGTTAACATTTTTTTTTAATTCATTCAAGAATACTCCTGCATTATTTCGTTTAAACTCTTAAAGGGAATCTGCTAAAATGATATAATATAATCCTCGGCCTAGAAAAATAGAGTATTTATTTGTCAATATTTATTGTTCTCATTGAAAGTGTTCCTTCGAAAACAGTCTTCATCATGGAGTTAACTACAAAGTTACTGTTGTTAAAAATACATTTTTTTCGCGAGAAAGATAGTACGTTCCATTCGCATCAATCATACTCTTTTGTTTGAAAGTAACTGCAGAGATTATTGTTGTTGAAAACTTGATATTAATGAAGATAAAGCAGGCGCTATTGTGTTTGATGATGGAAAAGCTTATTTTGGAGATAGCAGCGACGGAAAATAAAATCTCCCTTTTCTATTTTCCCCTCTCTCTCGGATAATCGCATTTTCATCAATGAGTTAGTTCATTTTAAAATGTCCTTTACAATTATAACGGTCAGTCTTTTAGCAGTTTACTGTTTTCTAATTCCCTTCTTCCGTCAGTATTATTTTTTGCAGATCATTGAAGTTGTACTCTTGACAAGATTTTAGAATTTATTTTTTTTCAAATGTCCACAGATCCTACCCAGGAGACGACGAAAATGAAGTCCGTTCACAATATTATATATATATATTATATATATATTATATATATATATATATACATATATATATATCTTTGTCTGATAACGCTCTAGCGGTGGCAATTTTCGTTTTATCTTTTACCTAACTCGATATTTAAACGCTGAATGTAAAAATGAAGATAAAGTTCGTTAATGGTTGAAATCGGCCAAGTGTGAAGGCAGTATAGAAGGGAGAATTTAGAAAATTGTAGATGTGTATAGAAGCAATTGTATTGACAATTTAATATTCTATAAAGATGTTTTTATATTATATTTATGTTATCTTTTCACTGCATCGATCTTTATCCGAAATATTTGCATTTTCTTAGTTGTCAGCCTTCAGTAAACCCCCACTCCTACTCATGTCATATTATTAATTAGATGATATATTGTGAACCATTTCATTCGCATAATAAATAGGGGGAGTTTAGAAGGGGAGGGCACAAGATTTCAAAATATTTACTTTCTCATGAGCTTAATCAATGATCTAAAATTGTTTGCCCTATATACTGTTGCGAAAATTAAATACATGAAAAATTAAAACGAGATTTTCACGTTTTTAGGAAGAATGAAGGAGATGAAAGGAGCCGACCGAGGAAGGACTATTGGCGCCTGCGTTTCTAGTGGAGCCGGGATTATTCCAGACTACGAAGTCCAGTACGTTTCAGACAGTATCCGTTGATGTTTCCGCTCCTCTATATAAGCGTGTACAACTCGCCCGAAAGTTTAGTTTTAACAACAGTGCGACTTAGTTGCATTGCGATAAAGTGTTTTACGTCAAGAACAGTAATTGTGCCCGTGACTCTGTAAAGATCAGTGCAGTGCCGTGTTTTGTGAACTTCAGTGATCGCGAGTGAGTTTTTGGACTGTGTAATAACAAGAAAAGAGAAGCTATCAGCGCATTCTGTGAGACTAGTTAAGAATAATTGAGTAAGTGTGTAGTGCATTGTTAAATACAATAAAATTGTGCAGTGATAGAAACTCTTAAACATGAGTGTATTTAATTTTGCAATCGAAAAGAACTCTATTAAACAACGTTTATTACTAATTTTGTAATAAACGAAAACAATATTTATTCGTAACTCATATATACGATAGTTCTTCGTATTTTATTGTCTCAGCCTTCTGCAAGCCCCTAATTCTACTCATCGGATTTTTACTAAGAAAAAGAGGATACTTAGTGAGATGAGATTAATATTGTGTTATACCAACTTGTGAGAAATCATCTAAGTTTGCGCAGCCCCTGTGAGCGACTTTTTAGCAGATTTCCCTTAATCGAAAACAGCTATTGAGGTCGTACTCATGACGAGATTTTCGAAAAATTTCTTAAATATTCATCGATCCTAACTAAGAGATGACTAAAATGAGGTCCGTTAAAAATTTTTTATATATATATATATATATATATATATATATATATATATATATATATATATAAATATATACCTTTAACGTAATTTTTGTTTGATAGTAACCAAACTTGCTGCTTAAACGTTTTATGTAAAAAGACAGATCAAGTCGTTCATGGCTGAAATCGGATCAGTGAGGAGGGGGAGGGGGGTTTAAACGAGGGAAAATGCGAAATATCTCTGTTATCATGCGTCGGATAAAAATATTGTATAGAAGTAATCTTATTTTGATAATTAAAGTTACAATTAATATTTTCAGAAGTGAAACGAAATTGATGAATTACTATTAAATAAGTCTGAATATATTAAATTTTTTCAATCCGACGCATAACAATGGAAATATTTTAAATTTTTCAAAATCCTCTTCTCCAAAACTGAACCTCAAAATATCTCAGTTATTATAATTAGGATCGAAAATTGTACTGATCCTCTCTTATTTCCAATTGAAGGTACTATACGTATCGTTATATATGTTTATTCTTAATCTTGAATATTAAATGAGATATTTACATTTTTCAGTTTTCAGCCCAGAGCAAACACCCACTTCTACTCGTGTTCCACAAACAATACTCTTGTTATATAGTAAACCACATTATTCGAAGCTTAAATACCAAATATTGTTTTCAAGAGACCTTTATTATACGAGATAAATGCAAATATTTTATCGTCCCCCCCCTTCTTAAGTTCTTGGACTACTAAAATTTGATTGATTGAGATAAAAATTATTCTGATCCATTATAAATTACAGTACTAGATATAGTAAATAGTTTTCAATAAAATTAAGATGTTTCTGATATATTTCAGTAATTGTTTCTCTTTCCTGTGAGAAGTTGTCACACCCATTTATTTACTTTTCAAGGGCTTCCGTCTGGAGGTTTCTTATTACCGTTTGTGCTTATTCACTTAATGTTGACGGTGCTACTGCGTTACCAGTATTTATCTATTATTAAACATCACGAGTGAAATCTGCTTAGTTTACGCACCCCTGCGTGACGGACTTTTTATCTGTTTTAGCAGCAGATTTCCCTTAAGGTAATTCAGTTATTGAGGTCGTACTCTTGACGCGATTTTTGAAGAATTTCCTCAAATGTCCATCGATCCTACCCAGGAGATGACGAAAATGAGGTCCGTTAAAAATTATATATATATATATATATATATATATATATATATATATATATATATATATATATAATTTGTCTGTTAACGCTATAGCGGTCGTAATTTTTGTTTAATCGTTACCAAACTTCATATTGAAGCGTTTTAACGTATAAAAGAGAGATCAAGTTCGTTAATGGCTGAAATCGGACCAGTGGGAAGGGGGTTTAGAGGGGAGGATTTTCGAAAATTCAAAATATCTCCGTTACTATACGTCGGATCGAAAAATATTATAGAATCAATCTTATTGCAAATTAAATTTGCTATAAATATTGTTATATACATTTATTCTCTATCTTGAATATTAACCGAGATATTTGCATTTGTATTCTGCATGTGCTCGGCAGCAGTGGCTATGTTCGGACTTTCCGCCGTGAACTCTGGCGGCCGTTTTTTGTAATTATTCGTCCCTCTCGTGAATAGGTTAGAGGTTACTTACTACTACAGCTGTTATTAGGCAGATTTCTCTATTGTAAAACTTCACGTGGGAAATCTGCTTAGTTTACGCAGCCCCTGCGTGACGGACTTTTTCTACTTAGGCTAGCATCAAACCCATTTAGGAGACACACCTGTGTTGTGAAATCTGCTACAATGATGACATGGGTGCCGGGTTCGATACCCGCTGATAACTAGCATCGTTATCAGTGTGCTATCCCTAAAGGGCGCGGTCTGAAAGGTCGCCCCCTGCTCCACTCCGGAGAGGGTAATGAGCCCTGCATTATGAGGCCTGCAGGTGGCATACCACTACACACCCACCAAACAACGCCACTTGCTCTCCGCAACTCCAACTTGCTCATCATAAAAGAGTTCCGTCTCGCTCCGTTTCCTCCCTCAAGGGACAATATCGCAAAATGCAAGTGATGCATCGCCCGTCACATTATCCCAAAACCAACTGTGCGATTTCACCCTCTCAGCCATCTGCAGGCGCACCCTCCGCCCCATCTTTACATTCCAATAAATCTTACTGTCGAATAAAAATCAATTTATCCCTGTATATGGTATTCTTTATATGAGACATTTCCAAACTATTATGTGCGAAAGATGTCATTTCCAAAATGAACTGGTACCTCAGGCCTTCATAGGTATCAATATTTAACAAGATTGGTTTTATAACATTTCGAACTTTTCAAATATTAACGAATATGAACGACTTGAATTAAACGGTAAAATATTGTTTATGTATACATCAAATAAACACGTTCAAGTTAATTAAAAGTTTTATTGAATGCGATATTTTTTATCTAAGCTTAGAACAAAGTGGTTCATGATCTAATAGCTGAATATTAATATGAAATTGGTAGTAGTGGGTGTTTGCTGAAGGCTGAAAACTAAAAATTACATTGCTTATGAAGTAGCATATAATTAGCAGATTTTGTCACACATTCTACGTCTTAAATACCTCGGAATGATAGATTTCTTTCAGATAATTAAATAAATAATATTATATATTTAAATTTCATATAAAATTTAAGCTAGACCTATTAATGATGCAATTCCTTTTAACCTAGACTTAATACTTTAATTAATAAAATTCCGTCACGCAGGGGCTGCGTAAACTAAGCAAATTTCCCCCGTGAAGTTTTTACAATAGAGAAATCTGCCTAATAACAACTGTAGTAGTAAGAAACCTCTAAACCTAAAACATTATTTAAGGGCGTAATAACCCAGTAGTTTCTAGCCCCAAAAAACAGTTGACCTAACCTCTAAACCTATTCACGAGGGACGAATAGTTATGGAAACGGCCACCAGAGCTCTCGGCGGAAAGTCCGAACAGCTTACTGGTGACCACACGCAGAATTCAAATGCAAATATCTCAGTTAATATTCAAGATACAGAATAAATGTATAAAACAATATTTAATAGTAAAATTTAATTTGCAATACGATTTATTCTATACAATGTTTCGATCCGACGCATAATAACAGAGATATTTTGAATTTTCAAAAAAATCCCCACTCTAAACCCCCCCCTCTCTCACTGGTCCGATTTCAGCCATTAACGTACTTGATCTTCCATTTTACATAAAACGACTAAATTCCGAGTTTGGTAAAGATCAAACAAGAATTGCGACCGCTAGAGCGTTTACAGACATATATATATATATATATATATATATATATATATATATATATATATATATATATATTATATATATATAAAATAGATATATAATTTTGAACGGACCTCACTTTCGTCATCTCCTGGGTAGGATCGATGGACATTTGAAGAAATTTTCGAAACTCGCATCATGAGTACGACCTCAATAGCTGATTTCCCTTGAGGGAAATCTGCTAAAATTAGTTTTAAGCCAGATGTAAGTTGTTTATTGATACAATCTATATATGAATGAATGTTTCGCTGTATGTCTTTTATAGAATTGTAAACGGCTGAACCAAATTTTATGAAACTTGGTATATATATTACTACTAACCCAACTAAGATTTTAGGCTGTATTAATATTCTCTGACGAAACAGGAGTGGGGGGGGGTTTATAAAGGAGGCCTGAAATTAATAATAGCGATATTTCGTTTCCTATTGGTTTTTCGAAGATTATGCCACATAACAAAAGTTGTTTATTTTGTTATTTTAGAGTAACTTTTTTCGTTTACACTTCAGTTGTATACCGAAGCATAAATGATTTATGCGCTAAAAACCAATTTTATATGACACAAAAGACTCTACTGAACTAAATGAAACACCTCCCTGGTTATAAGCAATATTAAAATTTAGCGATATTACGTAACATATTCATTTTTTTGGCAAACGTGCATATAACAAAAGTTTTTTGTTTTGTTATTTAAATTAACTTTTGTCATATGAATGTTTGCCGTATAACGAAGTTTGAATGAGATATACACAAAAAACTACAGAAGGGGTTAACAATGTTATAGGACGCGAAAGATAAAACCAAAATCAACGAAACTCCGTATTTTTGACTATAATAATACGATTCTATGATTATGTTATATATAAAAAAAAGATACAGGCACAGGAAACGGGTAATATAAAAATATTGTGTATTTTGTAGAATTAAGTGCAAGACAAATACTTTTATTATTAACATATCCCGGACTCTGGTGTAAATCCTACAGCATTGAGAAGGGAAAATGTAAAAAATATTGTACCAAATGTAAGCCCCACCCCAAAAAAAAAAATTACCATCATCATTCAGCCTCAAATGATTTCTCGGGCGTAGCCGGGTATCTTAGCTAGTAAGTTATTAATCTAGAGTTTATTATTGGTTGATGAAAAATGAAAAGTCCGTCACGCAGGGGCTGCGTAAAACTAAGCAGATTTCCAACATACTTGTATGACAACATATTTTATATTTCTATGATAAAATCTTATATATTTTTTTTTTTTTTATGCTAAATGGATCTCTGTTTATGTCAAATAATTTTGTTACAGGCTGCTACCTGAAGGGCTGAGCAACGCACCCTCATTATTCCTCCATGATGAAAGCTAAGGCGTGTGGGTGTCACTCAGTGACCCAATGATAACGATACTCCTTATCACTATTATACTGGCCAAACTGTAATTTTATCATTTTTAGCCTAGCGCTTAGCAGACTAAAAAAAAGGGAGGGTTTAAGCCTGCAAAGTAGGCAGAGCGAAGACCGCAACGCTCCTAAACAAATATTTGTCCCATTAAATGAGCTGTGTGCACTTCATTATGAGTTTGTTGAAAAACGGATAAAAACCCTGTTGACATGAGCCAAATGAAGTTATTTTTGTTCGGATTGATTATCGGAGGGAAAATGTTTGCTTATCTCGAACCCAGTGGGGATTTGGGTTCTCTCGCTCTTTATAAATAAAATGTATATCAATAATTTCTGGTTTGTTTGACATACATCCGGAATTTGTGATTGATAAAACTTTAAAACAATCTGAAATAGCATCACAATCTTTGAATTATACTGAATACTCATATATATTGAATTATTATAAAATGCTGTAAGGGTCATTTCTGGACAGTGACTAGTCCGGAAAAGACACTTACATCATTTTTTAGCAAATTTAACCTAATCCTTAAAACCTTAAGGGATATCAACTATTCAGGTTTTGCTCAGGACGAAACATTTTCCAAAAAAGTCTTCCAATATCAATCGATTCAATCCAGGAGATGAATCGACCTTTTGGACCTTTTTGTTAAAAAGTCCGTCAAGCAGGGGCTGCGTATACTAAGCAGATTTCCCACTTGAAGTTTAATAATAGATAAACCTACATACAGCTAGCAGAACACCACAGTGAATATGAAGTGAATAAATACGAACGGTAATAAGAAGTCTTTCCCCTCCCGGCGGGAAGCGTCTAAAATATAATGTAAAACAAGTCTGCTAAAAAAAAAATTTGCTAACAATAACTGAAGCTTATCAAAATATAAAATATTTATTTTGTTGAAAACTATGTACTATATATAGTACTGTAATTTATAGTGAATCAGGATGAATTGTATCTCAATCAATCAAATTTTAGTAGTCCACGAATTTAGACGGAGGGGGGGGGTGGTCACAAGAACATATTTGCATGTATCTCGTATAATAAAAGTCTCTGGAAAACAATATTCCGTATTTAAACTTCGAATAATATGGTTTATTATATAACAGAATAAATGTATATATGTCCTATTTCCAGTACATTTCATTTTCAATAAGATTCATTCTATACACTTTTTCAATCCGACTTATAGTAACGGAGATATTTCTAATTTCATAAATGCTCTCCTCTAACCACCCTACCCTTGTCCGTTTTCAACCGTTAACGAACTTGATCTTTCTTTTTACATAAAATGATTGTGATGGCATATGATGTTGAGTTTGGTAACGATCAAAGAAAAATTGCGACCGCTAGAGCGTTAACAGACAAAATTATTTTTATATATTTAATTTTGAACGTACCTCATTTTCGTCAACCCTTTTGTAGGATCGGAAAATCGCGTCATGAGTACAACCAATAGTTGTTTTCCTACAAGGGAAATTTACGAAAAGTAAGAGGTTATTGTTCTGTGTGCTGTAAATAATTATATAAAATAACAGTCTGTTGATGTTAATTACTGTCCTAGTTACTCATTAATTTCTGGAATAAATAATACATATAAATTTAAGTAACTAATTAACTCATTTCAGGAATAAACTTGTTAGGTTCGATGTACTATTGATGAAATTGCGTCATGAGTACAAGAGCAACCTGTTAAAAATGAATTTCGCCTGATAGCGAAATGCCTCATTTATAACCCTTAATATGTAATTTATGCGCGGAGCTATTAAAACCTGTGAGAATAACATGGCGAAAGTATATGCAAATTTAATTACACGAAATGACTAATACATAGTTAAAATGCATAGTAATATAATGCAAAATAGATGGCCCACGGGCTCCAGCCATTTAAAGATACCAATATTTATGGATATTTAAAAGGCATTCGAACTGTATCAAGTTGAGTGCAAGGCTGGGGACCCGTTCCGTTGCACAATCTTGCAGCTTGCACTTATGCACCGTGTTTTATATTCACAATAAAAAAGTGGAAAATTACTGCCGGCTTATGCAATTCATCTACTGCAAATGTAAATCAACAGTAGCCATTTGCATATTGCAACTGTATGCAATTCTCACCAATCATTACAGGCGCCTTTCAAAAATAAACTGACGCCTCCGCTTCTGTTTAGAGCCTCCCCCCTTTCATTTCGAAATGGAATCTTCCGATGCAAAACAGGATGAATGTGCACCAAGATATATGAAGCTGAATTGAAATTGAAAATTCATACGAGTTTAAAAAAGAAAAAAAAAAAAATACCGAATAAGTTAATTATCGTTGAAATAGTTATTTATTAGCCTTCTGGACGGGAAAATAATTATTTGCGTCTGGAAGGTCTTGAGCCTTCAAATAAAAGAAGGATTATATAACTACATAGATGATATATTTTGAGTGGCGTTCAACCTACACCATGTTCCGTGGGCACAAATAATCAACATTGTGTATCTCTATTAGGCTACTTGTTAGTTGTGCAAAGTAGCCAAAATTGCCTTATATACCTCGTCATGTACGAAGGTATGTATCATGGTCTATGTATTTAGCTATTGAGGTTGGACTCTTGACTCTTGATTATCGAAAAATGTCTTAGTGTCCAGCGATCCTACCTACTTGATGGCTAAAATGTGGTGTATGTATGTATATATATATATATATATATATATATATATAGTGTGTGTGTGTGTGTGTGTGTGTGTGTGTAATCGTTTTAGCAGATTTCCCTTAAAGGAAATCAGCTATTGAGGTTGTACTCATGACGGAATTTTCGAATTTTTTCTTCAAATGTCCATCGATCCTACCAATTAGATGACGAAAATGAGGTATATATATATATGTCTGTTACCACTCTAGCGGTCGCAATTTTTGTTTGATCGTTACCAAACTCGATATTTAGTCGTTTTATGTAAAAAGAAAAATTAAGTTCGTTAACGGCTCAAGTCGGACCAGTGGGAGAGGGGGGGTTTATAGGAGAGGATTTTCGAAAATTCGAAATATCTCCATTACTATACGTCGGATCGAAAAATTGTATAGAATCAATCTTATTGCAAATTAAATTTACTATAAATATTGTTTTATACATTTATTCTCTATCTTGAATATTAAGCGAGATATTTGCATTTGTATTGTGTGTGTGGTCGGCAGGAGTCGTGTATGTTCGGGACTTCCCGCTGTTTTCGTCACAAATCGTCCTTCGTGAATAGGTTTAGAGATTCATTACTACTACTGTTGTAATTAGGCAGATTTCTCTATTGTAAAACTTCACGTGGGAAATCTGCTTACTTTACGCAGCCCCTGCGTGACGGACTTTTATATAAAAAGAAAGATCAAGCTCTTAAAATTGGACAAAGGGGAGAATTTTTTTTAAAATTCGAACTATCTCCGTTATTATGAGTGGGATCGAAAAATTGTAAAAAACATATAGCAAATGTAATGTGCTTTAAATGATGCTTTATACATTTATTCTTTACCTTCAATATAAGCTGAGATATTTTACTTTTTTTTTAGTTTTCAGTAAACCCTCACTACTACTCATGTCACATAAACAAAGTTCTGTTGATATCGTGAAGCACTTCATTCGAAGTATATATACAAAATATTGTTCTCTGAGAACTTTTACTTTTTAAGATAATAGCAATTGCGTGGTACACGTATGTAATATTCTTAGTTAACGCACCAAATGCTTTGCAGACCTTTATTAATGCCTACCGTAGCCTATTATAACGCCGACACGTGTAGACGTATTGTTGTCAGTCAAAACCAAAACTATAATAATAACTTTTAATTAGTCCATGTCCAGTTAGTACTTTAGAAAGCAGTCTATTTGTGTATTTCAGTTGTTTTCTTCAGTGTACAGTTTTAATGAAGTCATATTGATGTGGTCTTTCAACCTATGTCCCATGAATCAGTAGATGGTTTTTCCAAAAGTCGTTAAGTTGATATTTTCACGTCTCTGTAGCTCAAATCGTCCGAAGCCGTTAAAAAAAAAAAAGTAAGAGTTTATCAATGAGATCTTCATTTTCCACCAGGAAGAAGTATCGTGGAAAATGTAAAACAAACGTAGTGGACAAGATCCTTTGAGAACTGAGATTTAATATGATATATATAATTCTACTGAACGTGTGTGTGTCACTGAACTATTCCTAAAAGGCTGGACCGATTTGAATGAATTGGTTTTTGTGCGTTTGGGTGACGCCCTGGATGGTTTAGATTCACAAATCAGCCCGGCAGATGGAGCAGGAGTAGGGCTTGTAAGGGAGACCTAATATTAAAAATAGCGATATTTCGTTTCCTATTGGTTTTTCGGCAAATGTGCACAGGATAAAAGTTGCTTATTTTTTTTTTATTTAGAGTAACTTCTGTTATATTCACTTTTGTCGTATAACGAAGTATAAACGAGATATACTGTAAAGCATTAAAGTGGGGGGAGCCAACAATTTTATTGCGCACTAACGATTGAACACAACTTAACAAAACTATATAGCCAAATTAGCATTAATCATTCCACGATTATATAAGCTATATTCAATTTTTTAAGTTAGAACAGGAGTGGGGGTTATAAGGGAAGCCACAAACGTGCACACAACAAAAATTGTTTTTTGTGTTATTAAAAGTAGCTTCTGTTTTAAATATAATATTATTAAATTTAATATCTTAATTACTTGAAATATCATGCATGACAAGTATGTCGGGTCCGCTAGTATATATATATAACATTGTAACGCTGTGTCGGCGAGCTGAGCAACGAGGGCTTCTTTCGCGAAATTTGGCGATATCTTACACGTTTCACATGTTATAGACAGGTGTGCGCACAGTGTTTCAGGTCTCCTGTTTTCTTGTTTGTTAACATTTCACGCATAAACGGTAGAACCGAATTTTTATGAACCACTTGGTATGAATATTACAACTAACCCAACTTAGACTTTAGGCTATATTAATATCCTAAGAGAGGAAACAAGAGAGGGGATATAAGGGAAGCCTGCACGATTAAAAATAGCTTTATTTCGTTTACTATTGGGTTTTCTCGTCCCAAATATGTACATAAAAAAAAAAGTGTTTATTTTGAAATTTTGGAGTAACTTTAGTTATATACTATACACTTTTTTCGTATACCAAATTATAAACGAGATACGATACGGCAAAAACCTATAGCGGAAGGTGAACAATTTTAATTTGGGACGTAAAGACCCAATCCAAATAAAATTGAAAACTCGGTAATTGTATTAGCACTAATGCTATTCACTATCATAAGACATACCAAACATTTCTAGGGACCAGAAGGAGTGGGGGTTGTAAGGGAGGCCTGAATTTTAAATCGCGGTATTTTCGTTTTTCTATTCGTTTTTCGGCAAACCGTATGAAACATAACAAATGTTGTTTATTTTTGTTATTTAGAGTAACTTTTGTGATATTCATTTTCCTCCATATTGACAAAGTTATAAACGAGATATTCACTACAAACATTAAAGTGGCGGGAGCCACCCATTTTATTCGACGCACTAACGGATTGAAACCGAACTTAACAAAACTAGGTATGTCAATTTCAGCATTAAACTCTTCCATGATTATATGCTATATTAAAATGTTTAGGTTAGAACGGGAGTGGGGGTTTATAAGGGATGCCTGAAATAAAAATTCGGCTTTATTTCATTGTCTATTTGTTTTTCGAAACAAACATGCCAACATAACAAAAGTTGTTTACTTTGTTATTTAAATTAACTGTTGTATTTATACATTTCTCCAGGAAATATGTATTAAGCATATAATTTGCTTAATCATTGAAATCTATGCATCATGCACAGGAGACGAGAAACATGAGAATCTGTCGGTCCGCCAGTATATATATATGTATATATATAATTTTATTATTAACAAACGGCAACAACGGGTATAAACACTGGGATGGGTAAATGTCAAAATAGTGTGCAAAATAAAGCCTTCAGCAAAAATACGATCACCATTCAGCCTCAAATCAATGCCCGGGCGAAGCCGGGTATCTCAGCTAGTATATATATATATATATATATCCAATGATAGAAAGCGTTGTGATTAGGCTTTACTAATTCTTTCGGAGATGTGTATTGCAGAAATGTACATAGGTCAATATGATTTGAGAACGCCTTAGTTTAATTTTTTCGACAACCTTGTATATTAAAAAAAAAACTTAGAAATTTCATTCTACGTTTCTCGTGGCATCAAGAACGAACAAGGTTGATAGAAGTTGGCATTTGTCATTAGTCTACGTACGACTTCTTAAATACGGCAAACGGTCGAAAAAATTAATTGCGACGTCCAGAAGAAATAAGAGCGTTTTATACGCTGGAAAGAGCAACCTTAAAGCAATAAATCCAGAGGGCAATAAACTAAATTGGATCGAGAGAATGAGAGAGAGAGAGAGAGAGAGAGAGAAATAACAGTTCTTTATCTGAGAAATAGCGCGTTCACCGTTGGATTGCAGTTGGTCCTATGCAGTTGAGGTCATAGGATCGAGTTTTGTATCTTCTAGGGTGCAGTTTCCCCCCATTGCAGTTTTTATGCAGCAATATATATTAAACAAGCACTCGGAGGTGGTCTCTGCACTTCTTCTACGGACCGTTAGCCTGTCTACTCCCGGTCTCCGGATCTTTAATTCATTCCTTTCCAAGGCTGCTACAAACCTACACTACAAATAAAGCCATCTCGGGGAGGAGAAAATGAGCTGGGGTTACGCAATGGACAACTCGCTGGCCCTGGAGATGCGTAAATTAAGCAGATTTCCCACATCAAGTCCCACAATGGATAAAACTACATAGTTGTAACATTCACACCACCGTGAATTTTAAGTGAATAAATGCAAACGTTAAAGAGAAATCATTCGAAAACGAGCCGTCCTCTCTGATACACTAATTTTATTGAAAACTATTTTCTATATCTAGTACTCTAATTTATAGTGGCTCAGAATAATTTGATCTCAACCACTCATATTTTAGTAATCAAAACATTCCGTCACGCAAGGGCTGCGTAAACTAAGCAGATTTACGAAGTGAAGTTATAGAAACGAGAAATCTCCGTACGAGAGCCGAACAGTTACGGCAAAGGGCGGAACTAGCTTTTGGCGGGAAACTCAGTCGTCCGTTATCGTGCCAAATTTAATATAAATGCATATATCTCGGTTAATATTCAAGATAGAGAATAAGTGTATAGAAAAATATTTATAGTACATTTAATTTACAAAAAGATTGGTCTTATACAATTGTTTGATGCGATGTATGGTAACGGAGATCTTTCGAATTTTCTAAAATCCACCTTCTAACCCCCCCCCCCCCCCTCCTACTGGTCCGATTTCAGGCATTAACGAAGTTGATCTGTCTTTTTCACAAAACGTTTAAATATCAAGTTTGGAAATGATCAAACAAAACATGCGACCGCTAGAGCGATAACAGACAAATATATATATATATATATATATATATATATATATATATATATATATATATATATATAAAATTTTGAACGGACCTCATTTTCGTCATCTCCGTGGTAGGATCCATGGACATTTGAAGAAATTTTTCGAAAATCGCGTCATGAGTACGACCTCAATAGTTGATTTCCCTTAAGGGAAATCTGCTAAAAGATGCGCTTTCCTGGAAAATTTTGATATAGTTTTGGTCGTGGATTTGAAGAATATTATTGTATATTCTTTTATGATTAATTTCTGTAAAACAATACTTATAAATGTTTTTGAAAGTGCCAATTTAAAAAAAAAAAAAAAAAAAATCTAACTCTTGTAATATTTGTCATTATTGACACCTTCATTCATAATCATTAGAGGGGTATTAATAGTACTCAAAATACATAAGTGGAGCAGAGGTTTGACGTCAAGTTGGAGTGAGCGTGCTCCAATAACAGCTGTTTGAAGGACTTCATTATATATGCCATCTGTAATTATATTGGGACAAACTTACAAACTAGAAGTCCTCAATTAAATATTTAATAGTCCGAATGACTCATATTCTAAACCAATTATCCATCGATTTAAAACGTGATTTGCTCTTCAATTAAAATATAGTTATTCATGAAATTGTGGTCTATCTGAAACTCAATCATAGATTTTATTGAAAGAAAAACAGCTGTTGAGGTTGTATTCCAGAATATTATATAACACAATTGGTTAAATATCTAACAAACCTAATTAATTGATCATAAAAAAAGTCCGCGTGACGTGAGTAAACTTAGCAGATTTCCCACATGCTGGTTTAACACTCGACCGATCTCATTTCACCTTATATTCTATATTTCTTAATAAAAATCCGTGGAGTAATAGTAGGATATACAAGGGGCTGAAAACAAGCAAGTTCAAATAACTCTTAATCTATGAGTTACGGATAAATGTATAACTAATGTATAGAATATCAATAGCATAACAAGAATCGTTTTAAAACTTTCAATGGGCTCAGGTTAGCCATGCGAGTTAATGCGTTCACCTTTATCTCACATGGCAAAACTAGAGTGGCGAGTCCGGTTCTTGCCTGGGCAAAGGAAATTATTTAGTGACGAAATTCATTAAATAACATCCTAAAGTACCACCCTGGGCAGAAAAGGTTGGTAACCTGTAGATAACCCGTCCCGATTAGCCAGAGTTGCAAAAAGTGGACGTTAATAAATAATAATAATAAAACTTTCAACCTCTCCCCTCCCCTAAGTCTCCCTCCTAAATGTGAAGCAATTTCAGCCATTAACGAGTATGCACATTAGAGTTGAATTAAAATGTTAAATATATCCCACAGATCAAATAATCATTTTCGAGTCAAGACCACAAAATTCAATGATTCAATATTTGGTATTTAACCTTGCAATAAAGTGGTTCATGACATAACAGGGTATTTTTAATATAATCTGAGTAGGAATGGAGGTTTACTAAAGGCTGAAAGCCAAAACAATCAAAATATTTCTGTTCATATTTATGATTGAAAAAATATTTATATAACAATCGGACCAGTGGGAAGGGGAGGGGGTTTAGAGGGGGGATTTTCGAAAATTCGAAATATCTCCGTTACCATACGTCGGATCAAAACATTGTATAGAACTAATCTTATTCCAAATTAAATTTACTATAAATATTGTTCTATACATTTAATCTCTATCTTTATTATTAACAGAGATATTTGCATTTTTATTAAATTTGGGCCGATAACGGATGACAATTTTCCGCCAAAAGCTAGTTCGGCCCTTTTGCCGTAAATGTTCGGCTCTCGTATGGAGATTTCTCTATTGTATTACTTTTCGTGGTAAATCTGCTTAGTTTACGCAGCCCCTGCGTGACGGACTTTTTTTCTTTCTCTTTAAAAAAAAAAAAAAGCCCGTCCCGCAGGGGCTGCGTTAACTAAGCAGACTTTCCACTTGCATCACGTATTTGCATTTATGTCATGAGATAAATGCAATTTCAATGAGAACAATATTTGTTATTTAGGCTTCAAATAAAGTGCTTCATAATATAACAGCATATTGTTGATATGGCATGAGTAGGAGTGGGGGTTTACTGAAGGCAGAAAACTAAAAAAACACAAATATCTCGGTTAATATTAAAGATAATGAAAACGTGTTCGAAACAACATTTGTAGAACATTACATTCGCAACAAGATTAGTTCTACACAATTTTAAAATTGTGACCACCAGAGTGGTAACAGACGAATATATAGATAGATAGTTTTGAACGGACCTCATTTTCATCATTTACTAGGGAGGAACGATTGAATTTTAAAAATCGCGCTATTGTCCGCAATAACTGATCTCCTTTAAGTAAAATCTGCTGAAAGTGAAACATTTAATTCATTTGTATGCTCCTCTCGCCAAGTGGTTATATTCTAATGTGATAACAGTGTTGGCAGGATTAGATTAGGGGAATAGATTAGATAACAGGTGTATGGCTGGCGTGTACATTGCTGGGGGTGATGCTGCGGTCAGTGGATCCTGTAGCCGTGACGTCACTATACATGTTTGCAGTTTGTAAACACCCAACGGCTGTGATTAGTCCTCTCCTGCTATGTCTCCTTCCCAATGAGCATTCTTGGAGACCCAAATATCTATCAAGATATGCTACCAATTAGCCGGGTTGCCCGTCGTTGAGAGGTTAAAATAGAAATGATGGAAATATACAAAATTATGTCAACCCCTCATATTCAGCAATATCACAATAGTTATTTATTATACAAGTGACGAAAGTAGATCATTTTACAACTCGAGTGAAACGTTTACCCACGTAATATATGGGCGAATAACCATTATTATATCTATTAGTTTCAAGATTACAGCAAGTGTAATCATAGATTTGTTTATATGTTTATACGTTGTCAAAACAAATGAATGACAGCATATTTACTGTTCATGGTAAATACATTTTTCTGTAAACGTTGAATAATGGTAACACTACTAAACTGAAATGAGTGAAGAAAGTGAAACATTTTGCAATAGAGTGAAGAAAGTGAATTGCCTTCTTAATTAGTAATAAGTATAAATTTAAAAATAATTTGAAGTTGGAAATTAAATGCTTTTAAATGTTTCTTAACATTGTAAGAATTTATTTTAACAAAATAAATTGAAATGTGAATGAATTATTGGTGGAAATAATCAATATATTTTAAAATTTAAATATAATAATAATTACCTTCCTTGTTTATAACCTGCACTTGTTTATAACTGCACTACTTCACAATCATCACTAGTTGTTTTATAACTATGCTTATAACCTTTCACAACCATGCTTATAACCTACCAACAACATACCATAATCTTTACAACATCCTAATTTTGTTCATATTCTGGTTAGATCTGATCATGTATTACACGATTACAGAAAAAAATTAATATTACACTCGTGACGAAAGTAGAATTTACAACTCTCGTGAAATTACCACACTCGCTTCGCTCTTGTGGGTAAACGTTTCACTCGAGTTGTAAAATGATCTACTTTCGTCATTTGTATAATAAATAACTATTTTTCGCGTATACTTTATTGATACTGCTCTACATGTTTCTCTATTCTCTATATACCACCTCTCAGGGACTCTCCTTTTATTAAAAAAAAATAATAACATTACATTAAAAAAAATAATTTAGCAAAACCCTATGATAATTATTTACTAGATAGAGAATTAATAAGTGCCAACTTACGTATATATTTACTAAATCTAAACACAGATTGCTAGCTACATTTCTGAAATGCTCGTTTCCCTCTTACGTTCGTTGAGACTGTCCTCACTGGGGAGGTCGTTAATACAGAGGTTTCTGAAGTAGGTTAAGTCAGCTGATTACAAATCGATTATTTTATATATCAGTCTGTAACTCGATTATTTCCCTTCAAAATTTAAAACCGATTATTTTATTTTAAGATAACATTTTATAGAATATATAATTGAGGCATTTAATTTCAAGTTTTTTTTTTCACAGCATTTTATCTTATATGAATATTCTCTTTTATTTTTCGTTTAGTGTTATATCTTTCTTTATAGATTATTTGAACTTTTTCAAAATTGAAGGTGTGTTACTTGGAGATGGCATGATCCGTTAAGACAGTTTTATTTTCATTATTGCCAATACTTTTTAGGTGTTGCTTTAACCTTTTATTCAGCAGCTGCGAGGATTCACCAATATAAGTTCCATTGCAGGTGTTACAGCTTATTTCGTATATATTATATTTAGATTATAACCCTATTACTTTATCTTTAGTTCAAGTAAATTTTTATTTGGATTTTTTTATTGTTATATTTCCAGGCAATATTACATACCCCGTTACAAATTAGTTTCAGTTTCCTATATATTTGTGGGTGATAGTTGAATGATAGAATGGTTGTAGTTTTATGTTATCTAAGTTCTTTTTTAATTGTTTTTTAACTATTTTGTAATAAGATGTGAGCATTAAGTTTATTATTTTTACCAATTTGTTTATGATTAATTAACGCTAAGAAGTCTGTTATAGAGGTTTGTTGAAGCTTCTATTTTTTCGGTATTTATCATCTGGTCGACCACATCATCCATCTTTCTCTCATTATTTTGATTTTTTTCTAATTTTGATTCTCCACTTGTTAGCTTTTACATTTTTAATAGCCTATTTTATTCAAGATTGTCTAATGAAATTCGTCTTTTTTTTCTTTATTACGTATATTTATATCTGAAATTAAATCGTCAGTAAATTTATTGATTGACGAAAAAGTTTTATGTAAAACTAGAAATCAAGTTAGTTAACAGCTTAAACCGGACAAGCGGGCTGGGGTTTTGAGGGGGAATTTATAAAATTCAAAATATCTTTTGTTATGCTTTGTATCGAAGAAATTAAATAAAACCAATATTATTCCAAACTTTATACTCCATAAATTTTGTTGTATGCATGGTTTCTCTGTGTTCAGTATTAACCGAGATTTTGGCATTATTTAGATTTCATCCTTGAGTAAACCACCACATTTATGCAGCGCACTCTTAAAATAAGATAATATATCATGAAACGTTTTCCAATCATAAAAACCGAATATTGTTTTCAGCGGACCTTCATTATGTGAGATGCATACAAATGTGTGCTGGCGTTATCAATTAAGATTTTTGTTGACCGTCCACTTCTGCTGAGATGAGATCAGCTGTGTGTCATTCCGACATGAGGGAAATCTGCTAAGTTTACCCAGCACCTGCGTGACAGACTTTTTTTTTTAGGTTTCAGCCTTTATTGTGGGTTCTATCTACTCGACTGATTTTCATTTCGAGTAGACACTTGACTACATTTCTTGAAACCCTTTCATTTGCAAAAAGTCCGTCACGCAGGGGCTGCGTAAACTAAGCAGATTTCCAACGTGAAGTTTTACTATAGAGAAATCTTCCTAATAATAACAGTAGTAGTAACGAGTCTCTAACCCAATTCACGAGGGACGATCAGTTACGGAAACGGCCGAACTAGCTTTCGGCGGAAAGTCCCGAACGTAGCCAACATTTGCCGACCACACACAGAATTCAAATGCAAATATCTCGGTTAATATTCAAGATAGAGAATAAATGTACGGAGTGATATTTATAGTAAATTTAATTTCTAATAACATTGATTCAATCCGACGCATAATAACGGAGATATTTCGAATTTTCGAAAATCCCCCCTCTAAAACCCCTCTCCCGTTGGTCCGATTTCACCCATTAACGAACTTGATCTTTTATTTTACATAAAACGATTAAATATCGAGTTTGATACCGATCAAACAAAAATTTTGATCGCTTGAGCATTTACTGACAAATATATATATTATTTTGAACGGACCTCATTTTCGTCATCTCCTGTGTAGGATCGATGGACATTTGAGGAAGTTTTTGAATCTCCCGTCATGAGAGCGACCTCAATAGCAGATCTCCCTTGAGGGAAATCTGCTAAAACTGAAAAACTGATATTACCTTAATGAAAGTCCGGCTAAGGCAATAAGCCATTCATGGAGATGTTCAAATGGTTGTAAACTGTTAATTACAGCCATATATTTGCCTGAGAGAGAGGCCCAATACTCCTGAGACAATGAAAGCATCTCTCCATCTCTCTCACTTTCCTTCATTTTCTCTCTTCTCTGTCTCCCAGAGAAGGTCCTTCAGATTTATTATCTCTTAAGCCTTGTCTTGAATTCCCTCCTTTTTTTTTGGTTGGATCCAAGGCCTCGTACTAAGTAGTTTCTTTGGAGTATAAACAAAATAAGAGTAATAAGGTTTACTATTTTTATTTGATCAAATTGATATTCCTTAATTAAAAATACATAACTTCTTTTATCAGATTTCCCTTAAGTGAAATCAGCTATTGAGGTTGTACACATGACGCGATTTTAGAAAAATATCATCAAATTTCAATCGTTCCTACCGTGGAGATGACGTGAATGAGGTCTGTTCATAATTATATATACAAAACCTACACATGCGATTTCTATCAATGACAAATATGATCTTCAGAGTTCACTGAAAATATAAATATTGAGTATGGTATACATCAAATAAATATTTTCACAGATAAGAAGGTAAAATCTTAATGGATATCGCCATCATATAAAGAATTTACATGTATCTCTCATAATAAAGATCCCATGAAAATAATATTTGGTATTTAAACATAGAATAAAATCTTCCGTGTTAAAACAACTTACTGCTATGACATGAGGTATGGGGTTTACTGAAGGCTGAAAACTAAAAAGTCCGTCACGCAGGGGCTGCGTAAACTAAGCAGATTTCCTTCCTGAAGTTTAACAATAGAAAAATCTACATGTTCGTAACACAACACCACCATGAATATCAAGAACTTAAAACAGAGGAGGGTCACCAAAACATATTTGCGCGTATTCGATATATTAAGGGTCTCATGATAACAATATATGGTATTTAGGCAGGAATTAGAGGGCCACAAGGACATGCAGTAGTTTCCCATTGCCTTCTGCATCACGAGGAAAATTCCATTCCCACCAGCAAAGACATGAGTGGAAAAATTCGATCAAGATCAGTGTTGTTAGACAGCCATTCCCTCCAATCTTGCCTCACTGATATGTTGAAAGTAAGAATTTAGACAAGGAGTGGAAAGACCGATGATAGGTAGGACCGATGGACTTTGGAAGAAATTCTTCGGCAATCAAGTCATGAGTACAACCTCAAAAAGTCCGTCACGCAAGGGGCTGCGTAATCTAATCAGATTTTCCATGTGAAGTTTTACAATAGAGAAATCTGCATACTGGTAACACAAGCCCACCATGAATAAATACAAACGGTAATAAGAAAACTGTCAGTTAATTTTAATACATCCCAACTGAAACGGCTTCTGAATTGTAAAAATAATTTATATTTTAATAACTCAAATTTTAGTAGTACAAGAAGGGGGGGAGCGGCGGATGAACAGATTGTATTTGCATAAATCACACAAAATAATGAAGGTAAGGTAAGGTTAGAAGAAGCTTCCACCGTAGCCGAGGAATGACGAAAATGGCCGACTAATCCGAACTATACCCGACGACAAATTTCATAAAAATGCAAATATCTCGGTTAATATTCAAGATAGAGAATAAATGTATATAGCAATATTTATAAATTTAATTTGCAATAAGATTGGTTATATACAATTTTGTTCCGATTTCAGCCGTTAACGAACTTGATCTTCCTTTTTATATGAAACGATTAAATACCGATTTTGGTGACGATTAAACAAAAAGAGTGTTAACAGACAAATATATATATATATATATATATATATATATATATGTATATATATATAATTTTGAACAGACCTCTATTTTGTCATCTCCCGGGTAGGATCAATAGGCATTTGAAGAAATTTTTTGAAAATCGCGTCATGAGTACGACCTCAATAGCTGATTTCCCTTAAGGGAAATCTGCTAAAATTGATTTCCTTCTAGGGAAATCTGCTAAAAGATATAAGCGCATTTTTATGAAGACATCTCCCTGTATAAATTACAGCTGATTAGAATGAGCGGGAGAAGACAGGTGGGATAGAGAAGTGCTACTGACATTGATGCCAACCTAACCAATTACTAGCTGCCCTGAAGAGGCCGGTTTGCTGACCGAGACCTGCAACCGGTCAACCGCTCCCGAGAAATGCTCCAGAGTAAAATACTCACTCAACATACTTATCTCTATCTTCAGAAGTTTCAGGCGCAAAAAGGTCGTAAAGCATATTTTTTTTTTTTTTTTGCAATCTTCTTTTGGTCTCAAGTACTCATTTCTGCAAAGGAATGTCTTGCTTTCATTCTAAAAAGTCCGTCACGCAAGGGATGCGTAACCTAATCAGATTTCACACGTGAAGTTTTGAAATAGATAAATCTACATACTGGTTACACTTAGGATCACCGTGAATAATAGCTGAGTAAATACAAATAGTCTTCAGAAATATTTCAGTCAATTTTAATATACACCCAACGGACAGCGTCTGAATTGTAAACAAAGAGGTCTACCGACCTCTCAGAGCTGAAGAGATTTACACAAATATTCTTCATTGAAACAATTACTGAAATATATCTGAATGTATCGAATCAATATTATAAAAAACTATTTATTATATCTAGTACTGTAATTTATAATGAGTTAGAATAAATTTTATCGCAATCACTCAGATTTTAAGTTCACTTAACTCAAGATGGCAGGGCGGGGGGACCAAAAGAACATATTTCCATGTATCTCTTGAAGCCAAAATTTGGTATTTATGCTCCAATAATATTTTTATATATATGTATATATATATATATATATATATACATATATATAAATATATATATATATATCAGAGTATTCTTTATGTGATATGAGAAGATGAGGTTTGCTGAATGTTGAAAACTGAAAAATGCAGTTATTTAAAATAGAGAATAAAAGTGTACAACAACATTTATAGTACATTTAGTTTGCAATAAGATTTTTAAAATTCTCACCCTCTAAACCCCGCCCCTACTCCTGGTCCAATTTTAGCTTTTAACAAGCTTGATCTTTAGTTTTGCATGAGACGCTTATATATTGAGTTTGGTAATTATAAGGTAATAATTGCGACTGCTTGGGCGTAAAGAGACAACTATATACACATATACTTTTATATAATATATATATATATATATATATATATATATATATATATATATAAAAACAATCCTCTGATTTTTTTTTCAAAATGTCATGATACTTTTTCGTTTCACATGAACTACTGCAAATGACGTGAACAAGGTGAGCAGATTTTTGTTTCCACGAATGCATTAAAAAATATTATTGCAATCGCGAAAACTTTAAAACTCTCACGAAAGTCAGCACAATTTGATAGGAGTACAAGGAAGTCGTGTGGTGCCCACATCAATTTTTTACGTTTTGAACATGCCATTCTGGTTATAAGGACAATTCTCAAAAGAAAATGGACCTGGTAGAGGAGATGAAAATTTAATTAGATCTCTTAAGATCGAAGAGGAACATTAATATTAAAGGTGATGGATGCCCGCTCAAGTTTGTGCCATTAGCCCAGCTAGCCGGCGTGAAAAGTCTGGTTCTATAGCAATGAACACCTAGGACATGAGGTAGACTCTCTCTCTCTTCGTTACTATTAGTTATAATATTGTTACGTTTATTACCAAAATCAGTAATAAACGTTGTTTATTAGAGTTCTTTTGGATTGAAAAATTAAAAACACACAAGCTTCACAGTTTTTATCACTGCACAATTTATCTAACAATGAACTACACACTTGGTTAATTATTCTTAATTACTACTCACAGTATGCACTGATAGCTTCACTGTTCTTCAGATTACATAGTCCAATAATTCACTCACGGTCACTGAAGTTCACAGAAAACGCGGCACTGCACTCTCCTTTACTTCGCGAAGTAAGCGGCACTGCACTGTCTTAAACACGGCACTATACTGTTACAGAGTCACGGCACAACACTGTTCTTCTTATAAAAACACTTTACCGCACTGAACTAAGTCGCACTGTAGCACTGAACATAGTGATGATCACTTGAAGACAGCTGAGAACAAACTAACTGTCGGCCGAGCTGTATGTTATTTATAGAGAAGGGGCAACATCAAAGCCGAATTGTCTGGACTCTTCGAGGTCTGGAGACTGGTAGGGACTAGGACGGGGCTCGACCATATGGTGGCCCCCATTTGATGATCTCCTCCGTACTCCCCAAATACGTGACTAACACCGTTTAATTTTTCATGTATTCAATTTTCGCAACAATATATTTAAGATATGGCTTTAAGTTTATTATTCTACATAGCTCAGTGTTGTAGATTTAAGAATTTATTTATTTAACTGGTATGGTGATTTTAATAATGGTTTCTTATGTGCTGCTATTTAGTTTTTAGGAATAATATCCTTATAGCGTTTTAACTGTTTGACATTTTAATATTTTTTTAAAACTGTAAATGACATAGGTTCTTTATTGCTTGTTGGAGTGGCGATGATGCACTGCGACAAAAGTGCTCTGTCGCATGAACAAATTGTTATTGTGAAAGTGTGTCGGGTTTACTCAACAAACAATATTTATATATTTTAGTAAATTTGATATTTTAATTGGTGTAAATTTGGGAGATATCTAACGCGAGAATGCAACTTACATTTTATCTTTATTTTTATGTGGTGATAATTGTGTGTGTGTGTGTGTGGGTGTATCTATATTTATATTTATATATATATATATATATATATATAGAGAGAGAGAGAGAGAGAGACAGAGAGTGAGTGAGAGTTAGAGAGGAGAGGGGGTGGAGTGTTGGGAGAGGGTTGTTACTAGCAGAGGGAGGGGGTGCAGTGAGCGCACCCTGGCGGGAGCCTATGAAAAAGTAGGGAGGTAGAAGAGGTGTGTAAAATATTTATAGCTGGCTGGATGACGGGAGAGCCTAGCTGAAGGCCCCTGAAATATTTATAGGCTTAAGTCGGCCCTAGCTCGTTTTTCTCCAGCCTTTGCTCTTACAGGTGATTCCAAACCTTACAGTCTCTACTACACCAGTCAGCACCCCTTTCTCCCTACATAACACTCAACTATCTCTTAACATCTTTCTAAGATAGTTTGCAGCTTAGAGAGAATGCTTTTATTTTTTAATTTTGTTTAAATGTAAAACGATATTAATAATGAAAAATGTGGTATTGAGCACTTAGGAAATTTGAAGAAATATTATGTCAAGAAAGAATTTATTTCAATGACTACTATGGCCAAATTACTCATTTTCTACTAAAAACATTGAATAATCACTTCACAGACCTAGTAAAAGGCCATAAACAAAACTCAGAAAGACCCATACTTTTTTGGGCTCCCTCTCATTTCTGTATGCAAGATAATGAAATTGTATTATATTGAAATTATCTTACTTGTTTTAATGTTTAATTGTCATTATTTATTATTATTATATCTTTTCTTTTTATATTATATTCGATTATATGTTTTTTAACGTGTGTATATTGTAAAATAAAAATGTATTTGAACATAATCGTACATGTAATATGTCCTGTGGCAGTGGAACATGTGCTCAAATAAATAACTCCTCATAGGGTTACTATGAGTAGAAAAAAAGAGGAAATGAAATCGCGGATTTGGAAGCTCGTTGTTCTCGAGAAGATGAAACTTGATCTGCTCAGATGATTGGAAAAGAGAGTTTCAAAAACTCACATTTCAAAGGTGGGAGTCAGACTACTCGGAGAAAAATGACAATAAACTGGGACAAATCAAATAAATTACTGAGCGATGGAAGACTACAAGTAGAAAAATGCGAAAAGAGCCCACGTTGTCCTTTCCCGTGTCCGAATTAGATGAACAAAATTTACACACAGTTATTAATTGAAATGATTATTCCCACCCACCAGCGATTGTCGTAACAATCCTCACATCTTTCCCTTAATTGTAAAAAATACAATCTTCTAAGTACAGTTTTGAACCTCAAACCGAACTTAAGAGAACTCCTTAGAGACGATATCAAAAGACTTTACATTCTTAACAGAAAATTGTATGTTCCAAGAACTATACCGCTCGCTCATGGCAATAGTAGATGCGGAATATTGTAATACATAATGAATTGAGTAATCCATTTTCATTCTTTCGCCATTTCAAATTTTGCATACCAATGTTCTTATTTATATTACTAAATTTCCTTAATTTCTTCATATTTTATGGCAAGGTTCTCCAGTAAAAAAACATTTGTTTCGGTGCAAACTTAATTGAAACTGTCCAACACGTTTCGAGGCTTACTTGCCACCTCTTCATGGGCTATCCCTTGTCAAAAAAAAATATAAAAAATTAAGAACATTAATTTAACACTTCCCTTAATAATTATAATAATATAATGTGTCTACATCTATGATATATTTATTAAATCTAATTATAAATTGTTACTTACATTTCTGAAGTGCTCGTTTACCTTTTACATTACGTTGTGACTGTGCTCACAGAGGAGGTAGATGATACTATGAGGTTCCCGAGGTAGGTTAAGTCAGCTGACTACAAATCGATTATTTACTAGTCAATCTTGAACTCAATTATTTTGCGTCATGATTTAAAATCGATTACTTTAAGATAAAATGTTATAGAATATATGATTGAGGTGTTTGATTTCTGTTTTTTTTTTTTGTTTACTGGCCTTTCTCTATTAGCAGATTTCCCTCAAGGGAAATCAGCTATTGAGGTTGTACGACGAAAATTTACGAAATTTTTCTTCAAATGTCCATCGATCCTACCTACGAGTAGATGACGAAAATGGCGTACGTTCAAAGTTATACATATATATATATATATATATATATATATATATATATATATATATATATTATATTTTTACTAGCTGAGATACCCGGCTTCGCTCGGGAATTCAATTGGGGCTGAATGTTGGTGGTATTTTTTGGCAAGGCTTTACTTTGCATAATATTATGACGTTTACCCCGTAAGTGCAAGACTTCGCTGTTCTGCATATTGTCATATTTCCCGTTTCCTGTGCATTATGCATAGATTTGAATTATTAATGAGAAAATATTGACATACATTTGAATAAATTTTTTCATTTGAGGTACCTGGTAGTTCATATTGAAAAGAAGTGTTGAGAAAATTTCTCTAAATAACAAAGTAAACAACTATTGTTATTTGCATATTTGCCGAAACCCCAATAGGAAATCACTATTTTAATTTCAGGCCTCCCTTACAACTCCCACTCCTGCCCGTCCCTAGAAATAGTATGGCTTATTATAAGGAAGGCGTTAGTGCTAATTCAAATACCGAGTTTGGTTTAGTTCGGTTGAGTCTTTTGTGCCAAATAAAATTGTGGACTCCCGCTATAGGTTTTAGCGTATAACTCATTTATACTTCCGTACACGGCAAAAGTGCATGTAACAAAAGTTACTCTAAATAACAAAACAAATAACTTTGTTATGTGCATATTTGTTGAAAAAGCAATAGGAAACGAAATATCACTATTTTTAATTTCAGGCCTTCCATATAACCACCCCCACTCCTGCCCGTCCCTAGAAATGTTAGTATGGCTTATTATAAGGAAGGCGTTAGTAATAATTCAAATACCGAGTTTCGTTAGTTCGGTTGAGTCTTTTGTGCCAAATAAAATTGTGGACTCCCTCTATAGTTTTTAGAGTATAACTCATTTATACTTCCGTATACGGCAAAAGTGAATATAACAAAAGTTACTCTAAATTACACAATAAACAACTTTTGTTATGTTCATATATGCCGAAAAAACCAATAAGAAACGAAATATCGCTATTCTTAATTTCTGGCCTACAATATAACCCCCACTCCTGCCCGTCCCTAGAAATGTTAGTATGGCTTATTATAAGGAAGGCGTTAGTACTAATTCAAATACCGAGTTTGGTTTAGTTCGGTTGAGTCTTTTGTGCCATATAAAATAGTTCACTTCCTCTATAGGTTTTAGCGTATATCTCGTTTATAACTCGGTATACGACGAAAGTATATATAACAAAAGTTACTCTAAATAACAAAATAAACAACTTTTGTTATGTGCATATTTGCTGAAAAACCAATAGGAATCGAAATATCGCTATTTATAATTTCTGGCTTCCCTTATAACCCCCACTCCTGTTCGTCTCTCAGAGGATATTAATATAGCCTAAAGTCTAAGTTGGGTTAGTAGTAATATACATACCAAGTTTCATAAAATTCGGTTCAGCCGTTTATGCGTGAAAAGGTAACAAACAAACAAACAAACAAACAAATAAACAAACAAACAAACAAACAGACACCAAAGAAACAAAATGCAGTTATGGTGTCTATGACATGTGAAACGAATAGTTATCGTGAAATTTCGTGAAAAAAAATCAATGTACAGACAGAGGTTACAATTTTATATATATATATATATATATATATATATATATATATATATATATATATTTACACATATATTTGTCTGTTACGGCTGAAATTGGACCAGTGGGAGGGGGGGGGGGTTTTTTTAAAGGGGAGGATTTTCGAAAATTCGAGATATCTCCGTTTCTATACGTTGTATCGAAAAATTGTACTAAACGAATCGTATTGCAAAAATTAAATTTACTATAAATATTGTCATTTACATTTTTTCTCTATCTTGAATATTAACCGAGATATTTGGCATTTTTATTAAATCGGGGCGCCTAACGGACGAGTTACTTTCCCGTCAAAAGCTAGTTCGGGCCGTTTCCTTCACTGGTTCGGCTCTCGCGAAATTTCTCTATTGTAAAACTTTACGTGGGAAATCTGCTTAGTTCATGCTGCCTCTGCGTGACGGATTTTTTTTTATTATTTAAATATTCCCTTTTATTTTTCGTTCAGTATTAATTGTTTCTTTATCAATTATTTGAACTTTTTCAAAATTGAAAATGAAGCCCATTCAAAACTATATACATAGGCTTGCGGTCGCAATTTCTGTTTCATCGACAGAAACTCCATATTTAAATGTATTTTATAAAAATATATGTATAACTAACGATGTCCGAATATCTCTGTTATTATACTTCGATTTCAAAAATGTATAGATCAAATCTTGTTCACTAAAATTAATACATAAGTGTTTGTGGAAAAAGAAATATCAAATTCGTTAACGGCTGAAATCGGACTAGTGGGATGGGGGAGGGTAACAGAGGGAGAATTTCGAAAATTTAAAGTCTAATTCAATGTAAATCTCCGTTGTTATGTGTCGATTCGAAAACACTTTTAGAATCAATCTTATTGCAAATATGATGTGCAGAGAATGTTGTAACATACATGTTTTCTCTAAATTGAACGTTAACCGAGATATTTCCATATTTTAGTTTTCAACCACCAGTAAACCCCACTTTTACTCATGTCATATTAACAAAAAGCTGTTATTTTATGAAGCGCATTATTTGAACCTTAAATAAAAATATTGCCCTCATTGAACATTTACGTTTTGAGATAAATGCAAATACGTAACTCACGTGGGAAATCTGCTTAGTTAACGCAGCCCGGACTTTTATTCGTTGAGCTAGTCCAGATGAGGTGTAATTCTATCAACAGGTGGGCAAAGTCGTTATTAGAACAAACAGCTGATCCGATGACGGGCCCGTAATGGGCCGAGTCACAAAGCCATCAGCGGCAATCCAGTTAGTGACGAGAGGTAGCAGTTACCTGTACCTGTGACTCGCTAGCAGTTATTGAGTTATGGTTTCCTCTGCCGGGAAATCCTGTTTCCTTTCCCCCCGATAGTTTGGCTCCCATTAAGCTGTTACTCGCAACCGCTTCCCTGTCGATACTTCGTCACTCTCACTGATACCAAACAGCTATTTACACCCTTTAATGTCCCGCGACGAGGAATTTATAGTTACTAGTTGCGTATTTCGCATAAAGAGAACTGATATTGTATTCATGAGGCGATTTTTAAAACAGATTTCCCCTAGGGGAAATCAGCTAATAAGGTCGGACTAATGAAGCGATTTTCGAATTTTTTTCTTCAAACGTCCACCGATCCTACCCAGGAGACGTCAAATATGAGGTCCATTCACAATGATACATATATATTTATATTATATTTTTGTGTGTGTGTGTGTGTGTGTGTGTGTGTGTGTGTGTGTGTGTGTGTCTGTGTGTATCTGCTCACGCTGTAGTGGTCAAAATGCTTGTTTGATCTGTTACCAAACTCGATATTTACTCGTTTTATTTATGTAAAAAGAAAGATCGAGTTCGTTAATGACTGAAATATGACCAGTGGGTAGGGTAGGGAGGGGGAGGATTTTTTTAAATTCCAAATATCTCCGTTACTATACGTCGAATCGACAAATCGGATAGAATCAATCTCATTGCAAATTAAATGTACTATAATTAATGTTATATACTTTTATTCTCTATCTTGAATATTAACCAAGATATTTTCATTTTTATTAAGTGTGTGCGGATAACGAACGAGTTGAGATCGGCTCACTTCGGTTCTAGACGGGAGTTTTTTCCGCCAAAAGCCAGTTCGGCCGTTTCCGTAACTGTTCGGCTCTCGTGAAATAACCCTATTGTGAAATTTGACCTGAAAATCTGCTTAGTTTACACAGCCCCTGAGTGGCGGGCTTTTCGTGATTTCAGAATTCATTCCTTGTTTCAAAGATAATTTTGTTGGCTGCTGCAACTTTTATGTCTCTGAATTTTTCAATAAAATGTGTCATTTTTGAAATAGGCATGTGTGAAGAAGATGGAAAGCTTCACTTATATAACATCGTTTTAGAATTTGATTTCCTACAAGAACCCTTCACAAAAAGTAGGCCATTCCAATGAAAATTTTTAAGTCATGGTCATTGGAGAAAGGATTCTTCAGGGGTCCCAATTATGGTACACCAAGTCTCATGCTTGTATTAAAAAATTGGATATTTTAAGGTGGGTAGCAGGGGAAATCTGGGCACCCTGTATATAAAAGGAATGGAGAGCACCATTGAAATCTGAAATCCCAAAATGTTTGACGTTTACAATACTTTAATTCGCAATTACTTACAGATACCACATAGTTTACAAGAACTACTGACAAAAGGGAGTCCAAAAATAGATAATATTTTCAAACATTTAAAGACTATACACATCTACTCAAAAATCTGATATATTTTTAGTTTAAGTTTTACATTTTTATTTTCACAACATTTTTGGATGCAAAAATAACAATTTTATCTAAACCTCAATTATTTGGTTTTCAAATTTTCAGTCACTCGATTGTGCATTAGGGAGGTACAGAGTTTTATGTAAATAGTCACCTGTAACAACTTATATTTTATAAAAACCTTAATAATTTTAAATTTTTTTTTATTAATTTTATATAAAAATTTATATTTAATTATTTGATTTACTTATTTATTTATTGAATATTTAAATATTTTATTCATGATTTCCCTATTGTTCAATGTCAATAGTTTCGATTTTCAGTTTAGTACCTAGCTTTGAATTTTGTTTTTATTTGTTCCCTTGTTCGTTTTTTTGTTCCTTGTTGTGTTCCATTTTAATTCTTTGATTTCCATTCTTTTTTTTTAGTTCTATTTGGTTGTTTGAGTTCCACTTCCGGTTTTGAGTTCCAGTTCCGTTTTGTGAGTGAGTTCCAGTTTCTGTTTTTGTGTTACATTCAGTTTTTTTTTGTTTATTTTCCAGTTCTGTTTTGTGTTGCGTTTTCTATTTCGTTCCCATTTCTGTTTTGATTTCATCTCTGTTTTTCGTTTTTTCTCTCAGTTTTGTGATCCTTTTATGCTTTGTGTTCCTTTTGTGTTCTATGTTCCTTTTATGTTCTGTGTTCCTTTTGTGCTCTATGTTCCTTCTCTGGTTTGTGTTCCTTTTGTGCTCTATGTTCCTTCTCTGGTTTGTGTTCCTTTTGTGCTCTATGTTCCTTCTCTGGTTCTCCCCATTTCTGTTTTGATTTCATCTCTGTTTTTCGTTTTTTCTCTCAGTTTTGTGTTCCTTTTATGCTTTGTGTTCCTTTTGTGTTCTATGTTCCTTTTATGGTCTGTGTTCCTTTTGTGCTCTATGATCCATCTCTGGTTTGTGTTCCTTTTGTGCTCTATGTTCCTTCTCTGGTTTGTGTTCCTTTTGTGCTCTATGTTCTTCTTTTTACGTTTTTGTGTTCTCGTCTGTTTTTTTTTTAAACTTTTCTGTTTTGTGTTCCATTCTGTTTTGTTTAATTTTGTTATTTTTTTGTATTGTTTTGTTTTGTTTTGTTTTTTAAGTTACAAAACTTTTGTTTAGAGCAACATCGGCAAAGCTGCAAAACTCAAATAAATACAATACTTTTTTTCCTCCTTACAAGTAAATAACTGCATCCCAGGAAGAATGATGAATGGAATTGATTTATATCTTAAATCAATTTTCAGGGACTTCTAAATATAATAATTGCTGGTCTTACCCATTTGATGTAAACACGTTTTCCCTCCTTCTTTCGAGGACGTACCTGAAACACAAGAGAACGGTATTAAAAGTGCGGTTAAAGCGGACAAAATGTTACATAGAGGGTGAGCTTATTAATAAAATCACGGTCATTATAGCTTGACGTGATTACGTTTTCATAAATTCGACGAGGGGGGAAAACCCCGCGGAAAGGGTGTTGAGGTAAGGGCTCGGCCACGGGGAGCGCTACGGGTATTTAAGCCCTAACTTGCATTAGCCCTCGGGGGGAAAATTGTATTTAAACAGTGAAAAACCGTTCCTTTTTGGGAGGCGCGGAAATTGTTAAAGGGTTGAGGAAGGCTGAAGGGGGTTGGGACTTAAAAGGCGACTTTAAGTGGGCGGTGGCCTTTGAACTTGGAGACTTAAGTCGCCAGTCAAAGGCGGGTTATGGGATTAACCAATGAACCAACGACCTCTCTCTATCTCTCTCCGACTTCCTCTTTCCGAGCTCAGCCTTATTGCTAGTCCCCTTTAACAGAAACCCTTACATTTTGGCACAGATTAAATTTGAACAGTAGCTATAGAGTTAAATTTTACCCCAACAGTCAAAGGAACAACTGGTACTTGAGACGTTGAATTAAAAGAGATATATTTAGTTACAATAACATCTAAAAATAAAGTCCGTCACGCGGGGGCTGCGTAAACAGAGGAGATTTTTCACTTGCTGGTATGGCGTGCATATGAGGTCTTGCCACATATTCTATATTTCTATTTAAAATAAAGTGGTCATCACAAAACGCATTTGCAAATTTATCTCACATAGCAAAACATCAATGGGAACAATACTTGGTAGTTAATCTTCAAATAATGTACTTCAAGATATCACAGCTTATTGGTAATGTGACATGACGAGGAGAGTAGGTTTACTGAAGGCTGAAGCCTAAAAAAATTCAAATACCTTCATTAAGAATCAAGGTAGTGAAAAAAAGGCACATAATAATATTTGTACATCATTCCAGTTAGAATAAGGTTGGTTCAATACACTTTTTGCAGATTTCCCTTAAGGGAAATCAGCTATTGAGGTCGTACTCATGACGCGATTTTCGAAATTTTTCTTCAAATGTCATCGATCCTACCCAGGATATAATGCAAATATATATATATTTGTCTGTTACTGCTCTAGCGGTCGCAATTATTGGTTAATCGTTACCAAACTCGATATTTAGTCGTTTCATGTAAAACGAAAGATCAAGTTCGTTAACGGCTGAAATTGGGCGAGGAGGAGGGGTGGTTTAGAAGGGAGGATTTTCGAAAATTCCAAATATTTCCGTTACCAAAGGTCGGGTAGAAAAATTGTTATAAAACCAATCTTATTGCAAATTAAATATACTATAAATATTGTTATATACATTTATTCACTATCTTGAATATAAACCGAGATATTTGCTCTTTTCAGTTTTCAGCCATCAGCAAACCGCCACTTCTACTCATGTTACATAGTGAATCACATTATTTGAAGTTTAAATACCAAAAATTATATTGAAGAGACCTTTATTTTACGAGGTACGTGCAAAAATGTCCTGGTAAGCCCCCCCCCCCCGCGTCTTAAGGTTTTGTACTACTAAAATTTGATTAATTGAGATAACAATTATTCTGACTCATTATTAATTACAGTACCTATTAGATATAGTAAATAATTCTAAATAATATTATTATGTTATATTCTGATTTTTTTCAGTAATTGTTTTTATTTCCTGTCTGAGGCAGGCAGACCCGTTTGTTTAAATTTCTAACCTATCGCTTCCTGTCGGCAGGTTATTGAAATTGGATGAAACATTTCTTATTTCCGTTTGTATTTATTCACGGTGGTGCTGTGTTAGCAGTATGTAGATTTATCTATTACTAAACTCCACGAGGGAAATCTGCTTAGTTTACGCAGCCCCGTGTGACGGACTATTTACATCCAACGTATAATAACGGAGTAATTCGAGTTTTCTAAATCCCCCCCCTCCGGTCCAATTTCAGCAGTTAACAGTTGCTCTTTATTTTTAAATAAATATTTAAATGTGGTGTAACGATCATACAAGAATTGCTACCTCTTGAGCGCATAGATGTATAGTGTTGACAGAAACGGTTAAATGTCGAGTTTGGTATAGATCAAATATACATTTTCAAGGCAAGATCGTAAAATCTTAATTGATAAAGTCATCACGTTACGTATTTGATTGTGTCTACAAAAGAAATAGTTTAAATGAAAACCACATTTGATATATAACCTTGCAATGAAATGGTTTCACGACATAACGGCGTAATGTTAATGTGACATGAGCAGCAGTACTAATGAGCAAAAACTAAAATACGGAAATATCTCGGTTAATATTCAATATAGAGAAAACATGTATTTAATATCACTTATTGATTATTAAATTTTCATTAAAATTAATTCTAAAAGAATTTTCGATCCGAGGCATAATAACGGAAATGATATGAATTTTCGAAATTCCCTCCCTTAACCCCCCCCCCCTTCAACTTGTCGATCTTTCTTTTTTCGTGAAATAGCCGAATGCACTAAGGCACTACAAGAGCAGTGGCCGCAATCTTGGGATAACGCACACGACAGTAAACCTAAGAGAAATAAAACAAACAGTGTAGGAATGGTCGTCAAGCAACACGAGCACACAAAGAGAGGAAGTAGTGCTGACCAGACTACGCGTTGGCCATTCCTTGCTGACCCACGGACACTAAATGGCAAACGAGGACACACCGATTTGTAGACATTGCAACGAAACATTAACTGTACATCAGATATTGACTAACAAGTCGGCGAAGGGACAATTTAGACATTCCACATGACTTACAGGAACTTTTGACCGATAACAGTAATTACCTAGACTCAATCATTAAACACCTAAAATACATTAATATATACAACACACTATAATCTACAATTTCCACACACACACTACTCACTTCTTTCCTAAATTAGCAGGGTGTATAAAACATTAATTTTTATTTATTATTATTTTATTATATTATTTAGTTTTTATTTTTATTTTCCCCTTTCCCTTCCCCCCCCTTTTTTAATTATTAATTTATTTTGGTTTTATCTTTTTCCTATTTTTTTTTCTTTTCTTGTTTATGTATTCATCTTTTTTAATTATTTTATTATTATTAATTTTATTTATTTCTCCCCCCCCCCAGCCGATATTATATTTTAATTTATATCCATTTTCACCACCCTGATGTTTCCCATACAATATTGTCTGTTTCATATAAAAATGGCATTCCAATCAACCTATCAAAACCCACATTTGTTCACTCCTTTTACGTTTCCTTCTTCCTATTTCTTTTTGCTATTCGCTTTTTTTGTGCACGATTTAATTATGAGTAAATCGACAGTGTTGCGGAACTCATTTAAATAAATAAATACATTTTTTCCATGAAAGAATTAAATATCTAGTTTGGTAACGATGAAAAGCATTAACTGACAAATGTCTTTACCGAATCGTAAAATTTTGTTGGGCCAATCTTGTAAATCTATTGATGCTCTAAAATTCTTCTATCCATTTTTTTTTTCGTACCTCAAATATTAGTTATTCTACTGATCAGTTGGTGTGGTATACTCCTGCGTGCCGGACTTCTTAACATCGAGTATGGTAACGATCCAATGAAAATCTTCTAAACTTTTTTACATTATTTACTCATCAAATGATACAAGAAATGTCTTTGATTGAATGTTTTGTTTATACATAACAGATGATAAACAGAACTTTAACAGCTTATTTATGGTTATTTATTATTTTTTATTTCATTTTCTCGTCTTAAATTTAATTTTTAAAGAACGAAACTTTTTTCTTTTTTTTTTTTTAAAAAAAAGGAGAGAAAAACAAAACGGGCGATGGCTCAGAAGCAATTTGTAGTCCTCAACTGATTCAGGCCCCGACGGATGTAAGTCAAATTTAAATAATCACAGCCTCGGAGAACATCCTCGACGAAGTTTGAGGAGTCGATAATTTCTCTTTAAAGCCTCTTCTCGGAACAAGTATAAATTGTCTGTCAGAATTCGTTGTGAGCTCTCGCCTCGCCGCCATTACTCTGATGTAAATCCAATCTCTAAATGAAGTCACTTAAATATTCTCGAAATAGAGCAGAGATGAAGTCCGCTCCTATGACGTACATAATCACCGGCTGCCTTCCTACGCAATCATTATAACCTAATACTCTCCTACGACATGTACACCTTCCTTGGAAATTATAATTTGATATCTTAGTTATTAATAATATATATTTTTTTTTTATTGGGAGACTTCATTTGCGTTCCTAATTTCCCATTTTCTTAATGGGAGCCAGCCGGCCATCAAGTGAGACGTCATGGAAGTATTCTTCAAGCAAGGGTTGCGCAATTTAGGCTTATTTGTATTGTATCGAGGGAAGTTTCAAGGAAAGAAAGGGGGTTAATTACATTCCGAAACTGCCTCCAATAATACATTAAAAGTAACAATGTAGAAAAAAAACATAAACGAATAAAAAGAAAAAAAAATACAAAGACTATTATGGAAATAAAGAAATTAAAAAAAAAAAAAAAACAACTCAGTAATTAAATAAAATTATGATATAGAAAACGCTATTACCAAACAGACGGATCATTGCAGCACACTTCAAACATAGTTAAAGAAATATAAGTAATGATAAAAACTAACATAAAAGCAACAAATCACAATTATTAGATACGATTTTTTTTTTTTAAGTTCACCTTTTTTTGTCCTTTTTAGCAGATATTTGCATTTTTCATATTCGGCTGTTGTCGGTTCTGTTCGTGCGATTCCGCCGAAAGCTAGTTCGGCCGTTTCCGTAACTGTTCGGCTCCCGTGAAATTGATTCACGAAGACTCGTGTAAGCTTCTACTTTGTGAGATATATGGAAATACGTTCTGTTGATCCCCCCACCTTATTTATTTAATGGACTACTAAAATTTGAATGATTGAGATATAAATTATTAAGATTCATTATAATTTACAGTACTAGATGTACTAAATAGTTTGCAATAAAGTTAGTATGTTATTTCAGAAATATATCAGTAATTGTTTTTCTTTCCGTTGAAGAATAAGCCTATCTGTCTGTTCAGCTCTGACTAGACTAACACATTCATATATAACACACTAGACCAACACATTCATATATAACACACTAGACTAACACATTCATATATAACACACTAGACTAACACATTCATATATAACACACTAGACTAACACATTCGTAATATAACACAACTAGACTAACACATTCATATATAACCACTAGACTAACACATTCATATATAACACACTAGACTAACACATTCATATATAACACGACTAGACTATATAACACATTAGACTAACACATTCGTATATAAACACACTAGACTAACACATTCAATATATAAACACACTAGACTAACACATTCGTATATAACACACTAGACTTAACACGTTCATATCTAACACACTAGACTAACAATTCATATATAACACACTAGACTAAATTCATTCATATATAACACACTAGACTAACACATTCATATATAACACACTAGACTAACACATTCATATATAACACACTAGACTAACACATTCATATATAACACACTAGACCAACACATTCATATATAACACACTAGACTAACACATTCATATATAACACACTAGACTAACACATTCATATATAACACACTAGACTAACACATTCATATATAACACACTAGACTAACACATTCATATATAACACACTAGACTAACACATTCATATATAACACACTAGACTTACACATTCGGATATAACACACTAGACTAACACATTCATATATAACACACTAGACTAACACATTCATATATAACACACTAGACTAACACATTCATATATAACACACTAGACTAACACATTCATATATAACACACTAGACTAACACATTCATATATAACACACTAGACTAACACATTCATATATAACACACTAGGCTAACACATTCATATATAACCCACTAGACTAACACATTCATATATAACCACACTAGAACCCTAACACATTTCATATATAACACACCTAAGAACTAACACATACATCTTATAACACCTAGGTCTAACACTTCATATTGTAATAACAACAACTAGAACTAACACATTTCCAAGTATATAAACAACACTAAAACTAACACAAATTCTAATATAAAATAACAACAACTAGAAGCAAACACATTCCATGTATAACACCACTAGACCCCAAACACCATTCCATAATATCACAACACTAAGAACTAACACCATTCATATATAACTCACTAGACTAACACATTCATATCTAATGAGCAAGAACAAGATGAACCTATATGTCCCCGGCCTAACTGCCAACAGAACCGCGAATACTGTAAAACACGAATACTAAAACCTGAACTGGCCAAAAACACAAAAGTGGGGGGGGAAAAACGGTAAAAACCCATGGGCCCCCCACAAATGGTTATAGAATGCCGAACCTAACTGGCCGACCAAGTAGCCCCAATTTATAGATGGAAATTTTTTTTTTATTTTTTTTAAGTATTTAAGAAATAATGGATTATTTGATGAAATATAAAAGCTATTATCTATAAGTATGAAAGTTATATATGGCAACCACTGTGGAATATAAGTTTTACCTTCTTCCAGTCTAGCTATTTATGGTTTTATTTTTTTTTTTTTAAAATCGCCATTTTGTACATTGTCGTCTATTTTGTACATTTATAACATTTAGCATTGTAAAATTTTTAATATTTATCTAATTTTGTAAAATTATATTTCAATATGTCAAAAGATGAATCACCATTGTAGCGGCTTCTCAAATAAATAAATAAAAAATAAAAAAATGTTCAGCTCTGAGTCGTTGGCAGACCCATTTGTTTACAATTCAGAAGCAGTTCCCGTGGTGATCTTAACTACTCTAGTCATCAACGCTTGAACTAAGAAAGGAACTAAGAACTTTGGCTAATTTCCTTATTTATATAGGAGTACCCGGAACTAGACGATTTTGCATGTCTCCTGTTAAGATCGATGGGCACATGAAGGAATTTTTCAAAAAATGTTTTTCGTTTTGTTTTTAGAGGAAGGAGTTTCAATCACTTGAATTTATAGTTATGAGTGTCATATCGATATTTCCTCATTCCCAAATAAATATTTTGAAATATGCTCAGCGGCAAATTCGATATTGAAATCGACAAAGGGAAGACAGGCAAATGAATTATTGTCGGTAGGTTTACGTGAGTTATATTGTTGTAAGGAAACATATCCATTGGTATGACCTCAATTCCCAGAGTCAATATTGATGCTCGAGGAGTCACCATACATCAACAGAGGACAACAGCCTACTATCGTATGGAGAGCTATTGATGAATTGCACCGCTTTCTTTTATATAAAATCCCAATTACTTAGATGGATTTTATTGTAACGCGCTCGGCTATACTCCAATATTAAAAGTACGTTGGTTTTTATTCCCTTGCACGAAGTAAAGGACGTATTGTTTTGATGCGAAATCAGCTTATATTAAATGCCCGTCTAGATAATTACTTGGATGGATTTTATTGTACAATAACACGCTAGCTTTACGTCTATATTAAAGGTAAGTTTGTTTTTATTCCCTTAAACGAAGTAAATCAGCTTATATTAAATAATTTAATTAACTTCAACTTCATCTGTATGTTGGAGGAGAGAGAGTTTATTTAAGACGAAAACTAAATAATAAAAAATAAAAAAATTCAGCCCCTTCAGGGAAATCAGCTATTGAGGTCATACTCATGACATGATTTTCGAACTTTTTCTTGAAATGTCCATCAATCCTACCTAGTAGATGAGATCCGTTAAAATTGTATATATATTGTGTGTTAACGCACTAGCTCGTAATTTTTGTTTGATCGTTACAAAACTCGATATACTCGTTTTATCAAAAAGAAAGCCCAATTTCGTTAATATCTGAACGGACGAATGGGAGGGAGGGGGAGGGGTTTAGAGGAGGGGGATTTTAGAAAATCCGAAATATCTCTGTTGCTCCACGTAGGATCGAAAACTTGTATAGAACCAATCTTATTGCAAATTCAATTTACTATAAATATTGTTATATACATTTATTCTCTATCTTGAATATTAACAAGGATATTAGCATTTTTATTAAGTGTGTGGAGATAACAAACGAGATGATTTTGGCTATTTGCCGGTTCTGTTAGTAGAATTCCGCCGGAAATTCGGCGGTGTCCGTAACTGTTCGGCTTTTGTGAAATTGGTTTAGAAACTCATTTAAGCTTTTTTTTTTTGTGAGATATATGCAAATAAGTTCAGCTGAGATCCCCCCCCCCCTTCTATAGTCCTGATTTATTAAAACATAAATTATTCTGATTCATTATAAACTACATTACTATACATAGTAAATGGTTAGGAATAAAGTTAATATGTTAATTCAAAAATATATATCAGCAAATGTTTTTATTTCCGGTGAAGAATATGTCTATCTTTCTGTTCAGATCTTAGTGGTTGGCTGACCTGTTTGTTTACAATTCAGAAGCCGTTTCCGTTGGGAGCATATTAAAATTAAGTGTTACCAGTAGGCAGATTTCTCTATAATAAAACTTCACTTGGGAAATCTGCTTAGTTTACGCAGCTCCAGCGTGACGGGCTTTTATTATTATTTAATTGCAAGGGTAACTAACTCATTTATGATTGCATACTCAAATGAGATTAACAAGTTCAAAATGCATAAATTAACATTTTACATATTGACTATCAAATGCATTGAATGTATGCTTATGTTCACATGAGTCAACTTTTAGTCAAGCCGAGTCCTTTAATTGTTCCAACAAGTGCATCGAGTTCAAATTGGCAATGTCGAAAACTGTTTGTACATTTCTATTTCTGCAAGCAGTTAATTCGCAGTTCGGAACGGAGTGACAGCCCATAAATAGAATTACCAACATGGAGTTGTCATCAGCTGTGTATGTCTGCGTGTAGGTTGACATTTAGCTCTCATGTCTCTAGTTGTACAAACTACTAACGACAAACGTTATCACCTGTTGTGATTTTCTGATAACAGCTAGCATATTCTAAACTAGACTTGTTACGCGTCGTTGAGACAGTATTGCTTCCCTATTCATCAATAACACAAATGCATGATAAGTAAACGAACAGTTAGTTATTCGTAGTTTAACAAGAGATACAACCAGTTTAAAAAAAGTCCGGGCTGCGTAAACTAAGCAGATTTCCCTCTTGAAGGTAAACCTACATACTAGTAACACAACACCACCGTGAATATTAAGTGAGTAAATACAAACGGTAATAAGAAATATTTCCCCTGCCGGCGGGAAGAGCCTCAAATATAAACAAACAGGTCTGCCGACGGCTCACCAGAAATAAAACTCCGTCACGCAAGGGCTTCGTAAACTAAGCAGATTTCCCACGAGAAGTTTTTACAATAGGTAAAGTCTGCCTAATAACAAACTTATATTAGTAAGGAAACACCTCTAAACCTAAAACATTATTTAGGGCGTAATATCCCAGTAGTTTTCTATCACCAAAAAACAGTGTCCTAAACCTAACCTCTAAAACCTATTCACTGAGGACGAATAGTCTATGGGGAAACGGCCGCCAGAGCTTCTCGGAGCGGTAAGTACGAACATTATGCCTCTACTGGTGACCCCACACCCGCAAGAATACAAATGCAAATATCTCGGTTAATAATTCAATATAGAGGAAAAAATGGTATATAAACAATATTTATAGTGAATGTAATTTTCAATAAGATTTTATCCATACACTTTTTAAATCAGACTTATAGTAACGGAGATATTTCGAATTTTCAATTTATTCGTTAACGAATTTGAACTTTCTTCTTACATGCTACATATCGAGTTTGGTAGCGATCAAACAAAAATTGCGACCGTTAGAGCGTTAGCAGACAAATTATGTATAATCAGTTTTGAATGTACATCAATTTCGTCATCTAGTACGTAGGATCCGGTGGCCATATGAAGAAAAATTTCGAAAATCGCGTCATGAGCACGACCTCAATAGCAGATTTCCCTTAAGGTAAATCTGCCAAAAATTATGTTTAGCATTTCTGTCACCAGAAAACGATTGATATATCAATTGATTCTTGTTGAAATATAAATACTGTATAAGCTGAATCAGTAAATAATCCATTTATTGCCATCAAATTAGTCATATTTATATTATATACAGCAGGGGCTGCGTTAACTAAGCAGATTTCCCACGTTTGTCACGTATTCGCATTTATCTCGAAACGTGTAAGTTCAATGAGAACAAAATTTTGTATTTAGGCTTCAAATAAAGTGGTTCGTAATACAACAGCTTATTGTTAATATGACATGCGTTGAAGGCGGGGGGGGGGGTTCGGGAGGCTAAACTAAAAAAAAAAAAAAAGCAAATATCTCCGCTAATAATGAAGATAGTGGAAAAATGTACATGACAATATTTATAGTAAATTCCATTTGCAAAAAGTTGGCTGTATACAATTTTTCGATCCATCGCATTATAACGGAGATATTAAGAATTTTGGAAATTCCCTTCTATAACCCTCCACCCCCTTCCACAAGTAAGATTTCAGCCATTAACGAACTTGATCTTAAATTTTACATTAAACGTTTAAATATCTAGTATGATAACGATTAAAAAAAAATTAATAGAGCGTTAATAAACATATCTATCTATCAACGGAAACGGAGGGATCAAAAAGGTCAAACACCTCCACTCTTAATACTTCTTTATTATTTAATAAAGAGTGGAGGTGTTTGACCTTTTTGATCCTTCCGTTGATGATGGACCTCCACCAGCCAGCACAAATCCAGAGTGATATCTATCTATCTATATATTATGCTGTTGAGGTTGTACTTATGACGTGATTTTCTTTTAATCTTTCTCAAACTCTCAAACGTTTTGTGAAAAAATAAATTATAATTTTTTTTTAAGGCTGAAAATGGACATATATATTTGTGTATGTGTGGTGTGTGTGTGTTTTGTGTGCGCTGTGTATTTGTCGGTTACCGCTCTAGCGGTCGCAACTATTGTTTTAACGTTACCAAACTCGTCATATAAGCTTTTCATGAAAAACTAAAGAACAAGTTCGTAATGGTTGAAAATTTGACCAAGGGGAGGGAGGGGGGCTTAGAGGAGAGCAATTTCCAAATTTGAAATATTTCCGTCTTCCTCCTCGTCGGATCGAAACATAGTTTAAGTAAATATAGATATTATACACATTTTTCTTATAATGAGTATTAATAGGAGATATTTGGATTTATATAGCGTTTTCAAACTCCCTATTAGTGTCATATTAATAATAAGCTGATATATCACAAACCACTTTCATTACAATATTAAATACCAAATATTGTTTTCAACAAAGCTTTTATTATACATGAAACAAACAAATACGTTTTCTGTTAACCTTTCTTTCTTTGTTCTCGGAATACTAAAATCTAAGTGATTGATATAGAAATTATTCTGATTCATTTCATATTACTCCATAGATATAGCAAACACTTTTCATTCAATAAAATTAATATTGATTATATTCAGATATATTTCATTAATTGTTCATCATGCCGGTCATGTTCATTATTCTATGTTTTCAGCGCTCCGAAATTGGCTGCCCCTGTTAGTTTATACTTCAGACGCTTTCCGTTGTAGATACTATTACTTGTAAATTTGACTGAATGATTTCTCATTACCGTTTGTATTTATTCCCTTAACTTTCACGGTTGTTACGAGTATGTAGATTTATCTGTTGTAATCCTTCCTGTGGGAAATCTGCTTAGTTTACGCAGCCCCTGCGAGACGGACTTTTTACTTATAAATGCAGAATATGTGGTGAGATGAAATGATGACTTTGATATACCAGCACTTAGGAAATCTGCTAATTTTCGCAGCCCCTGAGAGACGAACTTTTTCGTCATCTCCAGGGTAGAATAGATGCACATTTCAGGAACTTTTTCAAAAATCGCGTAATACTACTGGTCAATAGCTAAAAAGTCCGTCACGCAGGGGCTGCGTAAACTAAGCAGATTACCCACGTGAAGTTTTACAATAGGGAAATCAGCCTAATAACAACTGTAGTAGTAAGAAACCTCTAAACCTAAAACATTATTTAGGGCGAAACAACCCAGTAGATTCTAGTCCCAAAAAACAGTTAGCCTAACCTCTAAACCTATTCACGAGGGACAAATAGTTATGGAAACGGCCACCAGAGCTCTCGGCGGAAAGTCCGAACATAGCCTACGGGTGACCACACGCAGAATACAAATGCAAATATCTCCGTTAATATTCTAGATAGAGAAAATATGCATATAACAATAGTTATAGTAAATTTAATTTGCAAAAGATTGATTCTGGGTACAATTTTTCGAATCGACGTATAGTAACGGAGATATTTCGAATTTTCGAAAATTCCTCTCCTCTAAACCCCCCTCCCCACCGGTCCGATTTCAGCCGTTACCAAACTTGAACTTTCTTGTGGACATCACACGCCTAACTATCGAGGTGGCTAACGATCAAACAAAATTTGCGACCGCTAGAGCGGTAACAGACAAATATATATATATATATATATATATATATATATATATATATATATATATATATATATATATATATATACAGTGTTGAACGGACCTCATTTTCGTAATCTCCTGGGTAGAATCGATGGACATTTGAAGAAATTTTTCCAAAGTCGCGTCATGAGTACGACCTCAACAGCTGATTTCCCCTAAGGGAAATCTGCTTAAAATGCCATCAAACACATCAGTCGGGGCGCTTCAAGTGTGACATTCGAGCCAGACCCTACGTCAGACACGAGTCCCATTTGACTCGACCCAATTCTGTCAGATGTTCTGTAGATCTGTCGTGTACGAGCCAACTAAATGCACAATATCCATTAAGCGGCGGCTTAACAGCTCTCTGAAACAAAACTTTTCCCAACTGTCGATCAAAATTCATTCCGACTAAACTTTTTAATGGTTGCCAACATTCGCTGTCCCAACTCCAGCAGAGCTTGACGCCGAGCATTCAGAAATATGTGTGCTCTGACGTCAGTCAGTTTGAACATATTTTTTCCATTCGTGAAATTTTAATTATAGCAGATTTTCTCCTTAGGGAAATCAGCTAGTGAGTTTGTACTAAATACCAAAAATTCTGGTTTTTTTTAGGATTAATTGTCAGCAATGTCGTATGTTTACTGTGCCAGGTTTTACGTTTACGCTTAAATTATTCCAATCATTAAATTACGAGTTTTAGCAGATTTTTCCTTGAGGGAAAAAATCAGTATATTGGAGTGTCGTACTCATGACGGAATTTTCGAAATTTTTCCTCAAAAGTCCATCGACCGTTCCTAGGAGATGACGAAAATGAGGTCCGTTCAAAACTGTATATATAAAGTCTAAGTTGGGTTAGTAGTAATATACACACCAAGTTTCATAAAATTCCGTTCAGCCGTTTATGCGTGAAAAGGTAACAAACAAACAAACAAACAAAGAGACACGAAAGAAACAAAATGCCAGTTATTTGTGTCCTATGGACATATGAAACGAAAAGTTATCGTGAAATTTGTCGCGGAAAAAAATCAATGTACAGACAGAGGTTACAATTTTATAATATAGTAATATATATATTAATAATGATATATATTATATTAAATATGAAATTATATAATAAGGATAATAAGGAAGGATGATGGACATTTGAGGAAATGTTTTGAAAATCGCGCCATGAAGATGATCTAAATAATTGATTTCCTTCAAGGGAAATTTGCTAAAATGAGGAATGTTCAAAACTTAAACATATATATATTTTATGTGGGTGTGTTCACACTATGTTTACATGTGTTCATTAAACATAAATTTGATTGGGACTTAAATGGCGGAGGACTATATATATTTTATGTGGGTGTGTTCACACTATGTTTACATGTGTTCATTAAACATAATTTTTGATGTGACTTATAATGGCGGAGATAGTTGGAATATTCGAAACGAAAGCACCAACAATTTTGGAATTTGTTCTATACCCATTAAAGATGCAGCAGATTTTTAAATGACATGTTTTGTTGAATCGGAGGTATAAGTTTCAAATGAATCGCATATAAAGACCAGTGTGATCATTTTATGTTAAAAATGTATCCAGGAAGTCTTGTGTTTTCCTAAAAAAATTTTGGGGGGGGGGGAAGGAAGAAAAAAAAAAAAAAAAGGGAAAAAGGAAAAAAAAGAAAAAAAAAAAAAAAAAAAAAAAAAAATACAAGCAAAAAAAAAAAAAATACCAAAAGGCAAAATTGTACATAATACAAAAATACAAGGCAACAAAAATACAAGCAATATGACTATACAAAAAATATCAAGGGAAAACCAACAAACGAGAGGCAAATTCCCTTCTACAATTGAGCATTAAACTGTTTTATCTCAGCCTAATAGATCTACAGATAAAACATTCACTAGCAAAACAGTAGTTGTTTTAAACTTTTATAATCTAAATGCAAAAAAAAAAGGAAAAAACTGGAAAGTTTTAATCAAAACTAAAACTCTATTCACTGTAGCGGAAGTCTGAAAGGCTTATGTTGGAGCATTACACGCTAGTGTTAAAAGCAAATTAGTTTCTGTAGTAGTTTCTCTTGTAACATTTCTGTCAAACTATAAATGCTTGTACATAAGCTGTTCATCACTTCATTGAAACGGCAGCCTTCTGCACGCATGGTCGATAATAACCTTTACCCTGTGCAATGGCAACTAGAATATGCTTTTTACTTTCTTTAAAATAATATAGAAGTATTGCATTTGCCAAAAAAAATCAAATTGTAATGAGCTTTATATGTATAAACAAACAAAAAAAGCCGTCCCCTTTTCTGGGGAACTATCTGGCTCCTTATCTGCCTTTTAGAGGTACTTTTGGTACATATTTTTAGAAAAATATTTTTTTTATCTTTAGGGGATGATGCTAAGGGAGAAGCTGAAGTTAAACTTCAATCTTGTACAAATTTAAGTTTCCTAATGGGTATTTTCAGTATGCACATCTTCCTTCTTTATATCAAGATCTTTCAGATAATGTGCTGTTAATTTGGTTCTAAACAAGAGACCTTTCAAACTCCAAATTTCAATATATATATGTACGCAGGGGCTGCGTAAACTAAGCAGATTTCCCACGTGGTCTTTTACAATAGTTAAATTTCACGGCCGAATTAGCTTTTGGCGGGAAAGTCACTCGTCCGTTAGCCAACCAGACTTAATAAAAATGCAAATATCTCGGTTGATATTCAAGATAGAGAATAAATGTATATGATAATATTTATAGTAAATGTAATTTGCAATAAAATTGGTTCTGTACAATTTTTCGATACGACGTATAATAACGAAAAAATTTCGAAAATCCTCCCCTCTAACCCCCCCCCCCTCCCACTGGTCCGATTTCAGCCGTTAACGAACTTGATCTTTCTTTTTTACATAAAACGACTAAATATTCTGGAGTTTGGTAAGTGAATCAAACAAAAAGATTGGTGACCGCTAGAGCGGTAACATAACAAATATATATTTAACATATATATATATAAATATATATATATATATATATATATATATATACTAGCTCAGTTACCCGGCTTCGCCCGGGAATTCATTTGAGGCTGAATGGTGATAGTATTTTTTAGCAGGCTTTACATTGCACAATATTTTGACATTTACCCGTCCCAGTGTTTAGGATTGATACCCGTCGTTGTCGTGGATTTGCTAATAATAGAATATTTGTTCGATAAGGCTTCACTGTCTTCGATATTTTTATATTTCCCGTCTCTTATACATGTAAATATGGTGAATTTTTATTTCAGGCCTCCCTTATAACTCCCCTCCCATTCGAACCTAAAAATTTTAATATAACTTATAATTATGGAAGAATTAATGCTAATTGACATACCGAGCTTTGTTAAGTTCGGTTCAGCCGTTAGTGCCCAATAACATTGTTGGATCCCGCTAAAGTTTTAACGTATAACTCATTTATACTTAGGAATAAGACCAAAGTGTATATAACAAAAGTTACTCCAAATAACAAAATAAACAACTTTTGTTATGTGCATATTTGCCGAAAAACAATAGAAAACGAAATATCGCTATTTTTAATTTCAGGCTTCCCTTATAACCCCCACTCCTGTTCGCCTCAGAGAAAATTAATATAGCCTAAAGTCTAAGTTGGGTTAGTAGTAATATACATACCAAGTTTCATAAAATTCGGTTCAGCCGTTTATGCGTGAAAAGGTAACAAACAAACAAACAAACATACACGAAAGAAACAAAATGCAGATATGGTGTCTATGACATGTGAAACGAAAAGTTATCGTGAAATTTCGCGAAAAAAATCAATGTACAGACAGAGGTTATAATTTTATATATATATATATATATATATATATAGATATATCTATATACATATACAATTTTGGAAGTGGACCTCATTTTCGTTCATGTCTTACTAGGTAAGATCGATGGACCTTTTGAAGAAAAATTTCGAAAATTACGTCATGAGTACAACCTCAATAGCTGATTTTCCTTAGGGGAAATCTGCTAAAAGTCCTTAACTCAGAGGATGGGTAAACTACGTAAATTTATAACTGTATATATATATATATATATATATATATATATATATATATATATATATATATATATATATCTGATACAGCTCTAGCGATCGCAATTATAGTTTAATCAGTAACAAACTCGATATTTATTCGTTCGATGTAAAAAGAAAGAACAAGAACGGCTGAAATCGGGCTAGGGGGGGGGGTTTATAGGGGAGGATTTTGGAGAATTCGAAATATCTCCGTTACCATACGTCGAATAGAAACATTGTATATAACCAATCTTATTACAAATTAAATGCACTATAATTATTGTTATGTACATTTATTCACTATCTTGAATATTAATCGAGATATTTGCATTTTTCAGTTTTCAGCCTTCAGTAACACTACCACTTCTACTCATGTTACATAAACAATACTCTGCTACATAATAAATCACATTATTCGAAGTTTAAATACGAAAAATTGTATTCAAGTGACCTTTATTATATGAGACACATGAAAATATGTCCTGGTGAACCCCCCCCCCCCATCTTAAGGTCTTGGATTACTAAAATTTGGTTAATTCAGATAACAATTATTCTGACTCATTATTAATTACAGTACTAGATGTAGTACTTGTTCTCAATAAAATTAATATGGTATATTCTGATATATTTCAGTAATTGATTTTCTTTCCGGTGTAAGGTGGGTAGACTTGTTTTTTCACATTCCTAACGCTTCCTGTAGGCAGGTTATTGAAATTGGCTGAAACATTTCTTATTTCCATTTGTATTTATTCACTTAATACTCACGGTGGTGTTGTGTTACCAGTTTGTAGATTTATCTATTACTAAACTCCACGTGGGAAATCTGCTTAGTTTACGCTGCCGCGTGCGTGACGGACGTTTTGGAGTACAAGTCCTCTGTACTAAGGAACCAAAAGACCAGTCCCGAATGTTGAACGAGCCAGCTATTTGCATTGCCTTTGATGGGGGCTCGTGCTCCGGAACTAGGTGCATCAAGCACATGCAGCGGGCGATCTGCTCCAAATAAATGCATTAGAACGTCAATATGCAAGTGGGCCATGCAGTCAGTGGGTCAGGAGCGTCTCAGAGAGCGGGCTCATCGTGCTATTTGAATTAAACATAGACACAATGATCGTGCTTGCATCTTCCCGATGCAGTTTCACTCTGTGAGCTTCGTGATGGCTTTCACCGTCAGTCCAGTCACATCTAGTTACCTCCATCCGCTGTTTAGCTGCATAATTTTTTATCTATGGCCAATTTCCTACCATACTAATTTGCTGTAAAAGAGTTTACAATAGAACTAAATAGTCTACCATTTACTTAATCTTTTAGTTCACTCCATTTATATATATATATATGTGTGTGTGTGTGTGTGTGTGTGTGTGTGTGTGTGTGTGTGTGTAAACCTCTCTCCTACTCATGTCATATTGACAGTAAGGTGTTATATTATGAAGCACTATATTTCGAGCCTAAATACCAAATATTGTTCTCATTGAGCTTTTAAATTATGAGGTAAATGCAAATACGTTACGCAAGTGGAAACCAGCTTAGTTAACGCAGCCCCTGAGTGACGGACTTTTTAATTCTGATATTAATACTTGAACTTAGTACTACGTTCATTTATAAAATGTTTGTTTATTTTACTTTAGTTATTTGTTATTGTTAGTTGTCATCTCGCATTTATTTGACTTTGGTTATTTCACTTTGTAGAATTTTTAGGATTTTCCCTTAGGGGAAATTAGCTATTGAGGTTCTACTTATGATGTGATTTCCAAAACATTTCATCAAATGGCCATCGATCCTAACTAGGAGATGACGAAAACGAGGTCCGTTCAAATTTGATATATATATATATATATATATATATATATATATATACTAGCTCGAATACCCAGCTTCGCCCGGGAATTCATTTGATGCTGAATGGTGGTAGTATTTTTTTGGCAAGGCTTTACTTTGCACAACATTTTGACATTTACTCGTCCCAGTGTTTAAGGTTTATACCCGTCGTTGCTGTGCATTTGGTAATAATAAAATTATTTTTTTATGTAAGACTTCACTTTCCTTCATATCGTCATATTTCCCGTCACCTGTGCAATATTCATAGATTTGAATTAATAGTTCCAGGTGAGGTACCGGGTAGTTCATATTGGAAAGAATTCTTGAGCATATCAATATTTCTACGCAAATTACTTGCTTCAAACATTGTTCCCGAAGAAATGATAACAAAGTAAACAACTTCTGTTATGTGCACGTTTGTCGAAAAAACAAACAGACAATGAAATATCGCTAATTTTTTTTTTCAGGTCTCCCTTATAACCCCACTCCTGCTCGAACCTAAAAAAATTAATATAGCTTAGAATCATCAGCTAGTGCCCAATAACATATTTTCTGTATACAATCTAGCTAATATACCCGGAAAATCATCGTTGACTGACTAATGGTGGTATTTTTTATGAAAATCGCTTAAACCCCAATGGGAATCGGAATATCGCAATTTTTCAATTTCAGGCCTCTCTCATAACCCCCACTCCCGTTCGAACCTAAAAATTTTAATATAGCTTATAATCATGAAAGAATTAATGCTAATTTACATACCGGGTTTTGTTAAGTTCGGTTCAACCGTTAGTGCCCAATAAAATAGTTGGCTCCCGCTTCAGTTTTTGGTGGATATCTCGTTTACACTTTGTTTTAAAAGAAAACTGAATATAACAAAAGTTACTTCAAATAACACAATAAACAACATTTGTTATATGCACATTTTCCGAAAAACCAATAGCAAACGAGATATCGCTATTTTTAATTTGAGGCCTCCCAACAACCCACACTCCTGCCCGTCCCTAGAAATATTGGTATGTCTTGTTATAATGAAGGCGTTAGTGCTAATACACGTTCCAAATTTTATTTAGTTACGTTGTGCCTTTGTGTCAAATAAAATTCTTGACTCCCGCTATAATTTGTAGCGTATAACGCATTTACGTACTCCGGTATACGACGAAAGTGTACATAACAAAAGTTACTCTAAATAACAAAGTAAACAACTTTTGTTATGTAAATATTTGCCGAGAAACCAATAGGAAACGAAATATAGCTATTTTTAATTTCAGGCCTCCCCTATAACCTCCACTCTTGTTCGTCTCAGAGCATATTACTATTGCCTAAAGTCTAAGTTGGGCTAGTAGTTATATACATGGAATGTTTCATAAAATTCGGTTCAGCCGTTTATGCGTGAAAAGGTAACAAACAAACAAACAGACGCGAAAGAAACAAAATCCAGTTATGGTGTGTATGACATGTGAAACGAAAAGTTATCTTGAAATTTCGTGAAAAAATTCAATGTACAGACAAAGGTCATAATTTTATATATATATCTGTTAATGCTGTAGCAGTAGCAATTTTTTCCTGACCGATATCTAACTCGATATATAAACCTTTTATGTAAAAATGAAGATCAAGTTTTTTCACAGCCAAAGTCGGAGCGGACGATTTGACATTTAATCTAATTTGAAAAGGCAAATCACCTTTGATGTAATGTCCATAAATAAATCCAGTTCCACTCCTTTATGGGAAGCCTGCTAAGTTCCCTCAATGTACAACAGCTGAGTACCTTGGAGTGATATCAGATGAAAGTAGGTCATTGCTACTATCCATTAAATGACGGGAGTGGAAATGCAGGCATTTGGCAAGCCACACATTTGCCCGCCGCTGCATATCCAGGCCTATCGGATAAAACACACCGCTTCCATCCTATTAGCATGCCTGACACCAGCTTTAGAGTTTTGCCTGCCTGGGGCTTTAGCTCACCGAGTTAAACTTGGCCAGCCTCAGCCCTAAACCACCAACAGCTATAATCCACCGGGCCGGTTTAACTACATTTATTGCTCGACCCAGCCCTTCGTATCGCCCTAAATGTATATGACGTCATTAGAATGGGACGGCACAGTTTTACGGCTCTCAAAATATTATTCCTCTATTATACAAACGCACACCAACGCGGGCGTAGTGTGAAGTCTCCACTAGATATGCGGGAGCTCAGATGTTAATACGCTCTATGTCACCTTGCCTGTGGACAGGATTTAAGGGAGTCTTAGTTTCAAAAAGTCCGTCTCGCAGGGGCTGCGTAAACTAAGCAGATTTCCCACGCGAAGTTTAGTAATAGATAAATCTACATACTGGTAACACAACACCACCAAGAATAAATACAAACGGTAATAAGAAATGTTTCATCTAATTCCAATAACCAGCCGACAGGGAGCGTTAGGTTAGAAATGTGAACAAACGGGTCTGCCCGCCTCACACCGGAAAGAAAAACAATTACTCAAATATATCAGAATATAAAATATTAATTTTATTGAGAACTATTTACTATATATATATTACTGTAATTAATAATAACTCAGAATAATCAATCAAATTTTAGTAGTCCAAAACCTTATGACGGGGATATTTGCATGTATCTCGTATAATAAAGGTCTCTTGAATACAATTTTTGGTATTTAAACTTCGAATAATGTGATTTATTACGTAGCAGAGTATTGTTAATGTAAGATGAGTAGAAGTGGCGGTTTGCTGGTGGCTGAAAACTGAAAAATGCAAATATCTCGGTTAATTTTGAAGATAGTAAAGAAATGTATATTACAATATTTATAGCAAATTTAATTTGCAATAAGATTGATTCTGTACAATGTTTCGATCCGACGTATAGTAACGGGGATACTTTGAATTTTCGAAAATCCTCCCCCCTAAACCCCCCCCACTCCCACTGGTTCGATTTCAACCATTAACGAACTTGATCTGTCTTTTTACATAGAACGACTAAATATTGAGTTTGGTAACAGACAAATATATATATATATATATATATATATATATATATATATATATACAGTTTTGAACAGACCTCATTTTTGTCGTCTACTAGGTAGGATTGATGGACATTTGAAGAAAAATTTCAAAAATTCCGTCATGAGTACAACCTCAATAGCTGATTTCCCTTAAGTGAAATCCGCTAAAACTGGAAACTAATAAATAATAATAATATTTAAATGTTTTATGAAAAACTAGAAATCATGTTCATTAACGGTTGAAATCAGACCAGTGGGGTTCAGAGGGTTAGATTTTTGTTGCTATGATTTTTGAAAAAATGTTGTGTTCTAGTTCTCCATAAAGATAATATATATTTTTTGCAATGTCTAGGATTCCTAATTAGCAGATTTCCCTAGGGAAATCAGCTATTGAGGTCGTACTCATGACGCGAGTTTCGAAACATTTCCTCAAATGTCCATCGATCCTACCCAGGAGATGACGAAAATGAGGTCCGTTCAATATTATATATATATATATATATATATATATATATATATATATATATATATTTGTCTGTTAACGCTCTAGAGGTCGTAATTTTTGTTTGATCGTTATCAAACTCGGAAATTAATCGTTTTATGTAAAAAGGGGGGGTTTAGAGGGGGATTTTTGAAAATTCACAATGTCTCCGTTATTATGCGTCGGAGAGAAAAGTTATATAGAATTAATCATATCGTAAATTAAATTTACTATAAATATTGTTCTCTACATTTATTCTGTATCTAGAATATTAACCGAGATATTTGCATTTGTATTCTGTGTCTCGTCGGCAGGAGTCGGCTATGTTCGGGAATTTCCGCCGAGAGCTCTGGCGGTCGTTTCCATAACTATTCGTCCCTCTTGAATAGGTTTAGAGATACCTTACTACTACAGGTGTTATTGGGCAGATTAATCTACTGGAAAACGTCACGTGGGAAATCTGCAAAGTTTACACAGCCCCTGCGTGACGGACTTTTTTCTATGCAAAGAAAATCCTTTATGAGCCACAGGGATTCAATTATTTTGATCTCGTATAATACATTTCGGCCATTCCAACCGATATTTCGTCATTTGGGACATAGAGGATTACACACAATAATATATATATATATATATATATATATATATATATATATATAGACAATGGCTAAGACGATCCTTTGTCGGTAAAGGTTGTTTGATGTCTTTCAGTCATGTATGGGTATCGGAGCATTCATCTCCTTACAATATCACGACTCATTTCCTTCACATATTATAATCAGTCGGCTGGTAAACATGGCTCAACAATTATTCCAGTATTGCTCGGGTCGATCACTCACATTGACGTCAATGGCTAGTCCTCAATTCACAATGACAAATATTGGCCGCCCTTAAGCCTCAAGGAATACAAGTCTTTGTTACGCACAATATCTGGGGATCGGTGCGCCAAATGTCATGATGAGGTGGTTGTACAGCTCACTTATGCGATTGTTAGCAGATTTCCCTTAAGGGAAATCAGCTATTGAGGTCGTACTCATGACGGAATCTTCTTCAAATGTCCATCGATCCTACCTAGTAGATGACGAAAATGAGGTTCGTTCAAAATTGTATATATATATATATATATATATATATATATATATATATATATATATATGTATATATATATATATATATATAAAATTGTAACCTCTGTCTGTACATTGATTTTTTTCGCGAATTTTCACGATAACTTTTCGTTTCACATGCCATAGACACCATAACTGCATTTTGTTTCTTTCGTGTGTATTTGTTTGTTTCTTTGGTACCTTTTCACGCTTAAACGGCTGAATCGAATTTTATGAAATATGGTCTGTATATTACTACTAGCCCAATTTAGACTTTAGGCTATATTAATATTCTCTAAGACATACAGGAGTGGCGGTTATAAGAGAGTCCTGAAATTAAAAATAGCGATATTTCGTTTCCTATTGGTTTTTCGGCAAGTATTAACATAACAAAAGTTTTTTTATTTTGTTATTTAGAGTAACTTTTATATATTTTACATATATATTGAATATTAACCAAGATATTTGCATTTTTATTAAATCTGGGCGGATAACGGATGAGAGTGAGGTTCCCGCCAAAAGCTAGGTCGGCCGTTTCCTTAACTGTTCTGCTCTCTTGAAATTTCTCTATTGTAAAACTTCACGTCGGAAATCTGCTTAGTTTAAGCAGCCCCTGCGTGAAGGACTTTTTATAAATATAGTAAATAGTTCTATATAAAATTAATATTTTATATTCAGATATATTTCGGTAATCGTTTTTTTTTCCGGTAAGAACATTTCTATCATTCAGCACTGAGAGGTTGGCAATCATTTTTGTTTACAATTCAGATGCTTCCTTTTGTGGAGTTTATTAAAATGCAAATTTATTGAAAGATTTCTCATTTTCTTTTGTATGTGTTATCTTAATGTTCAAGTTGGTGTTACTCGAAAGTATGTCGATTTATCTATTGCCAAGCTTCAAGTGGGAAATCTGCTAAGTTTACGCAGCCCTGCAGAATAAATCCTTGTTTGTTATTCAAATAGTACACAGATAGAAGGAGGATACTATCAGTGATTCGCTCTCTCTGCAATCAGAGAATGATCGCAGTCATTCCGAGTTGATTGCATTTGAATTAATTGTGGAAGACAATCCATTGCAAGTGAATGCTGAGAAGTGCATTTAATCATAAAGAGTGATCATAATGCAAACACTAATACACATTCTCCGCCATACTCATTATTATTTAATGACCTTTCCTCGTCCGCAGTTCGGGACCAGGTTCCTTTGGAATTATGCCGATTCCAGCACTCCTTAATTGCCATATGACGGCCTCTAAAGTTTTAATTGTAAGCCCAAACATCAAGATACATCTAATTATAGAGGCATTCCTCCATATTCTGTTTGCAGTCATTTAGCCTTTTAATTAATGTATCCCAGATAAGGCTTTTAAATATATACGCTCGAATGTGAAAATCATAAAAGGCCCTTATCGTCGGAGATGAGCCATCTTGGGAGGTTAGCCTGTCTTATTCCTTGTGTTGGCCAATTAAAATAATTAGTGCTCCCACACAAACGCCCACGATAACGCATAAAGTATGATGTGTGTAGGCAATGGAACAACTTCGGCTCTTAAAATTAACGCTACAGCTGTTGAAGGACCTAGACATTCGCCACTTCATTCCTCCCAGACCTTGAAGGACGTAAGTATTCCTCATTTTATATACAACCGCTCAAAAAGGAACCTTCTACACAGCAGATCTATGAGGATATGGACAACCTGGAAAGTATGAACATTGCTGCTTCATTTGCTACAGACCTTGAAGGACATTAGCATTTTTAACAGTACTAACCTGAAAAAACATGAACTTTGCCATTCTTCATCTGCTACTGCACTTGATGGAAGTGGACATTCCACATTTTAGCCACTCTATACACAACAGATCTTAAAGACCTGGGCATTCGTCGCTTTATTCACTACAGCTATTGAAGGACATTAGTGATTTTTGACAGTACGAAAACGAAAAACGTGAACATTGCCACTTCACTCACTACAGACCTTGGAAGTCGTGGTATTCCACATTTTAGCCACTTTTTGAGCCACAGCACTTTAAAGACCTGGACATCCTCAGTTTTATGCACTACAGCCCTTGAAAGGCATTAGTTATTTTTGATCGTACAAACATGAAAAACGTGAACTTTGCCACTTCACTCACTACAGACCTTGGAGGTACTGGTATTCCACATCTTAGCCACTTTTTAAACCACAGCTCTCCAAAGACCTGGACATTCACCATTTTATGCACTACAGCCCTTTAAGGACATTAGTGATTTTTGACAGTACAGGCCTGGAAAACATGAGCATTGCCACTTCATCTGCTATTCATAAAGGATGCGGACATTCCACATTTTAGCCTTTCCATACACGACAGCTCTTTGAAGGCTTTGCCATTCACTACTTCCGAACCTGAAAGAAGAAAAGACACAGTCATACTTACAAGGTTACGAAATTGAAAATACTCAACTAACGCAATGAACAAAGAAGACAAACCGATATGTCGATGTCGTAATATACCACTGACAGTTAAACATATACTGACTGACTGCATACAACGCCATTACTAAAGAGTACCTTATGATGAGGAAAGTACATATACAGAAACTATTCTGGAGAATTTTAAGACTTTACACTTTTATTCGAAAACCTGAGCAAGTGATATCATATTTTTAAGTTAACATTTACATATTTGTCAACCTTATTTGGATTAAGTGTTCTTTTTAGCTTAAACTTACTTTTTTTATTCAATTTGCATTCGTTATATTTTATCATAATTTTATTCTAGTTTTGCTACTGTTCATTTACTTACTTGTTTATTGTTATTATTTTTAATTAGCTCCCTAATACATTTAATTGTTAATATATAAACTTTGATATTATTTATTCGTAATTCGTTACTTGGTTGGTGTTCTTTTGTGTAGTGTCTTGATCATTTTCTATTTCTTTTTTTTTTTTTGTATTTCTATTCTATTAGTATTCTGTATTTCTATTTTATTTTATTTTATTTTAATGTAAGTATTATTTTTATTTAAAACTTAACGTTTTTTTTTAAGTTTTTGTGTCACTATCTTTTATCATATTTTGCTTCCATTGTTTTTTCGGCCAATTTAATTATTTGTTCATTATTATTATTTCAAATTAGCATGCATTTAATTGGTAATATTTTAACACTTTATATTTTTTTATAAATAAGTTTTGTAAATTGTTTCTATTTGTTTTTCGTTTCTGATTTTGTTAAGTTTTGTTGATGTTATTTCGCAATGCGTCATTGTTGGTTTATTTTATTTTGTTGTATTTCAATTATATTTTTTTTTCTTTTTTTATGGTTGTGGTATTTTCTTCTTCTTGTTTTTTAGTGCTTATCGTCCTTACAGTGGAGCTATATGCATATATAAAAATATCATCTGTAATTATTAAAGTTCTGTTCAAGAAAAATCTCGGGATAAAACAGCATCAAAGGCCTTTTTAATGTGAATAGAGAGAGTGAGAGTAGGAGGAATTTATTGGAAGACGAGGAGGATGGAATGAGTTCTATATGGTTTAGTTTTCCTGGAGGAAATTGGGGAAGAGGCCTAGGCGCTGGAGGAGTATTTCCATTCAAATCCTCCAGACGTGATCTACTGGAGCCTCGAGCAAGTCCTGGAAGATTAATGTTCCCGGCGGTGTCTCCCGCTAACCTTAGGGGCATATACCACCCCCCACCCTCCGAAATATACTGTCTCTAGCTTTTCTCTCGCTAATAGCTACTTCATCCAAGAAGAAGTATGGATTAACTACTTCAAGCTGATTAACTTATACGTGATCGATATGAAGGTCTCGTCTCCTATGAGGAATTTAGTGCCCACTTTCAGAAAGCAAGCTCTATCGTCAGCGTCTGTGAACAAACTAAAAGTCCACCACGCAAAGGCTAAACTAAACAGATTTCTCTACTGCTGGCGTAACAAACTTGTAATCTTAACTCAACACATGTTCTCTATGTATATGTACATAAAAGTCCGTCACGCAGGGGCTGCATAAACTAAGCAGATTTCCCATGTGAAGTTCTACAATAGAGAGATCTGCATACTGGTAAACACAATAACCAACCTGATTAAATACAAACGGTAATGGAAAAATCTTTTCAGTTAAATTACAAATAAAATTTCCAACCCTGAAACGGATTCTGAATGTGTAAGTATTAATGTATATATTTATGGAACTCAAAATTTTAGTAAGTCCAAGAACTAAGCAAGGGGGGGGGGGGGTGGGCGGAATGTTTTATGGACAGGAGCGGTATTTTTGCAATAATCTCCACGAAGTAGTAACGAACGTGAAGGTAAAGGTTAGAAGGAGCTTCCACCTGATCCGAGTAAATGACGAAGAAAATGGCCCGGCCTAATCCGAACTATACCCGACCACACACTTCATAAAAATGCCAAATATCTCGGTTAATATTCAAGATTGGAGACATATAATGTATATAACAATATTTATAGTACAATTTAATTTGCAATAAGATTGTTTCATGTACAATTTTTCAATCCGACGGATAGTATAACGGATGATTATTTTGAAATTTCGAAAATCCTCCCCTCTAAACCCCCCCCTTCCTCAAGGTCCCGATTTCAGCATTAACGAACATGATCTTTATTTTTACACATAAAACTTTTAAATATCGAGTTTAGTAACGAGATCAAACCAAAAAAGTGCGGCCGCTAGAAGTGTATCAGACAAATATATAATAGTATATATAATATTAGATATATATAATATATATTATATATATAAAGCTAAGATACCCGGCTTCGCTCGGGAAAATCCCCATTTAAGGCCTGAATGATGATAGTATTTTGTTTGGGCAAGGCATCAATGTTTACCAACTATAACTTCCCGTTGGGCGCGCAATGTTTTGCTGTGAGGGTCAAGCAGGCGACTTATATATGAGAAAATTTATATATTGTAGCGCGTGCAAAAAATAAAAATGTGTTCCTAATCTATCCCTTGCACTGATTTAACTAACCTTTTTTGAATACTTCCAAACCAGAATCATGGAATAGTGTTTATTACAATTAAATGACGTCTATAATGAATCTTAATTTCCTGTCAAAAACCAATCCGAGCACATATAGTTTAAGCATAGATTAGCACGTAAGGTTATATTCATAATAGTATATCTTAGTGGATCACTTCCCGTAATGCCGCAGCATTTCAAAGGAAATTAGTAAACACAATTAACTCTATTGAGGCTCCGTCTTATTTCCGCTCTCGCCTTAAGAGCTTATCAACACTCTTCTCCTTAAATTATTAATTCAAAATATTAATGTAATAATTTATCTACCCTTATGGAATTAAATAATATTGTTACCCTAAAAATAATTTCAATTATATTCAAAAACCTAGTCGCAGGGAAGAGAATGTAGCCGTCCCTGTAACCTAAGTAATACTTTAAACAATCATATCGAGTTTAAGATCATTTTGGTCTTTTGTCATAATGACAATTAACGATTAATTTGTTTAAGATAGTACATATTTGTTTCAATAAACCATGAAAATAAATTCGGAAATAAGATAGTATATAACCAAAATCAAAGAGTATTGATACCCTACTACTTCCCCTATCACTCCTTGAGGAAATCAAGCACGATTTTTTTTTTTAAATAATACATTAAACAAATTAAATAATGAGAAATTGCTCTTATAGTTTAAATTCCTATTGGGAAAAAAATAACAAAGTTATTTCCTAGAGAAAATAAAATAAATGAGGTCGAAGGGTGAGGGGGATTTATTTATAAAAAATCTAACTAATCCGAATCCTACTTAGTTACTAAATAATCACGAAATAGATAAGGCTAAATCATAACATCAATTGTCACTAATATGCCTATATTAAAAAGCACTTTAAATAAGTACTAATAAAATCGTCGACACCCGCTATAGATTTAGCTTATATCCCGTATTTACTTCATTTTTTACGACATAAGTTAAAGAAACAAAAGTTTGCTCTAAATAACAAAGTAAACAACTTTTGTTACGTGTCACCTTTGCCGAAAAACAAATAGAAAATGAAATATCGTGAATTTTTACTTGAGGCCTCCCTTAAAACTTCCACTCCCGTTCGAACCTAAAAATTTTTAAATAGATTAAAAATCATGGGAGAATTAATTGCTAATTGACAATACCGAGTTTTGTTAAGTTCGGTTCAATCGTTAGCGGCCCAATAAAATAGTTGACCTCCCGCTTTATGTTATAGAAAATATCTCGTTTATACTTCGATAAAAGTCAAAATTAAATCTCACCACAGTATACACTAACAAACCAACAACAAACACAAAAGAAGCTTAAACCAGATATGCCGACCCCTCCACTCCCCCTCCCACCCGAAATACCGTTATTTTAAACCCAACCTTCCTCCCAACCCCCCCCCCCACGCAGCCCGTCCCTAGAAATTTTAGAATGGCATATTATTATAAAAGCGTTAGTAACTATATGCACATACCGAGTTTTATTCATTTCATCGGGTCTTTCGTCTCAAAAAAAAAAGTTCACATTCGTTATAGGTTTTTACGTAAATCTCGTTTATAATACGATATACGAAAAAAAAGGTATATAAGAAAAGTTACTCTAAATAACAAAATAAACAACTTTTGTTATGTGCATAATTGGACGAAAAACCAATAGGAATCGAAATATAACAAATTTTAATTTCCTGGCTTCACCCTTATAACCACCACTCCTGTTCGTCTCAGCGGATATTAATATAGCCTAAAGTCTAAGTTGGAGTAGTAGTAAAATACATACCAAGTTTCATAAAATACGGTTTCAGCCGTTTTATCGAGTGAAAAGGTAACAAACAAACAAACAAACAAATAAACAAACAAACAAACAAACAAACCAACAGAACACCATAGTAACAAAATGCAGTTATGGTGTCTATGACATGTGAAACGAAAAGGTATCGTGGAAATTACGCGAAAAAAAACAATGTACAGGACCAGAGGTTACAATTTTATATATATATAGATATATCTAAATATATATATATATATATATATATATATACAGTTTTGAACGGACCTCATTTTGCGTCATCTCCTGGGTAAAATCCATGGACTTTTGAAGACAAAAATTTTTGGAAAATCGCGTCATGAAGTAACGACCTTAAATAGCTGATTTACTCTTAAAGGTAAATCTGCTAAAAATTGGACTGCTAGAACGGTAACAGACCAATATAATATATATATATATATATATATATATATATATATATATATATATATATATATATATACTAGCTCAGGTACCCGGCTTCGCCCAGGAATTCATTTGGTTTTAAAAGGGTTAAAACCCGTAGTTATCTGTGGATTTGTTAATAATAAAATTAATTTTTAGATGTAAAATTTCGCTAGTCCTCCAGAATTGTACCATAATTTTCCCGTTTTCCCTGTGCATTATGCACAGATTTAAATTATTAAGGCCAAAACTATTATAATAATATATTAATGTTTTGAATTAATTTTTTCCATGTGAGGTACCTCGTAGGTTCCAAATTGTAAAAGAATTGTTGAGCAAAGTTTCTCTAAATAACCAAAATACACAACTTTTTGTAATGTGCATAATTTGCCGAACCCCCAATAGGAAACGAAATATCACTATTTTTAATTTCAGGCCTCCCTATATAACCCCGACTCCTGCCCGTCTCTATAAATGTTAATATGGATTATTAAAAGGAAAGGCGGTTAGTGCTAATTCACTATACCGAGTTTGTTTTTAGTTCGGTTGAGTTTTTTGTGCCAAATAAAACTGTTTCACTTCCCGCAGTATTTATCCGCAAAACTCCTTTGAACTTAGGTATACTAAAAAAGTGCAATATATAACAAAAGTTACTCCAAATAACAAAATATACAACTTATATTTTGTACATAATTGCCGAAAAAGCATTAGGAAACGAATATGTTTCTATATTTAATTTCATCCCTCCCTTTATAACCCCCACTCCTTGATTCGTTTCAGAGAATATTAACAAAGCCTACAGCCCTAAATTGGGTTAAGTAGTAATTACACATACCCTGTTAAAATAAAATTCGTATCAGCCGTATTATATGTTCGGTGAAAAGGAGTAACAAACAGACAATAAAACCAACAAACAGACACCAGAGAAACAAAATGCAGTTATGGTGTCTATTACATGTGAAATGAAAAGTTATCGTGAAATTTCGCGAAAAAATCAATGTACAGACAGAGGCTACAATTGACAAATAATATATCATAAATATATATAAATTATAAAATAAATATATATATATATATATTATGGACATTTGATGAAATGTTTTGACAATCGCGTCATGAGTACAACCTCAATAGCTGATTTCCCTTAAGGGCTTATTGCTAATTACTGCTAATTGTTAATATGACACGAGTAGGAGTGGGGGTTTATTAATGGCCGAAAACAGATATATATATATATATATATATATATATATAAAATTGTAACCTCTGTCTGTACATTGATTTTTTTCGCGAAATTTCACGATAACTTTTCGTTTCACATGTCATAGACACCATATCTGCATTTTGTTTCTTTCGTGTATGTTTGTTTGTTTGTTTGTTACCTTTTCACGCATAAACGGCTGAACCGAATTTTATGAAACTTGGTATGTATATTACTACTAACCCAACTTAGACTTTAGGCTATATTAATTTTCTCTGAGACGAACAGGAATGGGGGTTATAAGGGAAGCCTGAAATTAAAAATAGCGATATTTCGTTTCCTATTGGTTTTTCCGCAAATATAAACATAACAAAAGTTGTTTATTTTGTTATTTGGAGTAACTTTTGTTATATACACTTTTGTCGTATACCTAAGTATAAATGACTTAGACTTAAAAACTTTAACGGGCACTAACGGCTGAACCGAAATTAACAAAACTCTATATGTCAATTAGCATTAATTCTTCCATGAATATAAGCTATATTAAAATTTTTAGGTTCGAACGGGAGGGGGTTATAAGGGAGGCCTGAAATAAAAATTCACCATATTTACATGTATAAGAGACGGGAAATATAAAAATATCGAAGACTGTGAAGCCTTATCGAACAAATAATTCTATTATTAGCAAATCCACGGCAAAGACGGGTATCAATCCTAAACACTGGGACGGGTAAATGTCAAAATATTGTGCAATGTAAAGCCTGCTAAAAAATATCAACAACATTCAGCCTCAAATGAATTCCCGGGTGAAGCCGGGTATCTGAGCTAGTATATATATATATATATATATATATATATATATATATATATATATATATACACACAAGACATTATTTATAGAACACTGCATTTACAATAAGATTGATTTCATACAATTTTTCGATCAGACGCCTAACCATGGAGATATCCAGGAATTTCAAAATTCCTCCCAGTTAAAATCCCCCTCCCCCTTGTCCGATTTTCGCCGTTAACGAAGTTGATCTTTATTTTTACATAAGACTAAGCTCATCTCACCATATATTCTGTAAGTATTTCTAAGTAAAAATTCGATCAGCAGAATAAGGTGCTTATTGGAGGCTGAAAAAAATAAAAAAAAAGGATAACTCTCTTAATATATAAGTTACGAATTAATGTATGGATCAAAAATTATCGAGCATTGTTATTTTCAATTAGTTTACGCAGCACCTGCGTGGCACACTTCCTAAACGACAACTTCAAAAGCGGATTTCCCCAATAGGAATAAGACTAAATATTTCGGAAGAGCGTTTGTAAGGTTGTGGAATACTCTAGGCTTGGGGTTACCCATCTATTGATCAAACAATCAAGCCTTTCCAACAACTTACATTTTCCCTCCAATCATCCTCTTTATTTATTTATATGCCCGCCACAATTTCAGTTTGTATCCCCCCTCAACCCCAAACTCAGAGCATGAATAAAGAATACACTTTTGTTTAGGTTTCGTGAAATTAATTATTGACAATTTGACAAATAATAAAGGCACAAATTATTCAAGCGCAATTTCGAAATAACCTGTTACGATCGTCAACAGAAATATAAACTTTTGGTTATTATTATTATTTTTAATTGTTTCTAATATGCAGGTCCCTTCTCTGTAAAATGAAATTATTCAGAAATCGATCTGTTAAATAATTTAAAGTACAGCTCTTTTACTAACGAATTTATTTATTCTTATTTTTATTCGTACTTCTCGAAAGGGGTGATTACGAAACATAGCAGGTTTAGCAGATTTCCCTAAAGGGTCGTACTCATGACGCGAGTTTTGAAAAATTTCCTCAAATGTCCATCGATCCTACTCAGAAGATGACGAAAATGAGGTCCGTTCAAAATTTTTTATATATATATATATATATATATACACTTATATATATATATATATATATATATATATATATATATATATATATATATATATATATATATATTTGTCTGTTAAGACTCTAGCCCTCGCAATTTTTGTTTGATCGTTACCAAACTTCATATTTAAGCGTTTTACGTAAAAAGAAAGATCAAGTTCGTTAATTGCTGAAATCGGACCAGTGGGAGGGGGAGGGTTTAGAGGGGGATTTTGAACATTCGAAATATCTCCATTATTATGCGTCGGATCGAAAAATTATATAGAATCAATCTTATTGCAAATTAAATTTACTATAAATATTGTTCTATACATTTATTGAGTATCTTGAATATTAACTGAGATATTTGCATGTGTGGTCGGCAGGAGTCGGCTATATTCGGGACTCTCCGCTGAGAGCTAGTGCGGGCCGTTTCCGTAACTATTCGTCCCTCGTGAATAGGTTTAGAGATTCCTTACTACTACTGTTCTTATCAAGCGGATTTCTCTATTGTAAATTTTCTCGTGGGAAATCTGCTTAGTTAACGCAGCCCCTGCGTGAAGGGCATTCTTGTCTTAGCTTCGTACATATTTAAGTAAGTATGTTCGTTTCGGCATATATTATCCTACATCATAATTGTTTCGTAAATGTGGTTGTTTTAAGTTCGAGCTGTATGTACAGGCTACGGTCAAGTAGTAATTCAGTCAAAGTGTATGGTAGGTCTATTTGAGTCCTTCGATAGCAGTCAGTAAGTATATGTTTTATAGTAAATCTACAGTTACAGTGTTGGCAGTAGGGTTCGTCTTCTTCTGTGTGAGTTAGTCGTGAATGGTCAATTCTTAACCTCTTTAAAACTACTTCTTCTCTTCTAAATAGCCTTTGTGGGGAATCCCATTCACGAAGTATGTGTTTAAGACCCCGAAGTTTGTTGTCAGTAGTGGTAAACTAGGATTTCTGTCATGAATAAATTATCATATGTTTTGCTTGGATTTGAATATCATTGTGTGTACAATATAAGTATTTTTTTGGGGGTTAGCTGATTTTGTCTACTTGTGTGCTCTGTCTGACCTTTGTATTTTCGGGTAACGAGTACATAGTTATTCTTTTGTTTAATGTTCAGATTTTGTCTAATATGAACGAGAAGAGTAGATGAGAAACTAGGTATATATGTTTTTTAATGAATTTAATGAGCTAAGAAAGTCAGTGAAAATTATGATTTCCGTCTTCGTAGTTTCAGGTATATTGTCCATCGCAAGTTTCAGGATTTCAAGCTCAGCTGCATATATGCTAGTCTCATCTGGAAGCTTTATTTGAAAGTTATGTTCTAATGAATTTGAAATGAATTAGACATTTGTAATCTAAAAAATGTTTACTTCAAAATAACAAAAAATGCTCTTTGAATTAATTTATTTTAAACTAATCACGTAGTAATTAACTCTTAAATAAAAATAATTAGAAATAGTAGTCTAAGGGTTAATGCCCTCGTTCATAGGTTATTATTATTCTCATCCTAGATTTATAGGTGTATATTGGCTTAGGTAATTTTGGAACTTAACAATATTGATGCACTGGAGGGTGAAAAGTTATCTTTAAAAAAATGTAGGATGTTGGTGATACTTGGAAATCTTTTTTATTGTTTTAGACAAACTGCTTGAATAGGATTGCGAGAGATCGAAAGACAAACTGCTTGAATAGGATTGCCCAAAGGTGCAACGGGGGAAGAATAAAAAGTGAGTGAGAGAGAGAGAGAGAGAGAGAGAGAGAGAGAGAGAGAGAGAGAGAGAGAGAGAGAGAGAGAGAGAGAGAGAGAGAGAGAGAGAGAGTGAGAGAGAGAGAGAGAGTGAGAGAGAGAGAGAGAGAGAGAGAGAGAGACAGCTAAGGTCAAATCGGGCCTTTATCCCCCCCCCCCTTTTCTAGCGGACATATCGACGAGAGACCCCCCCGTGAGTAGGAGAGAATTGGGAGCCCCCCTCCCCCTCTCGTCATTGAGAAATACAGTGGGCTTTTTTCAGTGGGGATAGATGTGGCACTCTCCCAGTAGCCTACTCAGTAGTACTCCACTTGGCCATTCTCTCACTCTATCTACTCAGCTACAGACATAAATGGATGGTGAATATAAATAAACAAGTAGATTTACCAACACACGCACCGTTTCATAGCCTTCCTTCTACAGCACAGGCCTAAAACCATCACATTTCAGCACACATCCCTTCAAGGGGGTCACAATGATTGGAGGGATGATGGGGGTACTTGTGACCCGATTATCGAAACCTTTTTTCTTCAAATGTCCATCTATCCTACAATACGATGGTGGCGCAAACGAGCTTCATTCTAAGATTGATTATACACACCTCCAGAACGCGTCTGATCGAAAATAAAAGTCCATGACGCAGAGACTGTGTAAACTAAACAGACATGTGCTGGTATAACACTTGTAATCTCATGTAACCATGTATTCTCTATTAGCAGATTTCTCTTGAGAGAAATCAGCTACTGAGGTCGTACTCATGACGCGAGATTCGAGAATTGTCTTCAAATGTCCATCGATCCTACCTAATAGATGATGAAGATGAGGTCCGTTCAAGCACACACAATATATATATATATATATATATATATATATATATATATATATATATATATATATATATATATATTTGTCTGTTACCCCTCTTGCGGTCGCAATTTTTGTTTGATCGTTAAGTACCAAACTCGATATTTAGTCGTTTTATGTAAAAAGTAAGATCAAGTTCGTTAACGGCTGAAATCGGACCATTGAGAGGAGGGCTTTAGGGAGAATTTTGAAAATTCAAAATATCTCCGTTACTATACGTCGGATAGAAAAATTGTACAGAATCACAAGAACAGTACAGAAGTTTGGACATATAACATATTATGATAACTCATAATAACGAAGATATTTTGAATTTTCTGATCCTCTCTCCTCCAAGCCACCACTATCCGAGGCTGTGATTATTTAAATTTGACTTACATCCGTCGGGGCCTGAATCAGTTTTAGAGTACAAATTAAAAATAAAATACGAAGAGAATTGAAAGAAAAAATAATAAATAGATTTCCCTATAAATAAGATGTTAAAGTTCTGTTTATACTCTATAATCTATGGACAACACATTAAATCAAAGACAATTCTTATATCATTTTATGAGTAAATAACGTGAAAGAGATTACAAGATTTTCATGATCGTTACCATACTCCATATTAAGAAGCCCGTCACGCAGGAGCATACCGCACCAACTGTTGGGTAGAATAACTAGCATAATATATGGGAGGGGGCACCAGAACAAATTTGTATGTATCTCGTACAATAAATGTATTTTGAAAATGATATTTAGTATTTAAGCTTTGAATAATGTGGTTTATTATATAACGGAATATTTTTTTATTTAACAAGATTAGAAGTGGGGTTTGCTGAATGTTGAAAGACGCACATATCTCGGTTAATAATCAACATAGAGAATAAATGTATGTAACAATATTTATAGACCATTTCATTTAAGATTGGTTCTATACTATGTTATATGATCCGACATATAGTAACATAAAAATTGTCGAAATATTTCGAAATCGCGTCATGAGTACAACCTCAATAGCTGATTTCTCTTAAGGGAATTCTGCTAAAATAGAAAATTTATGGTGATAAATAATGTGCCATACCAGCAGGTGGGAAACTTTCTTAGTTTACGAAGCCCCTTTTTTAAGACGGACTTTTTTTAAATATACACACTCATATTTTATGTATGGCAACATCGATTAAGATTTTATATTATATACTCAAAACGATTTATTTGCTTAACACTATCCATAACATTTGAAGAAAATAGTGGTCCTTTTTATTTTAGTTGTTTAAGTTGACCAAAAAGCGATTTAACTTCAAAGTAAAAGTGCTGTTTAGGATATTCTATTTATGAAGTAATTCAATTTCGTCACGGTTGAATAACAGTTTCGTCGCAAGACAATCTCTCTCGGAGCCCAAAAGTTGTCGCAACAACGCTGATTACTGGCCAAAGTTAAAAGGATGTCATCTCGACTTCCTGGACGTCGTGAAACACTGGAAAAATAATAACAAAACTTTCGAAAAACAGACGACTCAATTACGAGATTGCAAGATTGAACAATGAGCGGAATTAAGGTTCGTCGGAGCTTGGGTTGCACAAACCCGTGCATCCTTTTAGCAGATTTCCCCTGACCGAAATTTGCTATAAAGGTCGTACTCGTGACGCGATTTTCGAAAAAAAAAATATTGCCACAGTAACAGATACAAATAAATATAAATGTGTACTTGTCTGTTAACGCTCTATTGCTCGAAAGTTTGACTGTTACATAACTCGATACATGTATAAGTGTTTCATGTCACGAACGGCTGAAATCGGACTAGTGATGGAGGGGGGTAGAGGGTTAAATTTCAAAAATTCGAAATATCTCCGTTATTATACGTCGGGTCGAAAATTTGTGTGAAACTAATCTTATGCAAATAAAATGATCTATAAACATTGTTATATACATTTGTTCTGTATCTTCAAATTTTTTAGCAGATTTCCCTTAAGGGAAATCAGCTATTGAGGTTGTACTCATGACGGAATTTTCAAAATTTTTCTTCAAATGTCCATCGGGCCTACTGTATATATATATAAATATATATATATATATATATAGGTTTGTCTCTTACCGCTCTAGCGGTCGCAATTTTTGTTTGATCGTTACCAAATTCGATAATTAGTCGTTTTATGTCAAAAGAAAGATCTAGTTCGTTAACGGCGGGAGTGGGAGGGGGGGGGGGTTAGAGGGGTGAATTTTCAAAAATTGTACAGAATCAATCTTATTGCAAATTAAATTTACAAAATTAAAATTTTAAATTTTATAAATATTGTTATATACATTTATTCTCTATCTTGAATATTAACCGAGATATTTGCATTTTTATGAAGTCTGTGGTCGGGTATAGTTCGGATTAGATCGGCCATTTCCGTCAGTACTCGGCTCAGGTGGAAACTTTTTCTAACCTTACCTGTCGTTTCTAACCTTACTTTGTGAGATTTATGCACATACGTTGTGTTCATCTACCCCTATTTTAATTAACTAAAAGATTTCTCATTACCATTTGTATTTAATCACGGTGGTATTGTGTTACCAGTTTAAAATATAAATTATTCTTACAATTCAGAAGCCGTTTCAGTTAGGAATTTATTTTAATTAACTAAAAGATTTCTCATTACCATTTGTATTTAATTATGGTGGTATTGTGTTACCAGTATGCAGATTTCTCTATTGTAAAACTTCACATGGGAAATCTGCTTAGTTTACGCAGCCCCTGCGTGACGGACTTTTTTAGTTTTCACTCCTACTCTGTCATATAAACAATACTCTTTTATACAATGAACCGCTTTATTCGAAGTTTAAATTCAAAACGTTTTCAAGAAGAGTTTATTATTCGAGAAACATGCAATTTCCGTTCGTGATTACATCAATTAAGATTTTATGTTATTGTTTCCTAAATGTGCATTTGACCATACTCCATATTTAACCGTTTAAGTCAACACTTAAGATAATTGTTATTTGCTGAATTTTTGACCTGCAGTAGTGGTTGTTTACAGGGGGGATTCGAAAATTTAAAAAAAAATGTTCGTTGTTATTATTCGGGTCGTAAAATGTTATAGAAGCAATCTTGTTAAACTATTGATGGTGTACAACTTTTAGAAGTATGCATTATTTTTTAACGCAAGTATTAGTGTTTTTGATAATAGGAACTCTCCCCACCCCCTATCGATTTCCCTTAAGGTACGACTCAATATTGTTAAAGTGTCCTCAAATGCCCATCAGTTCTATCTAGGAGGTGACGAAAATGAGGTCCGTTCAAAATTATGTTTATATATGTCCGTTAACACTCTAGCGTTTTTGTTATTTATGTCTGATCAATACGAACGATATTTAAACATTCTATGTACAAATGAAGACCAGGGGGAGTTCAGAGGGAGAGCATTTCAAAAATTCAAAATATCTCCGTTATTATGCATCAAATCGAAAATTTGTATAGAGTCAATCTTATTGAAAATGTAATGTGTTACAAATGTTTTTTTTATTTTTATTTTTATGCATTTCCTCTACATAGTAACCCTATGTGGAGGGATTTTATTTTCTGCATATCCCATGTATATGTGCATTATATGTGCATTTTGTCAAAACATTTTACAATTTTATACAATAATATATATGCATATTAAAATGTAAATAAGAACATGAAAATGAAACTTAACAAAATCAAAATTAAATCAGAACAATTTGGAATACAATTAAATAAATAACCAATGAAAAAAAATTACATAATATTAATATTTTTTTTCCTCTCTCAGCTTGAGAATATCATAGGCTATTATTTTTAATAAATTTATATATTTTAAAAATAAAATATCGGGACTGATAGGCCATTCGGGAATATGAGTCTTCAACTGTCTTTGTTTGTCTTGAGTCAGTCTAAATTCATAAATCAGGTGGGTGAATGTCTATTCAGTGTAACTGTCGCATATACAAGTATTTGAGTCAGTAAGTTTGAATCTGTCCAAGTAAGAGTTTATATTTCCGTGTCCAGTTAGTATTTGTGTGAGATAAAATCTGTTACAAATGTTGTTATATGGAGTTTTTCAGTATCTTGATTATTAACTGAGATATTTGCATTTTTTTAGTTTACAGCCTTCAGTAAACCCCCACTCCAACTCATGTCATTTTATAAATAAGCTGTTATATCATGAAAAACATTATTTTAAGCTTAAATACATATACATAAATATTTTTCTCATTGGACCTTTACGTTTTGAGATAAATACAAATACTTAAGGCAAGTGGGCTTAGTTAACGCAGCCCCTGACGTTTTAACATAGGAATAGAGAATATTTTGTGAGATGAGATCATAAGTGGGTTATACCATCGCTTGGGAAATCTTCTTTGTTCCCGCAGCCGCTGTTTGACAGATTTTTCGTCACCTCTCCAGACTTCACGACTCTTTCCGAGGATCGTCAAAAGGACTTAAATACCAAAGAGGATAGAGAGAAAGCGTGGAATGGGCATAATGAATATAAGCCCTTTGTGCCTGACGTCTGGGAACGTGGAGCGGGAGCCCCGCAGAACAACGGTTTAAGTGTGAACACGAAATCTCGTGAGCATAAGTTTCCTTGGCGCAGTTTACTTTCTTCGCTGTGACGTTTATATAGCTCTCATCTATCCCTCTGTTTGCCTCTATGGGAAAAGCTCTGGGGACCCGTTAGCTCATCTCCGGCTCTCCTGTCATAGAGGAAGAGCAACAGAGAAGTGAACTCTTGCAATGTCCTGGGTAATTAGGTCAGAGGCACAAAAGATTTCTGCAAGGATGCATTAGTTAGAAGTCCGTCACGCAGAGGCTGGGTGAACCAAGCAGATTTCCCATGCATTGATAAGATACACTAGTGATCTCATCTTACCACATATTCTCTACTTCTATGAAAAATCGTCCATCACGGGGTCGCGTTAACTAAGATGATTTCCCACGTGGAGGTTTAGTCAAGACTGAAATCTAAAACATCTCGGTTAATATTTAAAATAGAGAAAACATGTCTATAACAATATTTATGAACATTACATTTGCGATAAGATTGATTTTATACAATGTTTCGATCCGACGTATGTAGATAAATAAAATTTTCGAAATTCGTAACTTATTATGTCGTTTACGAGCCTGATCTTCGTTTTTACATAAAACGTAATAAATAATAATAATAAATATTGACTTTTGTAATGACCAGACAAAAATTACTACCGCTGGAGGGTTAATAGAATACACACACACATATATACATACATATATATATATATATATATATATATATATATATATATAATATATCAATCGGCCCTATTTTGTAGTTGACGAACATGAGGTCCGTTCAAAAAGACCGATGGACATTTGGAGAAAGTTTTGATAATCGCGTCATGAGTGCAACCTCAATAGCTGATTTTCCGTAAGGAATATCTGCTAAAACCGATGAGTAGAATGGAATGGGGGGATTTACTGAATACTGAAGAAAAGAAAGTACGAATAACTCTCTTTATACGAGAGTTACCAAAAAATGCATAGGTCAACAATTGCAGAACAGCTATAGGTTAACAACATAATAACGGGGACTCGTAAATTTTTAATCCCCCCCCCCTTCTAAAACCCCAGGACTCTAGATCCGATTTATGGCAATAACGATTATGATCTATAGTGTTTACTGGAACTGTTAAATATTGAGTATGGCATAGATCAAAGAAACATTATGTAGTAACGAACGAAAAATCTTTATTCATGTCGTCATCATGTATCATTTTAATTTTACATAAAACGTTTAAATACTGAGTTTAGTAATTATCATGCAAAAATTGCAACCTCTAGAGAGTTAACAGGCAAATATATATACAGTTTTGAACGGGAATTGTTTCCATCATCTCCTGGGTAGGATCGATGGACGTTTTAGGACATTTTTTGAAAATTACATAAAGACTATGATCTGGAAAGCTGATTTCCTTAAAATGAAATCTTGTAAAAGTCCGTCACACAGTAACTGGGTGAACTAAGCAGAATTCCCCACCTACACACCAGCGAATTCTCTTCTTCCATACACAACTCCGATGGGTTGAAGTGGGCGATCAAAAAATCTTAGTTTATGGGATCAGATATATATATATATATATAAAAATTGTATGAAGAAATCTGCTAGAAACACTAGACCTGACTAGTGTGTGTAGGTAGAAAATTTCTTATTCAGAAATTGCCAGAGTATAGAATGAGCTGGTTCTTTGTGGAGTCAATTATGGGCCGAAGAATATCCAATTAGTCGTCCGCTGTAAATGATGGGAAGCTTAGCTGCAACACCGGTAAGTTATGATGGGAGGAGCTCTTTCTCTCTGATGCACTTATATATTGCAAAACTGGTGCATCGTTAGAGTCATCTCTCTCTCTCTCTCTCTCTCTCTCTCTCTCTCTCTCTCTCTCACTCTCTCTCACTCACTCACTCACTCTTCTCTCTCTCTCACTCTCTCCCCCCCTCTCTCTCTCTCTTTCTCTCTCTCTCCCTCCCTCCCACCCTCTCTCTCTCTCGCTCTCTCTCTCTCACTCACTCACTCACTCTTCTCTCTCTCTCTCTCTCTCTCACACACACACACTCTCTCCCCACACAACTTGCACAGAGCGGAAAATTGCATTTCCCCCAGCAGGTTGGTCTAATTAACATATTTTAATTTGCCCCTGCTCTTCCTTACACGTTTTAATAATAGTTATTTGACTGAAAACTTTCCCGCGGCCCAGATTGCTCAATTAAGCAAGTCTCTAGGAAAAAATAAGTACAAGCCCTCTTCCTAGCTAACCCGCAATCCCGGCGAACCGCCTTGCAAAAAGTATTAATTATAAATGTATCAATATTTGATAGAAATATTTAAATTCTCCAATAAACAAATTAAATTTCTGGGTATAAACACAATATTTTAACTTTATTTTACATACTCCTGATAAATCCCGTTTGCCAACAATATGGCACACTAAAAAAGTCCGTCACGCAGGGGCTGCGTAAACTAAGCAGATTTCCCACGTGAAGTTTTATAATAGAGAAATTTCAGAATAGAGAGTCAAACAGTTACGGAAAGGGCCCGAACTAGCTGTTGACGGAAACTCAGGACTAGACCCGAAGTTAGCCGAACTCATCTCAGAAGCTGAAAACAGAAAAATTCAAATATCTCGGTTAATATTCAAGATACAGAATAAATGTATATAACATTATTTATAGTAAATTTAATGTGCAATAAGATTGGTTTTATACAATTTTTCGATCCGACGTATAGTAACGGAGATAATTCGAATTTTCAAAAATCCTCCCCTCTAAACCCCCCTTCCCACGGGTCTGATTTCAGCCATTAACGAACTTGATCTTTAGTTTTGCATAAAACGTTTAAATATCGAGTTTGGCAACGATCAAACAAAAATTGCGACCGCTAGAGCGTTAACAGACAAATATATATATATATATATAATTTTGAACGGACCTCATTTTCGTCATCTCCTGGGTAGGATCGATGGACATTTGAAGAAATTTTTCGAAACTCGCGTCAAGAGTACGACCTCAATAGCTGATTTCCCTTAAGGGAAATCTGCTAAAATGTGCGATTCTAAGGCAGGCTTATAGAACGTTCATATATGTCCTTTCCTATGCTCAGAATTTTATATGAAATGTAATGAAGTGCCTATCATTTTTTTTTCAGATTCTGAGCTCAGGAAAGAATATTTTCAGATTCCGAAACAATAAAGAACTTTTTTTTAGATTCCGTGAATATAAAGAATATGTTTTAGATTCCGAACACTTTTCAGGTTCCGACCAAATAAATAGAGAAATTTCACAAGAGCCGGACAATTAAGGATGCAGCCGAACTAGATTTTGGCGGGATTGTGATAGAGAATAATTGTATATAACAATAATTTATAGTAAAATTTAATTTGCAAGAAGAATGATTCTATACAATTTTTCGATACGACTTTAGTAAACTGAAATATTACGAATTGTCAAAAATATCCTTCTCCTTCTAACCCTCCCATCTTCCTCCTTTACGGATTTCAGCCGGTATCTAACTTGATATTTCTTTTTACATAAAACGGACTAAATATCGAGGTTGGTAACGATCAAAATAAAAATTGCGACCGCTAGAGCTGTAACACAAAAATATATATACTGTTTTTGAACGGACTTCATTTTCGATCATCTAATAGGTAGGATCAATGGACACTTGAAGAAAAATTTCGAAAATTCCGTCATGTGTACAACCTCAATAGCTGATTTTCTTAAGGGAAATCGGCTCAAAAAACAGTGATGAGCATAGCTGGTTAAATGTTTAATAGTAATTAAATAGCTGAAAATGAAACCCTTTTGAAAAATGATTGTCGTGATGTACTTCATTAAGGGTAGTTAGTTGACACCCACACACCTACACACACACACACTTACACACATACAATTTTATATATATAAAACTATTTCCATTACACACATGTGTCGGGAATTAATTTGAGGCTGAATGGTGATGGTTTTTTTTTGGTAAGGCTTTACTTTAATTTTTTAACATTTACCCTCCCATTTGGGTTTTCCCTTTTTTTTTTTAAAGAATTTTTTTTTTTTTTTTTTTAAATTCCTATTGTCATATTTCCCGTCTCCTGTGCATAGATTTGAATTATTAAGGAGAAAATATTGACATACATTTGAATTAATTTTTTCAGGTGAGGTACCTGGTAGTTCATATTGAAAAAAATTGTTGAGCAAATTTCTCTAAATAACAAAATAAACAACTTTTGTTATGTGCATATTTGCCGAAACCCCAATAGGAAATCATTATTATTAATTTCAGGCCTCCCTTCTAACCCCCACTCCTGCCCGTCCCTAGAAATGTTAGTATGGCTTATTCATTATAAGGAAGGCGTTAGTGCTAATACACATACTGAGTGTTTTATTTAGTTCGGTTAGTCTTTTGTGCCAAATAAAATTGTTGTCTCCCGCTATAATTTTTAGGGGATAACGCCTTTATACTTCGGTATACGATGATAGTGTATATTATAAGAAAGTTTATCTGTTAACAAATTTTAAAAAACTGAGGTTATGTACAAATATTTTTGGAAAATGTGATTTGAAATAAATTTGATTTCACAGCTTTAAATTGCAGGCCTTCCTTAAAAACCTTAAGACTTACCGTCACTTGTAACTTTAGTACAGCTTTTTATATCCATTGCCGTTAGTAACAATAATTTTCCTAGGGGGCTCGGTTGAGCCTTTAGTGCGAGTTAAAATTGCGGACTCTCGCTTTACTCATATGGCGTATAACACATTTATGCTACCGTATACGGCAAAAGTGTATATAACAAAAGTTTCTCTAAATAACAAAATAACCAACTTGAGTGGCGAGGTCGATCTTGCCTGAAAAAGCAATAGGAAACGAAATATCGCTATTTTAGTGACGAATTCATTAAGTAACTTCTCTATAAATCCCACTCCTGCCCGTCCCTAGAAATGTTAGGGTGGTCCTGTAGATAAGGAAATCGTTAGTATTAATTCATATAGCGAGTTTGGTTTAGTTCGGTTGAGTATTTTGTGCCAAATAAAATTGTCGACTCCCGCTATAGTTTTTAGCGTATAACTCATTTATACTTCCATATACGGCAAAAGTGCATATAACAAAAGTTACTTTCAATTACAAAATAAACAACTTTTGTTATGTGCATATTTGCTGTAAAAGCAATAGGAAACAAAATATCGCTATTTTTAATTTCTGGCCTCTCTTAGAACCCCCACTCCTGCCAGTCCCTAAAAATGAGCCTAAGGCTTGCTATAATGAAAACGTGACGTACTAATACGTATACCGAGTGTTATTTATTTCGGTCGGGTCTTTTGTCCCAAATAAAATTGTGGACTCCCGCTATAGTTTTTAGCGTATAACTCATTTATACTTCCATATACAGCAAAAGTGCATAAAATAAAAGTTACTTAATAATTACATAATAAACAACTTTTGTTATGCGCATATTTCCTCAGAAATTTAAAAACGGAATATCGCTTTTTTTAAGATCAGGCATCCCTTATAACCCCCACTCCTGTTCGTCTTAGAGAATATTAATATAGCCTAAAGTCTAAGTTGAGCTAGTAGTAATATACATTCAAAGTTTCATAAAGTTCGGTTCAGCCGTTTATGCGTGAAAAGGTAACAAACAAACAAACAAATAAACAAACAAACAAACAAATAAACAAACAAACAGACACCAAAGAAACAAAATGCAGTTATGGTGTCTATGACATGTGAAACGAAAAGTTATCGTGAAATTTCGCGAAAAAAATCAATGTACAGACAGAGGTTACAATTTTATATATATATAGATATATAAACATGTCCATACACACGTGTCAATTAATGCATATGTTTTTTTTTTTTTTTTTTTTTTTTTTTTTTTTTTTTTTTTTTTAAATTCCGATCATAGGAAAGAATTTCTACTTTATTATTAAGTATTTATTGTTAAACAAATTTTAAAAACTGAGGGTGAGCAAATATTTAATGTAATCCGATTTCACAGTTTTAAGTATATTAAAAACCTTAAGACTATCATTTGTAACTTTCTTTTTATATCTATTGCCGTTGTAACAATACTCTACTCTCAGAATATTTTTAATTGTAGGGTTCCCACTAACCTTAGTAGAAGTAATTAATCCGAACAGAGAAACGGATTTTTGTTTGAGAGAAAAATTTATTTCGATCGATGTTTATATTACGCAATCTAATTCATTCTAATGTGGCTGAATAATGTTTCACGGGCGTAAAATTTAAAAAGTAGAAGGTTGATTTTTTTTTCACTTTTTTTATTTTTTGACGTCTTGATAGTAGGTTAAACATGCTCATTTTCTATTCATCATCTGAGAGAGGACTAAACACGACATATCATTATGATAGTTGTCCGTTCGTTCATGAGAATAGTTCGTTGAGGTTTATCAAGGGAAAAGCAGAGAGCATGAATTTCATGGTAATCTTTTACATATGCTATGCTCTGCTGCGTCTGGATTGCACTTCTCAATTTAGTTGAAAGGATGTAAAGAATCTATGTAAAACAACCGATGATTAGGAAGTAGGAACAACAATTGTACTTGATCAATAGTTTAATAAGATTGGTTTCATTTAAATCATTTCACTATCCAAAACTCATGAAAAAGTTCCGTCTATGCAGGGGCTGGGTAAAACCTAAGCAGATTTTCTCGTGGAAGTTTTAGAAATAGATAAATCTACATTAATGGTAACAGGATGGACTCCACCAGCTCAATAAATTACAAACGGGAATTAAAAAATTTGTTTCAGTCAATTTCAATAGCCTGCCGACAGGAAGCTTTTGAAATGTAAACAAACAGATCGGCCAGTTTCACACTGGAAAGAAAAACTAAGGATGTCATACTAATTTTATTGAGAACCATTTACTATATATAGTACTGTAATTAATAATGAGTCAGGATAATTGTTATCTCAATTAATCAAATTTTAGTAATCCAAGACCTTAAACGGGGGGGGGGGCGATACTAGACATATTTGCATCTATCTCGTATAATAAAGGTCTCTTGAATATAATATTTGATATTTAAGCATCGAATAATGTGGTTTATTATATAACAGAGTATTGTTTATGTAACATGAGTAGAAGTGGGGGTTTGCTGAAAACTGAAAAAATGCAAATATCTCGGTTAATATTCACGATAGAGATTTTTTATGTTATGTGACAATAATTATAACATTTAATATTTGCAATAAGATTGGTTCTATACAATGTTTCGATCTGGCGTATAGAAAGGGAGATATTTTGAATTTTCGAAAATCCTCCACTCTAATCTCCCCTCTTCTTTTTACATAAAACACTTCGCAAATATCGATACCTGTAAACGCACGCCCGCTTTCCTGTCAACGATCTAAACAGCCTACATTGCACACGCGCTCAGCAGCGAGCCCCCCCCCCCCCCGCTCGGTAACAGACATATATCATATTTCTAAATATATATATATATATATATATATATATATATTAAAATACACAGTTTACGGAACCTTCATTTTCGTCATCACCTAGGTAGGATCGATGGACAATTGAAACAAAAAAATTCGAAAATTGCGTCAATGAGTATTCCTTAAAGGTAAATCTGCTAAAACGGAAATATCGTGTTGAATTTTCAAATTACTCATACCTCTTTTATTATTATTATTTATTATAGTGATAACACTGTTAGGACTCTTTTGGTCAAACAGTTAGGGGAATTACCGAAGGCTGTGTTTTGTCGCTGAAGCAGATGTTTTGCTATTTCGCGGTTTTTCCGCCAGAACAAAATAAGCCCCATTAATGAGTGTGCCATTATAAAAGTCAACTGGTCGAAACGAATATGTGTTTCGGACCGTATAATTAAATATAAAGGAAGGAATATAACACATAATTGTTATATTATTTTGCATTGTCGTTTCGTAACATAGTACAATTGTTTGGGAACTCATTCGTTTACTCCGTAACAATTATCAAATTAACACTAATGTCAAATATAAAGGAAACTATCTGCGACCATTTTACAAAAAAAAAAATTAGTTCACATGTGTTGCGTAATTGTAGTTTAGAATTTTTTTTTTTTCCCTATTCTTACCACGCTAATGGTAATAAGTATGCATTGTAAAAAGGACTTTAAAATTTCAGGTAAACAATTGAATTTTTAAGGGGGGGCTCACGTGCTGAAAGAAAATAATTTATTTATAGACCTGGAAAACTCTACCAAAACAATAATGCTATGCTCCGTTAAACATTCATCTAAGAGGGTTAAAACAGAATTCTAACGGTTATAGAAAATTAAATTTTTAACAAAAATACTTTATCTTTATATAATCATTAAAGAAAATCCTAAAATATTATTATTTTACTTATTTATTAACGTACCAACGTTTTGCAAATCAGGCTAATTAGGACGGGTTTATCATACAGGTTACCACCCTTTTCTAGCCAGGGTTGGGACGTTAGGATGTTATTTGATGAATTTCGCCACTAAATTAATTTCCTTTGCCCAGGCAGAAGAGAATCTCGCCACTCTACGTTTACCATGTGAGTTAAAGGCAACGCTTTAACTCACATGGCTCTGAGCCTCTAAAGAAAATCCTAAAATAAAAGCTTTAAAATTGAAGGAGATTAGCTGAAGACGGTCATTCTACATTCGTATTCTCAAAATTCTCTCCGATAAAATTCCAGTGTCAACAGAAACTCGAAATTTAAGCTGAACAGGAGATGTTTAATGAAACAGTTCGTTTTATTGGAAATGGCATGAGTTAAAGTGGGGGCTAAATGAAGGCTGAACGAGCATGAGCTGAAAACTCAAAATTGCAAATGGGTAATATTTCCGGGGCTGCGTAAACTAAGCAGATTTCCCACGTGAACTTTTACAATTGAGAAATCTGCCTAATAACAACTGATTTAGTAAGAAACCTCTAACGCATAGAGCATTAATTAGGGCGTAGTAACCCATTATGTTTCTAGCCCCAAAAAACAGTTAACCTAACCTCTAAACCTATTGACCGGAGGGACGAATAGTTATGGAAACGGCCACCAGAGCTCTAGGCGAAAAGTCCGAACATAGCCTACAGGTGACCACACGCAGATTACAAATGCAAATATCTCGGTTAATATTCAAGATAGAGAATAAATGTATATAACAATATTTATATTAAATGTAATTTGCAATAAGATTGATTCTGTACAATTTTTTGGTCCGACTTATAAAAACGGAAATATTTCGAATTTTCGAAAATCCTCCCCTCTAAACCCCCCCCCTCCCACTGGTCCGATTTCAGCCGTTAAGGAACTTGATCTTTCTTTTTACATAAAACGACTAAATATCGAGTTTGGTAACGATGAAACAAAAATTGCGACCGCTAGAGCGGTAACAGACATATATATATATATATATATATATATATATATATATATATATATATATATATATATATATATAGATATATATACGGTTTTGAACGGGCCTAATTTTCGTCATCTCCAGGGTAGGATCGATGGACATTTGAAGAAATTTTTCGAAAATTCCGTCATGAGTACAACCTGAATAGCTGATTTCCCTTAAGGGAAATCTGCTAAAAGCTCCGTCACACCGGGGCGGCGTAAACTAACGAGATTTCCGCGGGAAGTTCATATTAATCTCACATACCGGTAGACATGTCGAACAACCACCACAGTGAACATTAAGTGAATAAATACAAACGATTATAAGAAACCTCCCGACGGAAAGCTTCTGAAATGTAAACAATCAGTTCTGCCAACTTCTTACAGGAAAGAAAAACAATTACTGTAAAATATCCGAATATAACGGATTAATTTGATTGAAAAACTATTTACTATATCTAGTACTGTAATTTATAATGAATCAGAATAAGTTTTATCTCAAATCAATCATAATTTTAAGTAGTCCATAAACTTAAGAAGGGGGGGGGGGGTCACCAGAACATATTTGCATGTATCTTGTATAAGAAAAGTTTCTTGAAAACAATATTTGGTACTTAAGCATCGAATGATGTGGTTTATAACATAACTGCGTATCGTTTATGTAACATGAGTAGAAGTAGAAGGAGTTTGCTGGCGGCTGGAAAACTGAAAATATCTCGGTGAGTATTCAAGATAGAGAATAAATGTATGTAACAAAACATTATGGTAAATTTTATTTGCAATAACGTTGGTTCTATATAATTTTTCGATCCGACGTATAATAACAGAGATATTTCGAATATTCCAAATTCACCAACTCTAAACCCCCGATTTCAGCCGTTAACGAACTTGATCTTTCTTTTGACATAAAACGACTAAATATCAAGTTTAGTAACGATTAAACAATAATTGCGACTTCTAGATCGGTAACCGACAAATATATATACCGTTCTGAACGGACCTCATTTCCATCATCTCCTAGGTAGGATCGATGGACATTTGAAGAAAAATGTCGAAAATCGCGTCATGAGTACGACCTCAATAGCTGATTTCCCTTGAGGGAAATCTGCTAAAAGTAAGATTATGACCAACGCCTTAATTCGCGTGGTTAACCTGAGCAGCACTTAAAATGAAAAAATACAACAAAAACTTACTGGGAATGCTGTTCCAAGTAATCCTAAACTTTGCCTAAACTAAAATTATCCCCCGATACAGCTAAATTGAGTTTCCTTTAGCCCTGTAACTTTTAAATAAGATGAACTAGTTCTCAAAAACTTCATCAGAGGACAATTCATCTAGTAATTAATACTCCATTTAGGCAGGATACCTTCCCAACAGTCTTTAATATCTCTTCTTCAGATCTTCAAAAACGTTTACATAACCACCAAATTTCATGGTCCTGTCATCCTCTTTATCAGGAGATTGATAACGTTAACGACTCCCGGGTGAATTTCATTGGTTATTTTGGGATCCGTAAATAAATGCCTGCGCCAATTAAATTCAGTGTCCTTTTAATAAAAAAGAGATCTCCCTCACAATAAAGGCGATAAGATCAAAAGACGTATTTGCTCGTAAAAGCCCAAATTTTATTAGAGTTTTATTGAGCTCGTGAACCTTTTACTACCGCCATTTTTTTGCCGAGATAAGGTAGGATTTTATTTGATAAAAAAATAATAAAACATTTAAAATTGAATGTAGACGAGCTGAATATAAAAACATCTTAATGCCATAGCCACGAGTAAAATATATTATTAAAAGGTGTCGAATAATCTTACAATTAAACTTTGTAATTTGTAAATGGCAGAGTTCTTCCATTATTTAAATGAGTATTAAAATGCAGTTGTACAAAAAGGGTGTTATTTAAAAGTCTTATACTTTCTGAACAATAAACTTCCTTCCTCAGGCACTTTACAAATTAAAAATAATAATCTAAATATATGAATTAATAGATAGATAATTTCTTCACACAAATACAAAGCCTTGCTAAAATGTCCGGTAATTTGTTGTTTGATTTGTAAGTCGTACAGTGTACCGTATCACAACTTCAGTGTTAAATAAAGTTAAAGTCATAAAGAGCAATACATATGACACCAATGATGTCCAAAAATAAAATTAATTATTAACGTCAACTAAGGTTTTTTGGCAACTAAGGTTAATTGAGAACGGGTTCTCTTTCATAGACAGGTTAATACCCTTTCTTAGACAAGGATTTATAGCGCAGATAGATTTGGGGTAGGGAGAGACAGAGGATTTTAGAGCAGATTTCCCTTCCTTTCCCCTTCAGAGGTTGTATCAGCTGACGGATTGTCACCATTTTTCTTCACAATATTTCGAAATCATTTCTGGTCAAGATGTCCACGAATTCCTACCTAGTAGAAGACGAAAATGAGGTCCCTTCAAATCTGTATATAATATATATATTTATATATATATAAATATATATACACGAAGTATATGCTCATGTTTTTACCGCTTTATATATATATATATCGATTTATATGTCTGTTACCTCTATAGCGGTCGATAGTTTTGTTTGATCGTTACCCAAACTCGTTTATTCGTACCAAACTCGATATTTAGTCGTTTTACGTAAAAATAGAAAGATCAAGATTCGTTAAACGGCTGAAATCGGCTGATATAGGACCACGGGGAGGGGGGGGGGTTTTAGAGAGGAGAGGATTTTCGAAAATTCCAAATATATCCGTTACTATTTGTACGCATACCAAAGGTACAGAAATGGTACCAGAATCAATCTTATTACAAATTAAAATTTAATAAATAATTTTTGTTTATATTACATTTATTCGCTAACTTGATTATAATAAACGAGATATTTTCATTTTTTTATTTACATCTGGCTAACGTGAACGGACGAAGTGTCTTTCACGCAAAAGGCTAAAGCTAGTTCGGCCCGTTTTCCATTACTCTGCTCGGCTCTCGTGTGAAATTACGATCCTATTGGTATAACTTCACATGGGAACATGGGAATATCTGCTTAGTAGTTAAGCAAACCAGCCCTTGCGTGACGGACTAAGAACTTTTACTTGAATGATTCCGTCACTAAATAAATTCCTATTGACCAGGCGCCGTGAGCAGATGGTAGCTATAGCGTAATCATAATTATAAAATAAATAAATCTATAACAATTTTGTATTTTTCTTTTAATCACTTTCTTTATTAGCAAGAGGAATCAGCTATTAAGGTTGTACTCATGACATGATTTTCGAAAAATTCAAAATTTTAATCTGATCCCAAACTTCATTTAAAAGCACTTCATGCAAAACTAAACTTCATGCTCGTTAATGGCCCAAATCGGACTAGTTAGAAATGAGGGGGAGGTTTAGAGTGGGGGAATTTCGAAAATTCAATAATTTCTCCGTTATTAGGCGTCGGATCGAAAAATTGTGTAGAACCAATCTTACTGTAAATCAAATATTCTGTAAATGTTGTTGTGAACCTGTTTTCTCTATATTGGATATTAACCGAGATATTTTCATATTTTACTTTTCTCCCTTTATTAAACCCCCCACCCACTCATATCATATTAACAATAACCAGTTATATCATGAATCACTTTTTTTCTAACTTATAAATACCAAAAATGGTTGTCATTCTTTGTGAGATACATGCAAATTCGTTGTGTGGTGACGTCACCAATTAGTATTTTACACTCTTGTCGGAAAAATGTTTATTTGATTGACTGAACTGTCTCAGTCAATGCCAAAGATCATATTTGTTATTTGTCGTTCTATACATATTTTCGTGACTAGAATATTAGGCGTGTTATTCGTACTTCCTTGTTTTCATTTGTTCCAGTCTCATTGTTTTTTTTTTGTTTTTTTAGCAGATTTCCCTTTAGGGAAATCAGCTATTGAGGTCGTACTCATGACTCGATTTCGAAAAAATTTCTTCAAAAGTCCATCGATCCTACCCAGGAGATGACGAAAATGAGGTCCGTTCAAAACTATATATATATATATATATATCAAAAATTCGAAATATCTCCGTTATTATGCATCGGATCGAAAAATTGTATAGAACCAATCTTATTGCAAATTAAATTTACTATAAATATTGTTATATGCATTTATTCTCTATCTTGAATATTAACCGAGATATTTGCATTTGTAATCTGTGTGTGATCACCAGTAGGCTATGTTGGGACTTTCTGCCGAGAGCTCTGGCGGCCGTTTCTATAACTAGTCGTCCCTCGTGAATAGGTTTAGAGGTTAGGTTAACTGTTTTTTGGGGCTAGAAACTGTTTTGGGTTATTACGCCCTAAATAATGTTTTAGGTTTAGAGGTTTCTTACTACTACAGTTGTTATTAGGCAGATTTCTCTATTGTAAATCTTCACGTGGGAAATCTGCTTAGTTTACGCAGCCCCTGCGTGACGGACTTTTTTTATTTTTTGTTTGTTTTTTTACAAAGAAATAGATAATTTGTTTTGTGATGAAATCAGAAGTGAGTTATAACCGTACGTGGAAAATCTGCTTAGTTTACACAGCCTCTGCGGGACGGATCTGCCTGTGGACAATATTGTCTCCTAACACTGCAGCAATCTCATTCTTGTGGCCTGTTTGGGATCTGTCTATGTTAATAAATCGTTCTTGTGTATCCACAGGGAATTTTGAGGCGTTTGATGGGATTCTTGAATGAATAAAAATTGGTAATAACTGGTCTTGGACCTCCCACCAAAACCTGGTTGCCAGCCAAATGTTACCACAGCCTGCAAACCCATAAGTCTTTGTCTAGTATACACTTAATTTGATGGCCTTTACTTCATTCGGACTAATGGAGGCGTTTCTAGACCAAATTCGGCACTTCATCATGAGATAATAAACACTTGCAGTTTGTGGCATATTGGGCCCTAATTCCGGGGGACAAGGAGTAACGCACCCTTACCTGGATCCCTTTCAGGACCTGCACATACTACAAAAAGGGATAACCATTAGCTAGAAGCCCTTAGTGTTCTAATAGTACCTTCCGCTAGTGGCGGAAAATCACCGACTCGCACAAAAAAATAACAGCGCAAAAACCAAACGGAAAAAAAATAAACTACCCCGATCTAATAGACTCGGAGGAAAAATGGCGATCGGTCTCCTTGTCTAACCATTAGAACGGACACAACCCACTATTTGCGCAATTTACAGATTTTATTGCTCTTTTTGTGTCCTGACTTCTGCCGGCAGGAGATAGGCACTCCCTTCGGCCGGGTTTACTGCCTAACAACTGTCCGGCGTTGGGGGAAATTATGGCTGTTCTGGGTCCCATATGGTGCGTCAGGGAACCCAGTGGAAAGAAGTCCCTCACGCAGGATCGGTCTGGGCTAAGCAGATTTCCCTAGTGGAGGAATGACATGGACATGGTACATTCTGTTCTATATTTATCCTCCAGTCAAAATCCAATGGAATCAAAGCTACAAATTAAAAATTAAGGATAGAAGATTCTTATGAAAAGTCCGTCACGCAGGGGCATCGTAAGCTAAGCAGATATCCCACGAACTGGTATAACACACTTGTGATCTCATTTCAACACATGATGATGGATTCTGTCACCTGAATCCAGAAGTACCAATTACCCACTTATATGAGTTACGAAACAATGCTCAAAACAACAATTGTAGAGCATTAATAATTTAACAAGATTGTTCCTACAAACTTTTACGACTCAGCTCGTAATAACGGATATATTTTCAATTTATTAATCCCCTCCATCTATACCCCAATATTAGATGTCCGAAATATTATCTTAAGAGCTGAGGGAAAAGGTTGAATATGGAGCACGGTATAGATGAGATAAACATTTTGGAGTTCGGATCTTCCATAATAACGGTATCATGAAAACAATATTCGGGAATTGGCGCTAGAATAAAGAGGTTCATGTTATAACAGCTTATTTCTGTGACGTGTTTAGAAGGGGGGGGGGGCTTTCTGAAGATTGAAAACAAAAAAAAAAATCAAATATCTCGGTTAATATTTATGATAGGGAAAACTGTATATAAAAACATTTACAGTACATTAGATTTGACTAGAAAAATGGAAAAATGGCCAAACTTCCACGGTATGAATTTTTTATTGAGGGACAGAGCGCTTTCGTTGCAGTGCATCATCGACAGTTCCCTGTTAACGCACCAAAAACCATTAGACTAACCTAACTTTAACAGTTTTATGTTACAATCATACAACAATCTCATTTTCATTTTTCAATTCACATTTTTTAGCAGGTTTTCCTTAGGGGAAATCAGCTATTGAGATCGTACTCATGACGCGATTTTCGAAACTTTTTTCTTCAAATGTCCATCGATCCTACCCAGGAGATGGCGAAAATGAGGTCCGTTCAAAATTAATATATATATATATATATATATATATATATATACATACATACATACATATACATATTTATATTTGTCAGTTATGCTCTAGCGGTCGCAATTTTTGTTTGATCGTTACCAAACTCGATATTTAAACGTTTTATGCAAAAAGACAGATCAAGTTCGTTAATGGCTGAAATCGGACCAGTGGTAGGGGGGTTCGAAAAATTCGAAATATCTCAGTCATCATACGATCAAAAAATTGTATAGAGCAAATCTTATTGTAAATTAAATTTACTATAAACATTGTTCTATACATTTCTTCTCTATCTAGAATATTAACCGAGATATTTGCATTTTTATTAAATTTGGGGCCGTGACGGACGACGGCCAAGAACTTCCCACCAAAAGCTAGTTGGGCCCTTTGCCGTAACTGTTCGGCTCTCGTATGGAGATTTCTCTATTGTATAACTACGACGGAAATCTGCTTAGTTTACGCAGCCCCTGCGTGACGGGCTTTTCATCTACCTGCATTATTATTTCCTTCCAGAATATCAACGTAGAATAAGAATAGAAGATTTTTGGTGATACAGTTAATTAAAATTAAAATTGCTTCAGATAGTGTGAAGTTAGTTGAAAGATTTAAAAATCCGAATAATTTTTTTATGTACAAATATCAAATGTTTCGACCCTACAGACCAAAACAGAAACGTACTAGATATTTTTTTTTTATTTCCCTGCTTCTCTAAATCCCTACACCTCCTCGAATTTAACAACTTAATATTCAGTTCAGCATGAAAAAGTAAAATATCGGATGTAGTGTCTAAACAAATCTGTCTTGCAGAAGTTGCTTATACAAAGCTGATTGGACACCTGGTATATGACTAAACAATAATATATTTTGAAAGGATCTTATTATCTTATATTCCGAATTAGTATCGAGGGACATTTGAACGAAAATATGAGTACATTTTCAAGAGGTGATTTTTCTTAAGGTAGATGACATAAAACAACAATTATGGAACATTATATTTTCAGCAGAGTTCTCTCTATAATATATGTCGACTATGCTCATTATAATTCAGATTATTAGATTTTTTTTTTTATTTTATCCCTACATAGGTTAATTAAATGTTAACTATTGATAAGTGCTATAGGTGATTTTTTTTCTACAGTTAGAACGAAAAGTGTTATTTTCTGTTTCATGTAGAAAGGTAAATATAGAATTTGGTAACCATCATACAAAATTTCCCGTACTCGCATCCCATTTCCGTATAATCTCGAATATAGGATCGATGAACATTTTAAGAAACGTTTCCAGTATTTTGAGAAAATATGCTTCGATATAGCTCAATTCCCTTTTTGAGAAATTTGCTAAAAACTGTGAAATTGCGTAACAGATCGGCAATAATACGGAGCTTCCGTAGAACCCGAGCAGTAAGTAGCTTAGCGCTGAGGTTACAACCTGCCAACACCTTCGGTCTTCGCTCCTCTAATAATATTAAAGCTTACATTCAAATTGGTTTAAATACCTTCATTTTCGTTCTCTCTACTCTCAATATTACATAATGTATATTAGTTTGACAATACTCATTTATGAAATATTGGTAGATAACCCAATCACTCAAAGTATACAAACAAGAAAAAGTCCATCACGTAGGGACTTGCGTAAGCTAAACAGATTTCCATGTGCTTATATAAAAATTTTACCTTACCTCACCACATATTCTCTATTTTGTGAAAGAAAAAAATACAAAAGTCCGTCACGCAGGGGGCTGCGTAAACTATGCAGATTTACCACGTGAAGTTATACAATAGAGATATTTCAGAATAGAGAGTCGAACAGTTACGGGAACGGCCCGAACTAACCCTTGACGGAAACTCACGAGTAGACCCGAAGTTAGCCGATCTCATCTCAGAAGCTGAAAACGGAAATTGAAATATCTCGGTTAATATTCAAGATACAGAATAAATGTATATAACATTATTTATAGTAAATTCAATTTGCAATAAGATTAACTCTATATAATTTTTCGATCTGACGTATAGTAACGGAGATATTGTGAATTTTCGAAAAGTCTCCCCTCTAAACCCTCCCACTGGTCCTTCAGCCATTAATGAACTTGATCTTTATTTTTGCTTAAAACGTTTAAATATTGAGTTTGGTAATGATCAAACGAAAATTGCGACAAACGAAAGAGCGTTAACAGACAATATATATATATATATATATATATATATATATAATATATATATATATACGTAGTATATATAAACGGGGTGTACAGAAAGTTCTAAGCCTGGTGTACTTATGATACCTCAGCTGTCAAGGTTGTTTTGGAAGCGTTTTGCCAACAATTTTTTTTGTTTTGTCCGGGTTTACAGATGTTGGATAAAAGCGGTGGAATAAGTGCGTTGCTGTTGAGGGGGACTATATTGAAAAATAAAAATATGTAAGTTGAAATCAGGCTTAGAACTTTCTGTACACCCGGTATATCTATATTTATATATATATATATATATATATATATATATATATATATATATATATAATTTTGAACGGACCTCATTTTCGTCATCTCCTGGGTAGGATCGATGGACATTTGAAGAAATTTTTCGAAACTCGCGTCATGAGTACGACCTCAATAGCTGATTTCCCTTAAGGGAAATCTGCTAAAAACGTCCATCAAGTAGGGACTGCGTAAGCAAAAATTCCATGTGCTTATATAAAACTTATACCTTACCTCACCACATATTCTCTATTTTGTGAAAGAAAAAAACCCGAGAAGTAGGTCCCACGAGAGGGGGTTTACAGTATGCCTGCAAAGAATCATAGAACAATATAGACAATCGATATTTAACAAGATTGGCTCTATAATATTTTACAATCCGACTTAACAAATAATAATAGATATATTTTTGGAATTTTCGAATCTCCTAAACCTTAAATATTCCAAATTCTGATTTCAGCCAATAACAAATATGATCTTTAGTGTTGACTGAAACGGTCAAATATCAAGTATGGTATAGATCAGGGGTCTCCAAACTACGGCCCGAGGGCCACATCCGGCCCGCGGACAGATTTTGTCCGGCCCGCGGAGTTCTAGCATACTTGTAAACTCCTTTTAGAGAACATATTTTTTATAGCAAATTAAATTTAGTTTACAGAAGTATTCTAATTTTATGTTGAATAATTATTAATATATCTACATTGATATGGTCATGGGCTAACTACTCATAACATTGTTGTAGGCTTATTGTTATTGTTTTTGTGATAATACTGTGATTTCAATCCGCGATTCTTTCCAGCTTTGAATTTTTTTCTGTCCGCAAACTTCCTGTATATTTTGAGTAATTTTGAAAATGTTTTGTTTCATAATGACGTTTAATGTTATATTCTTTGAGAACGGCCATGCTTTCATTGCAAATCAAACACAGCGCCTTGTTACTGGACTCAATTACGAAATACTGAATGTTCCACTGATCTTTGAACTTTCTGCATTCACTATCAATTTTTCGCTTCTTTTCCATACTACTAAATCACACACAAAAGAAACAATTCAAATCAAAAATATGGTTTTGGCCCTCGGAACTTCCTAGAGTAATCAGTATGGCCCTAAGGCTGGAAAGTTGGCCCTGGTATAGATGAAAGAAACATTTTTGAATTAGATCAAGATAAGAAAATCTTATTTGATGATTCCATCAAAAACGAATTTGCATGTATCTCAAACCATAATGATCTGTTGAAAACAAAAAAAAAATCCGTCACACTGGGGACGCATTAACTAAGTAGATTTCCCGCGTGTGTCACGTATTTTGCAGTTATTTCAAAACGTAAAAAATGAATGAAAATAATATTTGGCATTTAGGTTTCAAATAATGTCCTTCATAATATAACAGCTTATTTTTAATGTCATAAGTAGGAATGGCGTTTACTGAATGCCGAAAAATAAAAAAAATGCAAATACCTCAGTTAATAATCAAGATAGTGAAAATCGTACGTAACAACATTTATAGAACATTAAATTTTCAATAAGATTGGTTCAAGATAATATTTCGATCCGACGCACAATAATGAAGATGTTTACATATTTTCAAAATTCCCTCGCTCTAAACCCCTATTCGCCTACCACTTTCCGATTTCAGGCGTTAACGAACTTAATCTTCATTTTTAGATAAAACATGTAAATATCGAGTTTAGTAACGATCAAACAAAAATTGCGACCGCTAGAGCGTAAACATAATATATTGTTGCGAAAATTAAATTGATGAATAATCCTTCAGAGAGAGAGAGAGACGCGTATTTGGAAAGTGTGACGTAGATCAAAGCAGCCGACAGAAAGTTCTAGCCACTATAGACTCTTCTAGCCCACCCTCGAATGAACGAGACAATTCCCCTTTGATGTATGCCGACAACCTATAAAGAGCGGCCAGCTGCGAGCCAGTCAGTTTTTATTGTCACCTGTCTTGATGTTCGCTTCAGTGCGACTTAGTGCAGTGCAGTAAAGTGTTTTTATAAGAAGGATAGTGTTGTGCTATGACTGTAACAGTTTAGTGCCGAGTTTAAGAAAGTGCAGTGCCGTCGTGTTGTGAATTTCAGAGACCGTGAGCGAATTAATGGACTATGTAATCTGAAGAACAGTGACACTATCAGTGTAATACTGTGAGTAGTAATTAAGAATAATTACCAAGTTTATTGTGCATTATCCAAATAAATTGTGCAGTGATAAAACTGTGAAACTTGCGAGTATTTAATTTTGCAATCCAAAAGAACTCTTATTAAAAACGTAACAATATATACAGTCTTGAACGGACTTAATATTTGTCATTTCCTGTGTAGGATCAATGTAAATTTGAGGAATTGTTTCAAAAAATCGGGTAATGAGTACGACCTAAATAGCTGATTTCCCGTAAGGAAAATCCCTTAAATTTGTATATAAGCTTAGATTGAAGTGGTTCATGATTTAACAGCTTATAGTCAATATGGCTTGAGAAGGATTGGAAGTAAAAAATTCGAATTATTCGTATTTTAGTTTTTTCTAAACTTACTACACATTGATTCTTTTTAGCAGATTTCACTTAAGGGAAATCAGCGATTGAGGTTGTACTCAGGACGGACTTTCCATCGATCCTACCTAGGAGATGACGAAAATGAGGTCCGTTCAAAACTGGATATATATATATATATATATATATATATATATATATATATCTATATATATATATATATCTATATATATATATATATATATATATAAATATATATAATCTATATATATATATATATATATATATATATATATATATATTTGTCTGTTACCGCTCTAGCGGTCGCAATATTTGTATAATCGTTACCAAACTCAATATTTATTTGTTTATGTAAAAAGAAAGGTCAAGTTCGTTAACGGCTGAAATCGGACCAGGGGGAGGGGGGTTTAGAGGGGGAGGATTTTGAAAATTCGAAATATCTCCGTTACTATAAGTCGGATCGAAAAAGTGTATAGAATCAATCTTATTGAAAATTAAATACACTATAAATGATGTTATATACATTTATTCTCTATCTTGAATATTAACCGAGATATTTGCATTTTTCAGTTTTCAGCCTTCAGTAAACCCCACTTCTACTTGTGTTACATAAATAATGCTCTGTTATATAATAAAAGATATTAATTGAAGCCTAAATACCAAATATTGTTTTCATTGAACTTTTACTTCGTGAGATGTATGCAAATATGTTCTGTTGACCCTCCCCCCCCCCTCTCTTCTTTTCGATTTGAGTGATTGATATAAAACTGATTTTGATCCATTACAAATTACAGCACTAGCATTAGTAAATTGTTTCCAATAAAATTAATATGTTATATTTAAATATATTTCATTATGTGTTAGTCTTTCCGGTCTATCTATCAATACAGCGCTACGAGGTTGGCTGGCCTGAATGTTTACAATTCAGCCTTGTATTGTACATTTACTGAGCATTTCATGGCTTTTACCAGTATATTTATCAATTGCAAACCTTCACGTGGGAAATCTGCTTAGTTTACGCAGCCACTGCGTGACGGACTTCTTTTAATATAAATAGCGAATATGTGGTGACATTAGATCAAAAATGCGTTATACCAGCACAAGGGACATCGGCTTAGTCCACGCACCCCCCCCCCCCCGCGACAGAATTTTTCTTTCATTCCATCTCAATTAAACAAAACTATTTATATATTCTGCTTTCCTCTCTGCTAAAGTGCGATGAAGTGGCCAGAATCATGCCAAATAATATATCTATACTTATCCTATAGCGGATAGGTTTAGGAGCTTCAATGGCTGCCATGAAATATAACAATTCCTAACAAGTCAGCTAAAATGAGGTTATTTTTAGTAGCGGCCTGGAAAATTACTTTCTGAGAAAGGAATCCTTAATTATTCCCCATTATCATTTAAGCTATATTGATAAGGATGTGCGGAGAGTTGACAGGGGGTCATTAGCAACATCTTGGAAGGAGCATCTGCCGAATACATTGCTAGAATCAGCACGCAAACTACTGGCGACTAGGGGCAACTTCCGATCAACACGGTATGCAGTAATCCGAAAATTCAAAATTTCTACATCCAATTAGGATAAAAAAAAACCCGTCACGCAGGGCCTGCGTAAACTAAGCAGATTTCCCGCATGTTAACAAGTTTAACAATAAATAAATCTACATACTGGCGACACAACAATACCGTGAACATTAAGTGAATAAATATAAACGATTATATGAAACCTCTCGACGGAAAGCGTCGGAAATGAGAAAAAACAGTTCTGCCAACTTCTGACTGGAAAGAAAAACAATTACTGACGTATTACGTATTAATTGAACAATTACGTATTAATTTGATTGAAAACTATTTACTATATCTAGTACTGTAATTTACAATGAATCATACTAATTTTTATCTGAATCAATCAAATTTAAGTAGTCAAAAAACGGGGGGGGGGGTCACCAGAACATATTTAACTTATAGTAACGGAGATATTTCGAATATTCAAGATTCTCCCCCTCAAAACCCTCCCTCCCCCCTTGCTCGATTTCAACCGTTAACGAGATTGATCTTTCTATTTCCATAAAACGACTAAATGTCGAGTTTGGTTACGATCAAACAATAAGTGCGACCACTAGGGTGGTATCAGACAAATACATACATATATATATATATATATATATATATATATATATATATATATATATATGTATATAAATATATATAAATTTCACGATAACTTTTCGTTACGCATGTCATAGACACCATAACTGCATTTTGTTTCTTTCGTGTCTGTTTGTTTATTTGTTTGTTTGTGGTTTGTTACCTTTTCACGCATAAACGGCTGAACCGAATATTATTAAACTTGATATGAATATTACTATTAACCCAACTTATACATTAGGCTATGTTAATATTCTCTGAAAAAAACAGGAGTGGGGGGTTAAGGCAGGCCGGAAATTAAAAATAGCGATATTTCATTTCCTATTGATTTTTCAGCAAATATGAACATAACAAAAGTTGTTTATTTTGTAAGTCAGAGTAACTTTTGTTATATTGTTATACGCTAAAAACTATAGCGGGAGTCAACAATTTATTAGGCACAAAAGACTCTACCGAACTAAACCAAACTCGGTATGTGAATTAGTACTAACGCCTTCCTTATAATAAGCCATACTAACATTTCTAGGGACGGGCAGGAGTGGGGGTTATATGGGAGGCCTGAAATTAAAAATAGTGATATTTCGTTTCCTATTGGGGTTTAGGCAAATATGCACATAACTAAAGTTGTTTATTTTTTTATTTAGAGAAACTTTTGTTATATACACTATCGTCGTATACCGAAGTATAAAGGCGTCATTCGGTAAAAAATATAGCGGGAGTCAACAACTTTATTCGCCACAAAAGACTCAACCGAACTAAATAAAACACTCGGTATGTGCATTAGCACTAACGCCTTCCTTATAATAAGCCATACTAACATTTCTAGGGACGGGCAAGAGTGGGGGTTGTAAGGGAGGCCTGAATTAACAAATCCACAGAAATGATGGGTATTAACCCTAAACACTGGGACGGGTAAATGTCAAAATATAGTGCAAAGTAAAGCCTTGCCAAAAAAAATACCATCACCATCCAGTCTCAAATGAATTCCCGGGCGAAGCCGGGTATCTGAGCTAGTGTATATATATATCTATATATATATATATATATATATATATATACAGTTTTGAAACGACTTCATTTTCGTCATCTCCTAGGTAGGATCAATGGACATTAGAAGAAAAATTTTCGAAAATCGTGTAATGAGTACGACCTCAATAGCTGATTTCCCTTAAGGGAAATCTGCTAAACCGTGTTGCAACCAATCATGTTATAAACTACTGATGGCGTAGAATTAATGTTTTTATTTTTTAAAGTGTTAATAACTCAAATATTAAGAGAGTTATTAACACTTTCTTGTTTTGACACTTCAGCCAATTCCCATGTTCCACATCGTGTTTTCGTAAGAAATAGAGAATATATAGTGAGATTTGATCACTAGTGTAGCGTACCATTTTACTCGTTTTTATGGGTGATTTATGCTTTTTAAAGATTATTTGTGACTAAAAAAGCAAAGAAGAATTAATTACGTATTTTTTTTTACTTCATTTGGCTCATAAATGTCACATTTGATGAATGATATAACCCCCTACTACCAAAAGCCTCAAAAGAAAATAGTGTATGAGCATTTTTCTTCGATTTCAGTCCCTCAAATTTGCATAGAATGGCGGAGAGGGAAGAGAAAAAACACAGAATGGAAATAAAAGCGCGGCGTAATAAAGCTACAGTGAATGTATCCCTGGCCTTTTCCATCGCCCATTCACGTTCTGATGAATGCTCGCCCCCCCCCTCTACACCTGTCATTCAAATCAGAAACATTGTCAGGCCCTTTATTATCAGCTTGAAAGCCTCAACTGATTTTTAATGGACTACCGCACATCACAAATTTGTTCACGAGTGAGCAAGTGTGCGCACGGGCACATAGCTAACTGTGTGTATGTGTCACTGAACCTATACATTAATTAATTCACTAGCGAAATTAAGGTAAACCTGATAATGTAGTTCTCCTCATTAAATGGTCATTAGATTAATTAATTCATTTCCGGAATTACGGTAAACCAGACAATTAAATTAACCTCTTGACTCGATCTTTACATTAATTAATGTTCTTCCGGAATTAATTACATTAATTAATGTACTTCCGGTAAACCGGATAATGAAGTGGACAGCATAACACAATCAATACGTTAACAAATGTACTTCTGAAATTAAGCTGAACGAGATAATAAATTTGACCTCATGACACGATCTCTACATTAATTAATAAACTTCCGGAAATAAGGTAAAACAGACAATGAAATTAACCTCTTGACAAGATCTTTACATTAATTAATGTATTTCCGGAATTAATTACATTAATTAATGTAGTTCCGGTAAACCGGATAATGAAGTTCAAATTATAACACAATCTATACATTAACAAATGTACTTCTGAAATTAAGCTAAACCAGATAATAAATTTGACCTCCCGACATGATCTCTAAATTAATTAATAAACTTCCGGAATTAAGGTAAAACAGACAATGAAATTAACCTCTTTTATATGATCTTTATATTAATTAATAAACTTCCTGAATTACGGTAAACCAGACAATTAAATTAACCTCTTGACACGATCTTTACATTAATTAATGCACTTCCGGTAAATCGGATAATGAGGTTGACATCATAACACAATCTATACCTTAACAAATTTACTTCTGAAATGAAGCAAAACCAGATAATAAATTTAACCTCACGACACGATCTCTACATTAATTAATGAACTTCCAGAACTAAGATAAACAGACAATGAAATTAACCGCTTGACAATATCTGTTCATTAATTAATGTACTTCCGGTAAACCGGATAATGAAGTGGACAGCATAACACAATCTATACATTAACAAATGTACTTCTGAAATTAAGCTGAACGAGATAATAAATTTGACCTCATGACACGATCTCTACATTAATTAATAAACTACCGGAATTAAAGTAAAACAGACAAGGAAAATTACCTCTTGACAAGATCTTTACATTAATTAATAAACTTCCGGAATTAAGGTAAAACAGACAATGAAATTAACCTCTTGACACGATTTTTACATTAATTAATATACTTCCGGAATTAATTACATTAATTAATGTACTTCCGGTAAACCGGATAATGAAGTTCAAATTATAACACAATCTATACATTAACAAATGTACTTCTGAAATTAAGGTAAACCAGATAATAAATTTGACCTCATGACACGAACTCTACATTAATTAATAAACATCTGGAATTAAGGTAAAACAGACAATGAAGTTTACCTCATGACACTATCATTAGATTAATTAAGTCACTTCCGGATTTAAGGTAAATCAGACAATGAAATTGATATCCTGACATGATTTTTACATTAATTAATGCACTTCCGGAGCTATGGTAAAATATATAATGACGTTAACCTCATGACACGATATTTAAATTAATTATTGCACTTTCTGAATTAAGGTTAACCAGATAATGAAGTTGATCTCATCGATCTTTACATTAATTAATGTACTTTCAGAATTAACGTAAAACAGATAAAAAAGTTGAACTCATGACACGATCATTAGATTAATTAATTCACTTCCGGAGCTATGGAAAAATAGATAATGACGTTGACCTCATGACACGATATTTAAATTAATTATTGCACTTTCTGAATTAAAGTTAACCAGCTAATGAAGTTGATCTCATCGATCTTTACATTAATCAATGTACTTTCGGAATTAAGGTAAAACAGTTAAAAAAGTTGAACTCATAACACGATCATTAGATTAATTACTGCACTTCCGGAGCTATGGTAAAATAGATAATGACGTTGACCTCATGACACGATATTTAAATTAATTATTGCACTTTCTGAATTAAGGTTAACCAGATAATGAAGTTGATCTCATCGATCTTTACATTAACTAATGTACTTTCGGAATTAAGGTAAAACAGATAAAAAAGTTGAACTCATGACACGATCATTAGATTAATTACTGCACTTCCGGAGCTATGGTAAAATAGATAATGACGTTGACCTCATGACACGATATTTAAATTAATTATTGCACTTTCCGAATTAAAGTTAACCAGATAATGAAGTTGATCTCATCGATCTTTACATTAATTAATGTACTTTCGGAATTAAGGTAAAACAGATAAAAAAGTTGAACTCATGACACGATCATTAGATTAATTAATTCACTTCCGGAGCTATGGTAAAATAGATAATGACGTTGACCTCATGACACGATATTTAAATTAATTATTGCACTTTCCGAATTAAAGTTAACCAGATAATGAAGTTGATCTCATCGATCTTTACATTAATTAATGTACTTTCGGAATTAAGGTAAAACAGATAAAAAAGTTGAACTCATGACACGATCATTAGATTAATTAATTCACTTCCGGAGCTATGGTAAAATAGATAATGACGTTGACCTCATGACACGATATTTAAATTAATTATTGCACTTTCTGAATTAAGGATAGCCAGATAATGAAGTTGATCTCATCGATCTTTACATTAATTAATGTACTTTCGGAATTAAGGTTAACCAGATAAAAAAAGTTGAACTCATGACACGATCATTAGATTAATTAATTCACTTCCGGAATTACAATTAATCCTCAAGACAAAATCTTTACATTAAGTAATGTACTTCCCGAATTAAGGTAAACCAGATAATCCAAATGACACGATCATTACATTATTTAATGCATTTCCGGAATAAAGGTAAATCAGATAACTGATGTTGACCTCATGAGACGATCTTTACATTAATTAATGCATATATGTATGTATATATATGTATGTATATATATATATATATATATATATATATATATATATATATATATAAAACTCCTATTCATCCTTGTAAAAAATCACATTTATGCTTTATATAAAACAAATAACGATTCATTGTCTAATTGTTTATAGAATATTTTTCGATCATGCTACCTCAAAATATTTGGTTCTTCGCTACTTTCCGTCCGGTTTTAGCCAAATACTAATTTGATCTCCCGTCAAACACGAAACGGCTACAATAGCAGTTGCATTCACACGCAGGTATATATATATATATATATATATATATATATATATATATATATATATAATACATTTATATGAGGTTGGGAATGGAATGCCTCTTCCACAAAAATTTTAATTTGGAACATTACTCTCGCATTTAATGGATCATCTTCATTCCTAAACGAGCAGGAAAATCAATTAATATATCTTATGACTATGCATCCAATTTTTTGCTATTACGGCTAGTTGGGGCGGGTTATCTAGTGGTTACCACCCTTTTCTAGCCTGGGTGGGACTAAGGATTTTATTTAATGAATATTGAAGGTGTGATTATTGTTAGTTATATAAATAAATAAAACTGTTCTTGAGAAGTAATATGCTTACTTTTATCTATGTTTTACCCTCAGCTTACTGTAGTTAGCGTCCAAAGGACACTTCCATAGTTTTATTATTCAGGAATACAAATTGTGAATATTGCCCAAATTTCCTTATTTTATTGAAGAGGCTAAGCTCCTCGGTAGAATATGTCCGGGTGGAAAGTTAATATAATTTAATATATTGAAGAAACAGCTTGGTATATTGTATACACCGAAGGGACATGCAGGGATAAAATGTTTGGGTAATAGTTAAATATTATTCTTGAGATTTGTATGGTAATTGCCGGTTAAATATCAATTATATGGCACTAATTATAGTCTCTAACTCATGAAAGATGATAAGCACGCTATGACTATAAATCCCAGAGTCATATTCATGAAATGGCCCGAAGGCTCCTTCGTGATTAGCGGGACAATTTCCACTGCTTACCCTTCAAGATATAACTTCCGTTGATTAAAAACGCCGGCACGAAGGGGTTGCGTAGGCTGAGCAGATTTCCCGCAGGTCCAGAAACTTATAATACATCACATTCAGCGATTATCCTTCTCAATGTACGTTTGAAAATGAACGCACTTCCACTTTCGTTTGACAGTTACCAGACATGACCTTTGAACGTTTCATGTAATGCAAAAGTCCTTCATGCAAAGACTGCGTAAACTAAGCAGATTTTCCATGCACTGGAATATGATACGCTGATGATCTCTGTCCAGTCGTCATTTTAATATGGATTTCCCGCGCTCGCTGAGTTCACAAACCCGCCACACACATGCAGATCACCAAGGCTGTGGCCTACAGCGGAAAATACGTTGCAGCTCAAGAAGGCATCGGCTAGTTACAAAGGTACAGTTTCAGTTGGGCTTTGAAGCTCTCCGGGGTCGTTTCTACGGCCAGTGGGGCTTTGCCCCTCTCCGGGATCGTGCCTCCGCTACAGTAAAGTGTGTACACAGCTTCATAGATAACCGCTCTGTTGGCCTCTCCAGGGAAAGTTCTACCGCCACAGTTATAGTCAGTCTTTCATCTCCCGCAACGCTACCATCATATACGGATCACCGCAACCAGCTAGAAGACAGAATCTTATAGGGAGCACTGAAAATAACACCGGAAGAAGACTCCACTTCAAGGAAAGTATATGTTTCCCGCAGGTACCTACTTCTAATAATGCTAGCATTATCCACGCAAATTATTAAATGAGTACTCACAATATAGGACCGATCGATCATTCTATTGTATGTATATTATTGGCTTGCCGCTAAATTATTTTATAAAGTTAAGTTTCCTTTTGTTTCTTTTTCAACCTCTATATCTATAAAGTGTATTATATGTGGCTTAATCAATTCAATATACTTGATTCTTTGGAGAACTCAAATAGTGACTTGTATTATTTCCCCTCATCTTTCCAGAATATTTCAGTCTAATGCTCTCTTATTCTTGCCTTTAAAAAGCTTCCCGCCTTTACATTTTGGTGCCGAAACTAGGAACCAAAAAGCTTCCCCGCCCCGACATTTTGGTGCCGAAATTGTCTATTATTATTACCGCAAAAGCTAACCGCACGCCCTTTACAATCTCATTTCGCCATCGATTGTATATTTCGGAGTAAAAATCTGATGAATAGGGTTTTTCTAAAAGCTATAGACAAGAAAGTACTTGCTTAATATCTGTTTTACGAAAGAATGTGTAGACCAACAATTGTAGTACATCAGCAGTTAAGGTATTTCAAATTTTTGAAAATAACCTCTAAACACCAGCTCTCACTATTCCGGTTTTATCCATTAACACAGTTGATCTTTCATAGATCTGAAAAATAGATAAAATCTGAATCATTAGATTTAAGTAATGGACTTGAGTCAAATTGAGGGTCAAAAATAGATATAACACTGAAAATTTGCATGTTTAATTCTATTTATTAGTTATTGTGTACATTGTTTCTTAACTGGAGTATAAAGGGAGTTATTTCAATTATTTTAATTTCATCCTTCAGTAAACCTCCACATTTTGTAATCGTGTGTTAACAATAAATCATCATATTTTGAAACTTCTCTTTCTAATTTCAAATACCCACAAACCGGTTTAATTAACAATATGAGATACATGCAAATAACTGTGTGATGACTTCGCCATATATTATTTTACGTTCTTGACTTGATTTTTTTTAAGGGGATTAAGGGAAATGAGCTATTCAGGTCGTACTCATGATGAGTTTCGAAAAATTTCTTCATATGTCCATCTATCCTATCCAGGAGATGAATAAAAAGAGGTCCGATCAAAATTATATATATATATATATATATATATATATATATATATATATATATATATGTCTGTTAGCGCTCTAGCCGTCGCAATTTTTGTTTGAATTTAATCGTTTTATGTAAAAAGGAAGGTCAAATTCTTTCATGGCTGAAATCAGACCAGTGGGAAGGGGGAGATTTCGGAAAATTCAAAATATCTCCATTATTATGCGTCGGATCAAAAAATTGTATAGAAGCAATCTTATTGCAAATTAAATTTATTATAAATATTGTACTATACATTTATTCTCTATCTTGAATATTAACCGTGATATTTGCATTTGCATTCTGCGTGTGGTCGGCAGGAGTCGTCTATGTTCGGCCTTTCCGCCGAGAGCTCTGGTGGCCGTTTCCGTAACTATTCGTCCCTCGTGAATATGTTTAGAGGTTTCTTACTACTACAGGTGTTATGATGCAGATTTCTCTATTGTAAAACTTCACGTGGGAAATCTCCCTAGTTTACGCAGCCCCTGCGTGACTGACTTTTTTCTGGAACCCAACATTCCACCTGTAGTTTCATTGACATCCTCTTCTTCTCCAAACTCGCTTTCTGTTCCAACGGACTCATAGCCACTTTTCACTGTGCTAATTTTCGGTAGCTCTACGGCTACCTTCTTCAGGCTATGCATCGCTATTGCCGTTCCGATTGGGTCATAGTCCGAGATCCCTGATTTAGATCCTGGAAAAAATTAGCACAGTGAAGCTTAACGAGATGACCACTGGAGAAGAAGACATTTAACTTTATTCATTAAAGACTGAAATCCATTATTGGGTGGTTTGCAGTGTGAGTTCTGCTGTATACAATATTTTATTTATTCAGAGTCAGTTTGAAAATTGTTATAGGCCTAATCTTGGTAAACATTTAATTTTCTATAACGGTTAATCAATAATTTTTAACCGATTTCCCTTAAGGGAAATCAGCTATTCAGAGTGTACTCATGACCCGATTTTTGAAAATTCACTTAAATTTCCATCGATCTTACCCAGGAGATGACTAAAAATGAGTTCCATTCAAAATTATATTTGTCTGTTGGATGAGAGTAAAACAGACTTCACGTGGGAAATCTGCTATTAGGTTACGAGCCCATATTCAGCCCCATGTGACGGAAATTTTTTTTTGTTTGATCGTTTACCAAACTCGATATTTAGTCGTTTTATGTAAAAACGAAAAGATCAAGTGGGTTAACGCCTGAAATCGGACCAGTGGGAGGGGGGGGGGATTATTTTGAGGGCCGAGGATTTTCAAAAATTTCGAAATATCTCCGTTATTATAACTTCGGATCCAAAACATTGTATATAAATTAATCCTTATTGACAAATTAAATTTACTATAATATTTATGTATTTACATTTATTCTCTATCTCGAATATTAACGGAGATATTTGCATGTGTGGGTCGGCAGAATCGGCTATATTCAGTAGTTCTTTCCGCCGAAAGTGATGTCGGGCCGTTTCCGTAAACTGTTTCGTCCTGTCGTGAATTGGTTTTGGAGCATTCGTTTGCCTACTACTTGTTATTAGTAGGCAGATTTCTCCTATTGTAAAACTTAACGTGGGAAATCTGCTTAGTTTACAGCGCAGTCCCTGCGTGACGGACTTTTTGTAAGTTTTTAAGCATTCAGTAATCCTCTGCTGTCTGCTACTCTGTTATATTCGTGAGTATAATAATTCTATGCGTAGATTATATATTCGTATATATTATATATATATATATATATAGCTAGCTTAGATTACCCGGCTTCGCCCGGGATTTGATTTGAGGCTCAGATTGAGTGATGGTTATTCGTTTTCGTGGCAAGGCTTTACTTGCACACTATTTTGCCATTTACCACGATCATCCAGTTTTTAGGGGTTTATACCCTTTATTGCCGTTTGTTTAATTAATAAAATGATTTTGTATGTAGACTTCAGCCTGTTGGCTCACTATTGTCGCTCCTGTCTGTCCAACGTCTGTTATATCGTGAGTCATAATATTTCTAAGCCGTTATAATAATACTATATATATATATATATATATATATATAATACTAGCTTACGATAACCCGGCTCGCCCCGGGAATTGATTTTGAGGGCTGCAATGGCATAAGCATGGTTATTTTTTTGGCAAGGCTTTACTTTGCACACTATATTGGGCAAAGATTTCAGCTTTAGGGACACATAGAAATTAACATTGATTTGATTAATGATTTCACACGCTGAGGTACTGATTGAACTTCAAATTGGAGATGAATTGTTGCAGCATATCACCCGGTCCGTTTTTTAGGGTTTAATACCCATCACATGCTAGCTAGATGTTAATTTCAGATTTATTTTGTATGTTTTCAATACCAGAAGACTGAGGGGGTGTGGAAACCTTTATTTTTTGATTCCCGTCTAATTTTAAAAAGCTATTTTACCTCTATAATTTAGTGCTAAAATATTAGCCACAATCTTGGTTTTAATTGACTTTTTTACAAGAAAAGGGCGTCATGACTCAGTACCTGATAGTTTGGTAAATTGGAAGGTTTTAAAAGTTTTATTAAAAGTTGGGCTTCCAAGTTTGTAAACTCATTAATTGTCCCACGGTTTCAAAATGGGGCAAAATGGAAATAAAAAAAAAACTTGCAATAGGTTAAAAAAAAAATAAAAATATACGAAAAAAAAACTATAAAAAGGTAAAAATGTCCATAAAGGCCGTTTATATTTGGAATGAGGTGACCTGGGAAAAGTTATATTGCAAAGGGGGGGGGGGGGGGGGGACAACTACCCAGTTTGACAAAAGCATGTATAGGCATAATAAAGCGATTATTTTAGTTTGGAATGCTTTTGGTAAGGTCTTTTGGGTTAGATAAAAATTGTGCTGTCTTAGCACGTTTAACGACGGTTCAGGTAAAAATAAAAAAAAATTTAACGGGGGACTACAGATAAATTTTAATAGGTTTCTGGATGGCAAAAACAATATATTTCAACGAACTAGATAAAAGCGCGGACTTGAATAATTTTAACAAATAATCTTGGGTTTTTTAAAATACAGGGCAATTCTGAAAAAAAAATAGCGTTAAAAAAGGATGTTAAAAAAGGACCTATTAAAAAATAAAAATTTGAAATACCGCTATATTAAATTCTGGCGACTTAATTTTTAAACCCAGCCATCTTTTTCAAGGCCGCTATAAATATTAAAAAGGGCAGTTAAATTTAACATGCGGGCGATTTTACCCAATCTTATTATTTCTATTTTAGTTTTGGACATATTAAAAAAATAAAATGGTCTGGGGAACCATTACTCCTTGGATTGGGAGTTGGGGGATTTAGAACTTCATAAGGAAACGGGAGGGATTGAATAAAGAAAAAAGCCCAGAATTTGCACCAATTCCGATTTTCATCTTTTTATTGGGTCAGGGCTGTATTTATCGAGGGATAACCAAAAACAATTTTTCCGAAAAAATAAAAAAACTATGGTCGGTCTCAGGAAGTTAAAAACCTGAAAGGACCAATTTACATAAGAACATCGAATGATAGCCCACGTCTTCAAAGGAAAAAAATAGTTAAAACCATGATGGGACGGGTTTACCGGCCTTGAAATTGAAAATGGTCTTAGTAAACAAATCCTGAAGTTAAAAATTGAATCCCAACTTTTCTTTTCAGGAATGGCAAAAAGTACTAGGATAAAAACCTGTTTAATTGGTCGTTTTACTACAAGTCGGGCCTTTTATTGGGACTTCGGGAGGTAGGGTGGCCCATTGGCTTTATTCTGTCAGTGGTGGGAGTCTGGGTAAAAATTACTGTTTTCAGGAAACTGACAAGGTTTCATTTACAGCTAATTCCCCAAAGACCCAAGTTTGAATTTTGCCACCAGATCATACAAACAAACACACACGAAAGGAGAAACAAAATGCAGGTTATGGTGTCTATGTCATGGAAACGAAATAGTTATCCGTGAAATTACAGCGGCAAAAGTAAACCATCAAGCTGTAACAGACAGAGGCAATGTTCAGCAGTAAGGTTACAATTACAATCTTTATATATTATAATATATAGTAATATATATATAAAGATTTATTTATATGATACATATTGCCATATCATTGTACTTATACTAATTTATAACTACATGTTAACTAAGTAATGATGTTATTTTTTACGGTTTTTATATAGATATCATATTGGCTATCGAGCTTGAAGACGTATACTATTTAAATCTACATGCTTATACAAAGTAATGATGTTTATAATTTACGGTTTATTACGTTCAGAACTTCTAAATATGCCATTTTTGTATAACAATATCTTTGGTATAATAACATCCATTTGTGTATAATACTTATGTATTGGTCCAAATAAAATTCTCTTCTTTTTTTTTTCTAAATGTTTATTTGATCTATGCCATACTCAATATATTACAGTTTTAGTTCAACACTAAAAAGCCATAATCTGTGCCTCTGAACGAATAAATTCATACTTCTGGTCTTATATGGTGAGATGAGATGACTTGTGTTTTATTCCAGCTCTTGTGAAATCTGATTTGTTTTCGCAGCCCTCCGTGGCAGACTTTTATACCTTAAGAATAGTAATCGCTTCAATAAGCGTCGTAAATTAAGTCGGAATGTACCAGGAGTATACTAAGATCCCCAGGTAGCTGACACAGTACCGGAGCGTCCCTGCCAGAGCCTGTGTGTTGATGATGATGAGTGTAAATGGTGTGAAAGGGTTAATCCTGTAGAAGGGGTTGAGAGGGCGGAGGAATTGGCCCGCCCCCTCCCCATCAGGTAGGCCTGTAATTATGTTAAACTGTTAACCATTCCTTACTGACAGACTTAGCGAGGCACCTCCCCTAACTTCGGCTTCCCAACCCTCACCCCTTATCTCCTACAGGGAAATTAATTTTGGCAGATTTGCCATCGTGGAAACCAGCTATTGAGGTTGTACGATTAATAAACATTTTTCAAATATCCAACGAACGATGACTTAAAATACGTACCTTCAAATTTATACACTTACACTTACACACACACACACACACACACACACACACACACACACACACACACACACACACACACACACACACATACACACACACACACATATAGAGAGAGAGAGAGAGAGAGAGAGAGAGAGTGGGAGAAAGAGAGAGAGAAAAGAGGATAGGGGAGAGAGAGAGAGAGAGAGAGAAAGAGAGAAGAGAGAGACAGAGAGGGGGGGGGGGAGAGAAAGGGGGAGAGAGAGAGAGAGAGAGAGAGAGAGAGAGAGAGAGAGAGAGAGAGAGAGAGAGACACAGACAGACAGGGGGGGGGAGAGAGAGACCGTTTTTGCCGTTTTATATAAAAAGACAAATGGAGTTCGTTAATGGCTAAAATCGGACCGTCGGCTCGAAAAATTGTGTAGAACCAATCTTATTGGAAAGTAAATTTACTATAAATATTGTTATATACATTTATTCTCTATCTTGAAATATTAGCATTTTTATGAAGTCTATGGGACTTGTGGTCAGGTATTGTTTGGATTAGTTCGGCCGTTTCCGTAACTGTTCGCCTCTGGTGGAAGCTTCTTCTAACCTTACATTACCTTCGTTACTTTGTGAGATTTATGCAAATACGTTCTATTCATCCGCCCCCCCCCACCTTTAGTTTTTGCACTACTAAAATTAGAGTTATAAAAACGTAAATTATTGTTACTATTCAGAAGCCGTTTCAGTTGGGAATTTATTAAATTTAACTGAAAGATTTCTCATTATCTTTTGTATTTAATCACGGTGGTGTTGTGTTACCAGTATGCAGATTTCTCCATTGCTAAACTTCACATGGGAAATCTGCTTAGTTTAGGCAGCCCCTGTTTTACACTTTATATAAAATAAGCTCAAGTTCTATGGATGCGTTTCATAAAATCTGTCAATTTAATAATTATATAAAATTAATTAATTTCCTTTACAAACACAATATAACTGTAAATATTAAAATGAATTTTAGCAGATTTCCCTCAACCGCAGTTTTCTTCCTTACGCATTCAGTAAACCCCACTCCTACTATTTTCATATTAATAATTATTGTTATATCATGATTCACTTCATTACATGGTTAAATAACAAATATTGTTTTCAACAAAGCTTCATTAAACAAGATACAAACAAATACGTTCTGTAGATCCCCCCCTTCCTTTTGTTCTTGCATTTCTGAAATGAGAGTGATTGAGGTAGGAATTATTCTGATTCATTACAAATTACTGTAGTACTTAGCTGTAGTAAATAGTTTTCAATAAAATTAACTTTTATTTTATTGAAAGGCGTTGTTAGAGGACAATATTAGAGGACAATACAGACTATCACCACTATGTACAAACAATCAAGCAGAAAACCTTGCAATTACTGAGGCACTCAAAACACTACACGACATTTCAAGTGACAGAGAGACTAGCATAATCTATACGGACAGCAAAATTAACATAGACCGCATTTACAATAACGAAAACCATAACGAACAGACTGAACAGATCAGAAGACTAGTCACACACTGACTATACAGACCATTAAAACTATTTTGATGGACGAATCTTATAAAAAATGGGACGAAAGATGGACAAACACTACTAAAGGACGACAATTACATAAGTACATACCAACTAAATACCAAAGACAAAAATAACACTTAGCAATTCTAAACAAATACAATTTATATCAGGACATGGACATTACTTGGCCAAGAACAAAACTCATCAAGTATATTACTTTACAAAACGGAACTTGGCCGACGGACAAACCGAAACTTTTACTCAAATTCAACAGGGGATTTAATGTATTTATTCAAGATTTGGACACCATTTTGTAGATATACACCTATTGTTGTACACATATGTAATATTACATATGTTTTATTTTTTTTTTTTTTTTAATGTGTGTAGTATCCAAAGGATGGAGCACACAACATTTAAATAAATTCCCCCGTTAGAGGGATACTCTGCGTGGAAAACAGGAAAACAGGAAAGGCGTTGTTATTAGCCTTAAATTTATTAAAGGATATTTCATTGGACGTTTAAAGAAATTTTCGAAGGTAGTTTCATGCGTTAAACAGAAATTGGAATTTTTTACAACTTCTCTGTACAATTTTTGACAGACTAGAAAACCAAGACCTCGGACTTATGAAGTTTCGCGACACCAGATTTGACATTAGATTCCATTTAAATATTACATCCACATACAGGATTTTTATTATGACCGACATAGAGTAAAGATGTAGATGTAGATGAGGTTGTTTTTGGGGCGATCAACTGCATGGTTATTACGCCCTTCCATAGTTTATAATTTACAGTTTAGTTCGGTTCCTTGTTACTGTGTGTAGTATATGTGTAGTGAAGTATACGTAGTATGTTCATATATTGCTTGTACATAGTTTCTCACATTTTAGTAATTCTCCTTCCACACTATTTATTTTATATTAATATGATATTCAATATTTTATTTTTCCAATTTTTATTCTTTTTTTTTTATTCTTTTTTTATTTTTAATTTTATTTTTTTTATTTTTTTTATTTTTAATTTTATTTTATTCTTTTTTTTTAATTTATATATATATATATAAATACTAGCTCAGATACCCGGCTTCGCCCGGGAATTAATTTGAGGCTGAATGGGGATATTATTTTTTAGCAGGCTTTAAATTGCACAATATTTTAACATTTACCTGTCCCAGTGTTTAGGATTGATACCCGTCGTTGCCGGTGATTTGCTAATAATAGAATTATTTGGTCGATACTTCTACACAGTCTTCGATATTTTTATATTTCCCGTCTCTTATACATGTAAATATGGTGAATTTTTTTTCAGGCCTCCCTTATAACCCCCCTCCCGTTCGAACCTAAAAATTTTAATATAATTTATAATCATGGAAGAATTAATGCTAATTGATATACCAAGTTTTGTTAAGTTCGGTTCAGCCGTTAGTGCCCGCTAATGATTTAACGTATAACACATTTTTACTTCGGTATAAGACCAAATTGTATATAACAAAATTTACTCCCAATAACAAAATAAACAACTTTTATTAGGTTTATATTTGCGGAAAAACTAATAGGAAACGAAATATCGCTATTTTTAATTTCAGGCTTCCCTTATAACCCCCACTCCTGCCCGTCCATAGAAATTTTGGTATGGCTTATAATGAAGGCCTCACTGCTAATACACATATCGAGTTTTGTTTAGTTCGGTTGAGTCTTTTGTGGCAAATAAAAGAGTTGACTCTCACTACAGTTTTTAGCGTATAACTCATTTATAGTTCGGTATAAGACAAAAGTGTATATAACAAAAATTACTCTAAATAACAAAATAAACAACTTTTGTCATGTGTATATTTCCCGAAAAACCAATAGGAAACGAAATATCGCTATTTTTAATTTCAGGCTTCCTTTATAACCCCCAATCTCGTTCGTCTCAGAGAATACTAATATAGCCTTAAGTCTAAGTTGGGCTAGTTGTAATATACATACCAAGTTTCATAAAATTCGGTTCAGCCGTTTATGTGTGAAAAGGTAACAAACAAACAAACATACACGAAAGAAACAAAATGCAGTTATGGTGTCTATGACATGTGAAACGAAAAGTTATCGTGAAATTTCGCGAAAAAAATCAATGTACAGACAGAGGTTACAATTTTATATATATATATATATTTTTTTTTAAATTTATTATTTTAATTATTTACATATATAAACTATTCACTCCACATAGAGTAAACAAAGCATTGTAAGACATTGAAATCATTAATAACTGAGGAGGCATTAAGGATGAATGAGCTGGAACTTTGAGACTGGTCGATGAGTCCCGAGACCCCTAATTTCCATTCATATTTGAGTAGACTCAGCCCTTAATGACCTCTAATGTCTCAGGACTTAAGTCTAACTTTGTCCAATCAGTGGACCGGCTATCAGCTGACGGCGATTTGTTTATAAACAAAGGCTATTAATCCATTCTGTGTCGGGCAGTTGGAGAAATAAAGACGCCTTTATTGTTTACAGAAGAAACTTTTTGATTAGCAAAGCGGGGCTCATATATTTTTCACGAATATCATCAGGTGAAGAACTCGAGTGACACAGATATTTCTATTCCCGATTTGTCCTTTAGTAAGAAAAATCTGTCACGCAGGGGCTGCGTTAACTAAGCAGATTTCCCACGTGAAGTTTAATAATAGGGAAATCTGCCTAATAACAACTGTAGTAGTAAGAAACCTCTAAACCTAAAACATTATTTAGGGCGTAATAACCCAGTAGTTTCTAGCCGCAAAAAAACAGTTGACCTAACCTCTAAACCTATTCACGAGGGACGAATAGTTATGGAAACGGCCACCAGAGAACATAGCCTACTGGTGACCACACGCAGAATACAAATGCAAATATCTCGGTTAATATTCAAGATTACAGTTATAAATGTATAGAACAATATTTATAGTAAATTTCATTTGCAATTAGAGTTATTCTATACAATATTTCGATCCGACGCATAATATCGGAGTTATATTGAATTTTCAAAAATCCTCCCCCTCCTACACCCCCCCTTCCCACTGGTCCGATTTCAGCCATTAAACGAACTTGATCTTTCTTTTTACAATAAAACGATTAAATTCCGAGTTTGGTAAAGTTCAAACAAGAATTGCGACCGCTAGAGCGTTAACAGACAAATATATATATATATATTTATATATTATATATATTTTTTGAACGGACCTCATTTTCGTCATCTCCTGGGTAGGATCGATGGACATTTGAAGACATTTTTCGAAACTCGCATTATGAGTACGACCTCAATAGCTGATTTCTCTTAAGGGAAATCTGCTAAAAGTCTGTCACGCAGGGGCTGCGTTAACTAAGTAGATTTCTCCGATATTTTTTATTCAAGCTTCAAATAAAGTGCTCTCTGATAAAATAGCCTATTGTTAGTAGGGAATAAGGGGGCTCAGGTAAGCCATGTGAGTTAAAGCGTTGGCCTTAATCTCACAAGGTAATCCTAGAGTGGCGAGTTCCATTATCGCATGGTCAAATAGGAATTTATTTAGTAACGAACTCTTTACATATATGTGCCCAGAAAAGGGTGATAACCTGTAGATAGCCCATCCCAATTAGCCATAGTATCATAAAGTGGACGTTAATAAATAAATAAAATAATATGGGATGAGTAGGAGTTGGAGCTTACTGAAGGTCGAAAACTAAAAAGATGTCAATATATGGGTTAATAATCGAGATAATGAAAAAAAAAAAAAAGTATATAACATTTATAGAAAATTAATTTGCTATGAGTTTTTTTTATTTTTTTTTTTTTTTTATGTACTTTTTCAATACGACGAATAACAACGAATATATTTCCAACTTTCGAAATCTAACCCATCTAAACCCCCACCTCTTCCCCATCCGATTTCAGTGACCCTTGCCATTAAACTGTGAAGTACATATAAAAATATTGGTTCCAGTAGAAATTATATATATATATATATATATATATATATATATATATATATATATATATATATGTATTTGCCTGTTAAAGCTCTAGTGGTCCTAACTGTTATTTGATCGTTACCAAACTGGATATTTAAACGTTTTATGTAAAAAGACAGATCAAGTTCGTTAATAGCTGAAATCGGACCAGTGGGAGGGGGGGTTTAGAGGGGAGGATTTTCGAAAATTCGAAATATTTCCGTTAATATACGTCGGATGGAAAAATCTTACAGGACCAATCATATTGAAAATTAAATGTACTATAAATATTGTTGTATACATTTATTCTCTAAATTTAATAATAACCGAGATATTTGCATTTTTCAGTTTACAGCCTTCAGCAAGCCCTCACTTCCACCCATGTCACGTAAATGTTACTCTATTATATAATAAATAAACACATAATTTGAAGCTTAAATACCAAGTATTGTTTTTAGGAGACCATTGCTATACGTGACACAAGTAAAATATGTTCTGTTGCCCCCCCCCCCGGCTTAGGATGTTGGACTAATAACATTGGGGTGATTTAGTTATAAATTAGCTGATTCATTATAATTTTCGGTATTAGATATAGTATAGTGTTTTAAAATTAAATTAATACGTAATATTCATTTTCTAGGTCGGATAGAGGGTCGTTCCAGGAAACCATTCGGAAATCATATCGTGATGCACAATATCAATAGCAGATTTCCCTTAGGGGAACTAAATCATATCCGATCCTATTGTTTCATTCTCCGTTAAGCCAAACAGATTCATAGACCGGAAAAGGTTTGGCAAACCGCGAATTTCTGAGAGGAAGTTGGCGGAAAACAACACCATTCAGTGAAATATGAGGAACTCTCATCCGCAATTTTCGCTTTTAATTAGAGTCTCAATATAACAATGATTTCTCATAGCGATATCAGCGACTAATTATTTTAAACTCTCGCTAAGCTTTTGAGTTTGCCGACTATACAACACATTTTCATGGAAATAGTCTTATTAAGTACATTTCTCATCGTTTATATACTATAATGGAACACCGAAATTAAATTAATTTGTGGGGACGTATAAAACAATTATCTCCGCCCAGGACATTTAATGAGCAGTAATTAAAATATGTTTCCATGAAATATGCTTTCATTCTGATGTTAATGAGCAACATTTGCATCACTATTTGTTTTCCGACTTTTAATGGGGTAAGGAAAAACTGTGTAACGGAGCAATAAACAATAAATGTACTATTACTCATTGTATAATTTAAGCGTCTGTTAAACTTGCATTTGAGGACCTATTAGTCAGCTGCCTTAACCTAAATCGGGAACTTCAGTATCAACTACCTCCACAGTGAGGGCAGTCGCAACGAATGCAAAAGGGAAACGACCACATCAGAAATTTAAGAAGCAATATGTAATTATATTTAGTAAATATATCATTGGTGTAGGCACCTGTTAATACAATAACTAGCAAAGAACTTTCAAGGGATTTGTTAAATTAATGTTATTAATTTTTTATATAATTTTGGAAAGGGATAGCCCCTGAAGAGGTGGCAAGTAAGCCACGAAACATGCAGGGCAGTTTCAATAAAGTTTGCACTTTCGAAAAAAGTCCGTCACGCAGGAGCTGCGTAAACTAAGCAGATTTCTCCTGTGAAGTTTTACAATAGAGAAATCTGCATACTGGTACACAATACCACCGTGATTAGATAATGAGAAATCTTTCAGTTAATTGAAATAAATTCCCAACTGAAACGGCTTTTGAATTGTAAGAATATAAATAATATAAACAATATTGGGTCCAGAATAAGAAGAATACTTTTAGCAGATTTCCCTTAAGGGAAATCAGCTATTGAGGTCCTACTCATGACGCGATTTTCGAAACTTTTCTTCAGTTGTCCATCGATCCTACTCAGGAGATGACGAAAATGAGGTCCGTTCAAAACTGCATATATATATTTCTCTGTTACCGCTCTAGCGGTCGCAATTTTTGTTTGATCGTTACCAAACTCGATATTTAGTCGTTTTATGTAAAAAAAAAGATCAAGTTCGTTAACGGCTGAAATCGGACCAGTGGGAGGGGGGGGGGGGTTAGGAGAAGGATTTTTGAAAATTCGAAATATCTTCGTTACTATACGTCGGATCGAAAAATATTACATGATCAATCTTATTGAAAATTACATTTACTATAAATATCGTCCTATACATTTATTTCCTATCTTGAATATTAACTGATATATTTGCATTTGTATTCTGCATGATCTCGGCAGCAGTGGCTATGCTCGGGCTTTTCACCGTGAGCTCTGGCGGCCGTTTTCGTAACTATTCGTCCCTAGTGAATAGGTTTAGAGGTTTCTTACTACTACAGCCGTTATAGGCAGATTTCTCTATTGTAAAACTTCACGTGGGAAATCTTCTTAGTTTACGCATCCCCTGCGTGACGGTCTTTTTTTCAGTTTTCAGCCCTCAGAAAAGCCCCACTCCTACTCATCTCATATTAACGATATTCTATTATGCTATTCAGCACTTTATTTGATGCTTAAATACCAAATATTGTTCTCATTGAACTTTTAAGTTTTGAAATAAATCCAATGCGTGGCGCACGTGGGAAATCTGCCCAGACGGAATTTCTTTAATTTCAACCCGTAATTGACGGGAAACTGTGTGCTTTATATTAACATGATGAAGGCTTTACAACAGCCTTTTACGAAAAAAAATACGGCCTAAAGAAAGGCAAAGAGAAAGAATTTATTAAACTTAATTTCATACGGAACATTCTGAAATTTAAATAAATTTGAGCTACAAAAAGCCTAAATATATATTGAATTTCGCGGGGTTGGGGGAGGGGGTGTATATAATGGAGGCAATGGGGCTTGTAGGGCTGTGTAAATGTTTCAATCTAGGCCGACATAAGGACAGGCAGCATTGTTGTAACGTGTTTCGGTCTAAGCCCCCGGATCCAGACCAATATCTGGCAAAAGTTCTGATGACCTCCTAACAATCTCTAGCCCCATTCCCAGCCTTCTCTTACATTTAATAATACCGGCGCTTTATTCCCATTTCTAGATATTAAAAATTGAAATTTAACGCCGCCTCTAAAAGGGGGAGCGTTTTCCCATTTTCTTTTGTACTACACAATACAGGCAGGTAAAATAATGTTTTATTTATTTTTTTTTAACAATTAGTCTTTGGTCAGTGGGAATCAATTGTAGAAAGAAAGATGTAATGAAAATTATATACGGGAACCACATGTCTTCCTTGTACACCTAATAAGTAAAATAAAATAAATGTGTAGTTATTACTGAATTGAATAATATTGAAAGAAATATACGATATCTCCAGCCCTATGTACTCATACAAAAAATCCTATAGAAAATAATTTAAAGGCAATTTTATGATTAAAAAAAGCCCTACACGCAGGGGCTGCGTAAACTAAGCAGATTTCCCACGTGAAGTTTTATAATAGAGAAATTTCACGAGAGCCGAGCAGTTAATGAAACGGTCGAACTAGCTTTTGGCGGGAGTCACTTCTTTTGAACGGACTTAATTTTCGTCATCTACTAGGTAGGATCGATGGACATTTGAAGAAAACTTTCGAAAATTCCGTCATGAGTACAACCTTTTATTTTAACAGAGGGCTTTATTTCAACAAAATAAATTGAAATGTGAATGAAGTATTGGTGGAAATAATCAATATATTTTAAAATTTAAATATAATAATAATTACCTTCCTTGTTTATAACCTGCACTTGTTTATAACTGCACTACTTCACAATCATCACCTTTCACAACCATGCTTATAACCTACCAACAATATACCATAATCTTCACAACATCCTAATTTTGTTCATATTCTGGTTAGATCTGATCATGTATTACACGATTACAGAAAAAAATTAATATTACACTCGTGACGAAAGTAGAATTTACAACTCTCGTAAAATTACCACACTCGCTTCGCTCATGTGGGTATACGTTTCACTCGAGTTGGAAAATGATCTAATTTCGTCACTTGTATAATAAATAACTATTTTTCCGTTAATATACGGTATGTTTTGAGGACATTCAAAGATTTTTTTCCAAAAAATACGTCATGGGCACACCCTTTAATAACTCGTAGAAATCTGCTAAAACCTCCACGAAATTTTACATTCACAATCGTGCACGAGCTTATAATTAGCCTGTGAATTTCTCTTCTCTTTTTTTGTGAGATCAATATTGGGCCGTAATTTGTAAATTCTCGAGAGATGAAAAGTGGGCCACCGTGACTCGGAAATATGCCAATGATTTAACTGTTCATCAAATGGTGGATCTGGAGAAAGGGTAATTCGCAGACGATGCATGTTAGGCCCACATTCAGCCGGGATTTCGATCGCGGGGCTCTAAAACCGCTCGCTGATTCTAATAAATTTGTCAGTCCTATAGATAAAGCGATAAAAACTCTTGAGCCATATGTTTCGGGGGCCTTGGGGGGCCTCATTTGGGGCAATTTATTATGAAAACGACCCCATTAAACTCAGGTAAATTTTCCCAATCAGGTTCAATCGTTTTTAGCCACGATATAAAAAAAAAGAGAGGCTATACCCCCACGCATGTTCAAGATATTTTCCTCCTTTTGTCTGAACATCGATTTTTGTAATCTAATTTTCTGCTATTAAGACAAGACGGTGTGACCTACGCTTGTTTAAAATTCAAAAGCCACCACACTAAATGTTTCGAAATATATTTCTTCCATTTAGTTACCACCAAATGATTTATCCAAATTAATTATCAACTATATAGGCATTTATATATGATGCAGCAATAGGTTGATGACGTATTTTTAATATTCAAGATCCACATTTGTCAGTGTTCCAAAAAATTATTATTTCGCCCTTTATCTGTGCCTTAAAATTTAACTAATGTAACTTTCATTATGTTAAAATAATAAAATATATATGATTAAAGCAAATTGGTTAAAAAAATTATAAAAGAAAGATAACAATTTCATTTAAAAAGCAATAAATTATTAAAAGTCCGTCACGCAGGGGATGCGTAAAATAAGCAGATTTCCCACGAGAAGGTATACAATAGTTAATAGTATATTACGTTACTAGGGCCGAAAGTGGCACTTTACGTTGCGAGATCGTGTTTGACTGGCGAGGCGAAGCCAAGCCTGTTAATTCGATCGAGCATCGTAAAGTCACTTTCGGTACGAGTAATGTACAATACTTTTCATCACGAGGCAAAAACGCATATTAAGGCGGTTTTTAACTCGTGAATCTTTTAATAATTAATATTTCCATTATTGGTAACAGCTGCTTCACCGTAGACAAGTTTAATTTAATATTTTAAGGTTAACTTTTCAGGGATGTTGACGGCCATTTTCGCGCAATTACAACGTAAAATTAAAAAGAAACGATAGCGAACCTAGTGTTGATAGTAGTAAATACTGCGAGAGTCGAAAACTTTCGTCCCTAGGCGTGTAAAGTCATATGTTTGTCACTTTATCTACCGCTAAATTTTGAGATCTGTAAAGTTAAAAATCGGCCCCAATTTTTGTTTGATCGTTACCAAACTCGATATTTAGTCGTTCTATGTAAAAAGAAATATCAAATTTGTTAATGGCTGGAATTGGACAAGGGGAGGGAGAGTTTTAGAGGAGAAGAATTATGAAAAATCGAAATATCTCCATTACTATAAGTGGGATTGAAAAAGTGAATAGAATAAATCGGATAGCAAATTAAATGTACTATAAATAGTGTTATATACATTTACTCTCTATCTTGAATATTAACCGAGATATTTACATTTTCAGTTTTCAGCATTCCGTAAACCCCAACTAGTGTTAAATAAACAATAGTTTGTTATATAATAAACCACATTATTCGAAGCTAAATATTGTTTTCAAGAGACCTTTATTATTAAAGATACAGCAAATATGTAAGGATCTTAAATATAGCCCGCCGGCAGCTATTGAAGTTTCGGCGTAAGCTTCGTCACTTAGAAAATTCCATATTTCCTCCTTGTGACAACGGTTAACAGGGATGCCCTAATTTTCTTAAATACTTGATTACATATACACGTTTTATACAACAATATCAATAGTGCGCCATACCAACACGTGGGAAATCCGCTTGGTTCATTCATCCCCTTCGTTCCGCTGAATTTCTTATTGTATTCTTTTATTTTGTTTATTTATTTCATTCATTACGCAAAATATTAAATTATGAAAAACAAACCTTTAAATGGTAGTTAAAAGACGCAGGGTTATTGATCGCGAGTTCACGTATAGTATTTAATAGATTGGGTAACTGCGATAATATTGATCTGGCTATTGAGACGTCACTCATTGACTTCAATGTTATCAATAATCTCTCCCTAGTCAAAGTTCGGGCAGAATAAAATTACAAGTGTAGGCCTGAAATTGTTGACACTATTGATATTTCTTTCGGTAACTGAGTTCGGTTATAACATTGAGCATATTTGTAGTATGTTGCCCGTTTATATATATATATATATATATATATATATATATATATATATATATATATATATATATATATATATAAAATGGCATCAGCAATGGACTGTTCCAACGAAAAGTATTTCATAAAAAGATCTAAGTATTTGCGCATTAAGTTCTTGAATATTATGTACCCCCCCAGAGTATTCCCCCCCTCAAGTAGTGCCTACTTCGTCATATACCATCTACTACTTAAGATTTGTATACACTCATCCCTATGTATGATCCAAACATCGCAACCCCCCTCTGTGACACCAGCACTTCTCCGGCACCATATCTTACCCCTGTCGCCTGAAAACCACAAAGTCCCTCACCCAGGGGCTGCGTACACCCAGATCTCCCACGTGAAGTATTACAATCAGGACTTTGGCCCTAACACTAAATTGTAGTAACCTAAACCGATTTAACATAAAAGACGAACAACAATGGAAATTGCCTTGTGATTACTCGGCGGAACATCACAAACATAGTCAAAACTTTTGCAGCCAACGAACGACAAGAACTACAAATGCAAGACATAGTTAACATTCAAGAAAAAGGCTAAATGTCTCGAACAATAGAAAGAGTACATTTAAGAAGCAACAAGATTGATTCTATATAATTTTTCGATCCGACGCGTAATAACGGAGATATTTTGACTTTTCAAAATACCCCCTCCCCCTGGCCCGATTTCAGCCATTAAGAAACTTGATCTTACTTTTTACATAAAACGATTAAATTTCGAGTTTGGTAACGATCAAACAAAAATTGCGACCAGTTTACAATAGAGAATATTTATTATAGCTGATACAACTACAATACCACCGTTAAAAAATTTATGAGATATCTTTCAGTTATTTATTTTCTATTTTATATATGTATTCTTTCTTCTTTTTCTTTATATTTGTATATTTGTCTATACATTTATTCGTAAACTTCTATAATAAGGGGGGGGGGGGCGCGTATAGTATAGAACGTATTTTCATTGTTTTCACAAAGTATCCTGTAAGGTCAGATTAGAAACGACAGGTTAGAAGAAGCTGTACCTGAGCACATGAGAAATGATGCTAAGTTGGCCGACGTTGTTAGTGTTACGTGACTGGACTTCATAAAAATGAAAATATCTCGGTTAATATTCAAGATAGAGAACACATGTAAATAAAAACAGTTAGATTTCCCTAAGGGAATATGCTCGGTTCTATACAATTGTTCAGTACGCTACATCTGACGCGCGGTTTTCCGAAAATCATTCCATTCGATCCCTACTCAGGAAAGATTTCAGGTGACGAAATTGAGATGTCGTTTTACTTAAAACTGTTAAATATCGAGTTTTGTATACGGGTTATATAAAAATTGCGACCGCTAGAGCGTTAATATCAAATATATATATATTTTTTTGATGATACCAATCGATACTTAAATCATATTTTTGTAAATACTAAATATCAACGGACCTCATTTTCGTTAGTGGCGGAATAGGATCGATGGAGTGGGAGGAAATTTTTCGAAACTCGCGTCATGAGTTCGACATCAATAGCTGATTTCCCTTAAGGGAAATCCTGCTAAAACTACTAATTGCTTTTTATTCTACACCGTAGAAAAAATGGTGTGTAAAACAACATTTATAGCTAATTAAATATCCAATAAGATCATTTCATATGATATTTCGATTCAGCATCATAATGAGAAATTTCATATGTTCATATAAATGTGAATAGTAGGTTTTTTTTTTCAGCTTGAGTCACTTGTTATTGATTGACTGATGGGGTTACTTTTGCTTTTTTAGTATTTTGCCTTTAGTAAACCCCCACTCCCTACCATGAATCAATATTAACCAGGTCCTCGAAATGCAAGCTGTTATATTTATGAATGCAATTTGGATTTGAAGCCTGCTGAATACCAAATATTGTTCTTATTGACCTTTTTAATTTTGAGATAAAAGCAATTACCGCTTAGGAAATCTGCTGTACTTAGTATAGCTTCACAGTTAGCGAAGCGTAGGCGTGTCGAAATTTTTTTTTAACACACCCCTAAAGCTACTAAAAGTAAAGGCAGATTACTATTATTGCAAAATTCAGTACGTGGCCATTTACTAACATATATTTTTTTATACACTCTGACTGTGAGCTTTAACAAATCTAAAATGCGTTCATTGATTTCGAGCTTAATCAACTAGAAAAAAAAATCGTCTACTATAGGGGAGGGGCGTTAATTGATAAATCCAACATAGTATCACCGTTAATGGAGTCGAATGACAAGCAAGGCCGAACAGGGTCGAGACCTTGTAACATTACAGCTGATACATGTCAATTAGCATTGTACACATGGAGGATATTGACAATGGGGCCGGGGGAAGGCGTGAAACGGCGGGGCTAATGTCTCACGCATGTGCGTGCTAGAGGGGATGCGACGCAGAGGACTGCTGGTGGACAGCTGATGCAGGCCCAGTTACGACCGGTCGAAACGAGAACCGAAAATAATTCGTACGTTCTGCAGCACAATGGTAAAAGGTTCATGCTTCCTTATACTCCCATCTGTACTTCCTATCTGCCCCTACAATCGATATGACTCCCAGATATCTTTATTTATTTGTAAACGGATGGCATTGGGGAAGAAGCTCATAATTATGTCACTGTTAGCAGATTTCCCATAAGGGAAATCAGCCTAAGGTTGTACTCATGACGCGGTTTTTGAAAGTTTTTTTCATATGTACATTGGCCCTACTCAGGAGATGACGAAAATGAGGTCCGCTCAAAACTGGGCATATTCAGGGTCATTTAAAAAGAATGAACTGATTTCAAAGCTTTATGGTGCATTACACCAGCATCGCAGCAGAACACGTTGTGATGCGATGCTGGAAATGGAACATGATGATGACACTATAAAACTTCAACACCGGTTAAATACATGTGTCTTTATTGCAATCTTGTATTACTGTCTGTTAATAAGATATAGCTTAATGAAATCGGGTCATTCTTTTTGATAGACTCTGTGTGTATATATATATATATATATATATATATATATATATATATACATATGTCTTACTGCTCACTAGAGGTAGCAATTTTTGACTTATTGTTACCAACCTCCATATTTAATAGTTGAATGGTCAAGTACATTAATGGCGGAAATCGGACATGTGTGAGTCGGATGAAACATTATACATAACCAATCTTATTGTAAATTATATTAATTATAAATGTTGTAGAGTACTTCAAAGTTTCAAGGTAAGGGTCCCCTATAAAAAAAATAAAAAAAACATTTTTTTCGCTCAAACGTTATTGATACTGCCCTATAAGTTTTGTGGCATACAAACCAGCTCTTCTGGGGCTATCCCTTTACAAAAAAATAATAACATTAATGGAACAAAACCCTATGATAATTCTTAATAGACATTGTATTAATAAGTGCCCACCTACAAGATGTATTTATTAAATATAATTACAGATTGCTACTTACATTTCTAAAGTGCTCATTCGTTGAGATTGTCCCTTCCTCACTGAGGAGGTTGTTGGTACTCAGGGCAGTATCAATAATGTTTGTGCGAAAAAAAAATGTATTTTATTGCGGAACCTTCACCGTGACACTTTTGATGATATATATAAAATATTGGGTAACGAATAACAAGAATTGTATAGTACATATTTTCTCTATCCTGAATATAAACCGAGATATTTGAATTTTTTAATTTCCTACCTTAAGTAAACCTCCACACCTACTCATGTCATATGAACTGTTATATCATGAAACAATTTATTCTAAACTTAAATACCAAATATTGTTTTGAAGGGTCCTTTGTTACGCAAGATACGTAGTTAAATGTCGTCATTAATTATGATTTTACGATGTAACTCGAAAATGTTTATTTGATCTTTAGCATTTTTAACCGTTTCGGTCATACTTAAGATTATATTACTTATTGCCTGGTATAGTAGTGGTTTGCCTGGTATAGTAGTGGTTTGCCTGGTATAGTAGTGGTGTGCCTGGTATAGTAGTGGTTTGCCTGGTATAGTAGGGCTTTGCCTGGTATTGTAGTGGTTTGCCTGGTATAGTAGTGGTTTGCCTGGTATAGTAGTGGTTTGCCTGGTATAGTAGTGCTTTGCCTGGTTATAGTAGTGGTTTGCCTGGTATAGTAGTGGGTTGCCTGGTATAGTAGTGGTTTGCCTGGTCTAGTAGTGGTTTGCCTGGTAGAGTAGTGGTCTGCCTGGTATAGTAGTGGTCTGCCTGGTATAGTAGTGTTTTGCCTGGTTTAGTAGTGGTTTGCCTGGTTTTGTAGTGGTTTGCCTGGTATAGTAGTGGTTTGCCTGGTGTAGTAGTGGTTTGCCTGGTATTGTAGTGGTTTGCCTGGTACAGTAGTGGTTTGCCTGGTATAGTAGTGGTTTGCCTGGTATAGTAGTGGTTTGCCTGGTATAGTAGTGGTTTGCCTGGTATAGTAGTGGTTTGCCTGGTATAGTAGTGGTTTGCCTGGTATAGTAGTGGTTTGCCTGGTATAGTAGTGGTTTGCCTGGTACAGAAGTGGTGTGCCTGGTATAGTAGTGGTTTGCCTGGTATAGTAGTGGTTTGCCTGGTATAGTAGTGGTTTGCCTGGTATAGTAGTGGTTTGCCTGGTATAGTAGTGGTTTGCCTGGTATAGTAGTGGTTTGCCTGGTATAGTAGTGGTTTGCCTGGTATAGTAGTGGTTTGCCTGGTATAGTAGTGGTTTGCCTGGTATAGTAGTGGTTTGCCTGGTATAGTAGTGGTTTGCCTGGTATAGTAGTGGTTTGCCTGGTATAGTAGTGGTTTGCCCGGTATAGTAGTGGTCTGCCCTGTATAGTAGTGGTTTGCCTGGTATAGTAGTGGTTTGCCTGGTATAGTAGTGGTTTGCCTGGTATAGTAGTGGTTTGCCTGGTATAGTAGTGGTTTGCCTGGTATAGTAGTGGTTTGCCTGGTATAGTAGTGGTTTGCCTGGTATAGTAGTGGTTTGCCAGTACTAGTAGTGGTTTGCCTTGAAAAGTAGTGGTATGCCAGGTCTAGTAGAGGATTGCCTGGTATAGTAGTGGTTTGCTGGTATAGTAGTGGTTTGCCTGGTATAGCAGTGGTTTGCCTGGTATAGCAGTGGTTTTCCTGGTATAGTAGTGGTTTGCCTGGTATAGTAGTGGTTTGGCGTGTATAGTAGTGGTTTGCTGGTAAGTAGTGGTTTGCCTGGTATAGTAGTGGTTTGCCTGGTATAGTAGTGGTTTGCCTGGTATAGTAGTGGTTTGCCTGGTATAGTAGTGGTTTGCCTGGTATAGTAGTGGTTTGCCTGGTATAGTAGTGGTTTGCCTGGTATAGTAGTGGTTTGCCTGGTATAGTAATGGTTTAGAGATGGGGAGGGGGGATTTGAATACTCAAAATATTCATGTTAAACTATTGATGGTTTACAATTGTTGTTCTATGTATTTTTTGGTAACTCAAATACTCATCTAGTTATTCATGCTCTTCTACTCCTAGTTTTCTTTTTAATTTGATATAGGGAATATGAGGTAAGATTACGTCAGAGCTATGCTTTACACGCATGTGGAAAATCTGCTTAGTTTACGCAGCCTCTGCGTGACTTTTATTTATTTACGAATATGGTTCAGTATTTACTTAAATGGATATCGAATAGAAAGAAGAATTCTTTCTCATATTAATAAAATCTGAATACATAATGAGTTCAGATGCTATCATATAATTTGTAATTACACGATTGTATAAAGGTCAAATCCAAATCATGGCTGATGATGCCTAAGCCATTTGTAGAGTTATTTGACAAGTTGCCATTGTCCAAAGAGGGACTATGGGCTAGAAGGAGGTTATTGCGAGGCGGGGATATGGTCCTGGAGCATGGATCATGGGAGACCATGCCTGATTAATGGTCGCAGCAGATGACTCCAGCTTTTCATTACCGCTACAGTCCTGGGTGGCGATGTCACTCACTCATGTCGGCTCTAAGGATTACGGAGAATGCGCTCATATCGCCCGTCTAGCGACTGTAGGGTATCGAACATAAAGGAAATCTGGCTATTGAGGATGTTCTGACGATTTTTCTAAACTTTAGATAGATAAAATTACTATATTTAAATTGAAAAAAGTCCGTCACGCAGGGGCTGCGTAAACTAAACAGATTCCCCAAGTGAAGTTATACAATAAAGAAATCTCCATACGAGAGCCGAACAGTAACGGCAAAGGGCCGAACTAGCTTTTGGCGGGAAATTCAAAAATCCGTTATCGGCCCAAATTTAATAAAAATGCAAGTATCTCGGTTAATATTCAAGATAGGGAATAAATGTATATAACAATATTTATAGTAAATTTAATTTGCAATAAGATTGATTCTGTACAATTTTCGAATTGCGAATTTTCGAAAATCCTCCATTACCACCCCCCCCCACTCCCACTAGTCCGATTTCAGCCGTTAACGAACTTGATCTTTCTTATTACATAAAACGACTAAATATCGAGGTTGACAACGAACAAAAAACCATTGCGACCGCTAGAGATATAGATCATATAAACCTCAAAGTTAATGTCCGAATAAACCCAATCCTAAATAGACTGGTCTTATTAAAATATTGTTAACAAGGTCTAATTAAAGTCTAAGAATCTATAAATAATTAGAAATCCTCTCTCTCTCTTTCTCTCTCTCTCTCTATATATATATATATATATATATATAATAATATATATATATATAAAAAATATAGATATTTAGTTTTATTGTTACTAGAGGCAAAGTTAACCGGCATCGCCCGGGAATTCATTTGAGGCATGAATGTTGAAGGTATTATTTTGGCAAGGGCTTTAACTTTTACACAATATATTGACATTTATTTCCCTGTCCCAGTAGTTTAGGGTTAATACCCCGTCGTTTCTGTGGATATTGTTAATAATAAGAATTATTTGTTATTTAAGACTTCATCTGTCCTCAATATTTCCCGACCTCTGTGTATGTAGTTTTTTTTTATAAAGTAAGTGGACCACACATAATTCATAATCCTAGCGACTATATTCAATCTTCCAAAACCACGTATGAATAAGTTCCTTTCCCTTCATGTGGAACAATGTCCAACGGTGTACAGCTGATCTAGGTACGTCATAGCCTCTATTAAAACACTCTTTCATAAGTCATGATTGTAAACTGTGTATTTCATATTGGTTTTCAGTAAAGTATATCATAATAAATTAGCGGAGCAGAGTTAATAAATACCGAACCCAAAATACCTTGAGTGCACCTCCCTAACGTTTATTCTTGTAAAATAATTTATTTATTATAATTAAAGGAAATTCACATACCTGAGAATAATAATACATTGCTATAAACATCACTATAACATGTAAACATAGACCAATATGAGGTCGGAAGGGAAGGCCGGGCGGCAGGAACTGATCGACAAAGGAAGTAGCTCGACCCAATAAAACTTACATAGCCTCAGTGCTGCCAACCTTCAATGGCATTTTGGATAATATCCTCTAATACATTCAAATATCTTAAAAAAATCATATTACATTATCTTCACAATTCAAAAACTGTTTTCAAATATTTTTCACGTTTTAATTAAATAATGCAATAAATACACTTTGAGAAGGGTGGGGCGCAGTATACCTTATACGGTGCAAACTGTTACTGGCGTTAAAAAAAAACATAGTTTTGAATTATTAAGGATAACATTCTAACATGATTTTGAATTAAACTTATCCCGGTGAGATACCTGGGTAGTTTCTATTGGAATGCATTGTGTGGGGTGATCATATCAATATTTCTAAGAAAATTACTTGTTTCATACCTTATTTTACAAAAAAAATAATTATAAAACAAAATATACACTAATTAAAAAAGTAAAACAACCTTATGTTATGTGCACGATTGGCAAAAAAACAAATAGAGCGGTGAAATATCGCGAATTTTTATTTCAGGCCTCCCTTATAACAACCCCGCATTCCCCTTTGAACCTAAAATTTATAGTTTAGCTTATAATCATGGAAGAATTCATGCTAATTTACAATACCGAGTGTCGTTAAGTTCGGGTTCTACCGCTAGTGCCCCAATAAAATAGTTGCCCCCGCTTTAGTTTTTAGTCGTATATATATCGTTTATACTTTGTTATAAAAAGAAAAGTGTATAAAACAAAAGTTACTCTAAATAACAAAGTAAACAACTTTTGCTATGTTCATAATTGCCAAGAAACCAATACGGAACGAAATAACGCTATTTTTGAATTTCTGGCATCGCCTCAATAACCCCCACTCCTTGCCCGTCCCTAGAAATGTTGGTATGGTTTGTTATAATTAAAGTGTTAGTGATAATACATATACCGAGTTTTATTTATTTCGGTTGGATCTTTTGTCCCAAATAAAAATTGTTCACTTCCACTATAGGTTGGTAGCGTGTTTCTTGTTTATAAATTCGGTATACGAAAAAAGTGTAAATATAACTAACGTTACTCTTTAAAATACCAAAATAAACAACTTTTGTTATGTTCATATTGGCTGCAAAAAAAACTAATAAGGAAACGAAATATCGCTATTTTTAATTTCTCTGGCTTCCCTTATAACCCCTCACTCCTGTTCATCTCAGAGAATTTTAATATAGCCTAAAGTCTAAGTTGGGTTAGTAGTAATATACATACCAAGTTTCATAAAATTCGGTACAAGCCGATAAGCGTGAAAAGGTAACAAAAAATACATATCAAACAAACAAATAAACAAACAAACAACAAACAGACACACAAAGAAACAAAATAAGATATGGTGTCTATGACATGTGAAACGAAAAGTTATCGTGAAATTTCGGGAAAAAAATCAATGTACAGACAGAGGTTACAATTTTATATATATATATATATATATATATATATATATATATATATATATATATATATATATGCACACACACATACTTTAAGGAGTAACTTTAACACTTGGGTAAAACCTGAATAGTTGATATCACATGTAGAAGAATCTATAACAGAGCAATTTATAAAAAGCAGGAACTTTTATGCTTTGAAAAAGATACCTTTTACGACCGATATTCAAAAAGAATATTAATTTCAGTATTAAAATAATTAAGAGCTAATGAGCGGCCGTTAGCGAATGATTTATTTTCTATATTTCTATCCCCCATTTTTGAGGGGGGAAGAAGAATAAATTGGAGGAGTTTCAACAGCATTATTCATTTGAATCGTGATAGAGAGCATGCAACCTCCCTCCCGGAATCTAAAAACAAATCTCTAACAATGCTCTCTAGCGGCCTAGTTCTGAGGATCGATTCGGGGGTAGACCTCGTACGCCGGGTGAATGACGATTTTTTGTCACGGAAACCCCCTAGTTTTAATTGGGCTTTTTTTAAACAAAAAAAATATATATATTATCACTCTTATTTACATATAAAATTGATAAGGAATCGCGGTGAATAGAATCCGATACAGTGATCTTTTGGGCCATTGTTACATTAGCCAGGACCAGTTACTTTTTGATATTATTAGTGGTTTATCATACCCTTATGTAATAGCATATATCTATTTTAAAATAAAATAAAAGTACGTCACGCAGGGGCTGCGTAAACTAAGCAGATTTCCCATGTGGTTATGCAATAGAGAAATCTGCCTAATAACATCTGTAGTAGTAAGAATCCTCTAAACCTAAAACATTATTTAGGGCCGGGGTCGTAATATCCAGTAGTTTCTATATATATATATATATATTATATATTTATTTTATATATATATATATAATATTTGAAAAGGACCTCATTTTGTAATCTCCTGGGTAGGATTTTGATGGGGACATTTGAAGATTTTTCGAAACTCGCGTCAATGAGTAGACCTCAATAGCTGGGATTTCCCTTAAGGGAAATCTGCCTAAAAATAATTGGGAGGAAGGAGTTTACCTACATATAACCTCCTAAGATTTTCTGAAACGTTGAAGTTGTTTTTATTAATAACGAATCTGATACAACTGAGTCGTATTCTTAAATCAAGAAGAAGTGGCATTTAAAAGATTTGAAAGGTTGGGAATAGTCCATAAATCACGGAACTGTAGTAGAGGATACTTCATGAAGCTTGCTTCTCACCAAATAAGATCTCCAGCATTTAGATGGAATTTGAGAAGTTGCTGAGAGGAAATCGGTGGTTATAAAGATGCCTGGCTGAACAGTTGTAAGTAATTATTGAGGAAGTGTATTTTAGCAGATTTCCTTTAATGGAAATCGGTTATTGAGGTCGTACTCATGATGGGATTTTCGAGAAATTTCTTCAAATGTCCATCGATCCTACCTAGGAGATGTCGAAAATGAGGGCCGTTGATATGAAAATAAAAGTGTCTGTTAATCCACTCTAGAGGTAGGGACTTATTGTTGTAAAGGTTAAGCTCCTTTAACCGCTTAAAATCAAACCAATGGGATGAAGAATTTTTTAAAAATTCGAAATATCTCCGTTACTATACGTTGGATTGAAAAATTGTAAAGAACCAATTTTATTGGAAATTAAATGTACTATAATTATTGTTACATATATTTTTTGTCATCTATCTTGAATATTAACCGAGATATTTGCATTTTTCAGTTTTCAGCCTTCAAAAAACTCGCAGTTCTACTTATGTCATATTAACAATAAGCTGTTAAATCATGAACCACATCATTACAAGATTAAATACCAAATATTGTTTATATCGATCGCTTACTTTGTGAGATATATGCAAATACGTTCAGTGGACCCCCATGCTCTCTTTTATTCTTGGATTACTAAAATTTGAGAGATTTAGATAAAACTGATTCTGATTCATTAGAAATTACATCACTAGTTTTAGTAAATTGGTTTTGAATAAAATTAATATGTTATATTCAGATATATTTCATTAATTGTTTGACTTTCCGGTCTATCTATCTATTCTGGGCTAGAAGGCTGGCCGGCCTGTTTGTTTACAACTCAGCCGCTTTCCGTTGTAGAGATTATTAACTTGTATTGTTAATTGACTGAAAGATTTCTCATTACCGTTTGTATTTATTCGCCTTATCTGTTACCTGTATGTACATTTATCTATTGTAAACCTTCGAGTGGGAAATCTGCTTAGTTTATGCAGCCCCTGCCTGACGGACTCTTCTTTCATCTGGCACACATCCTAGAACCGATATTCGCTATCTTCCAAACCGAAATATAAACGAGCTAATAGCTCTGGCCTATATATTCGCTGATGGACGTGAGAACGGAGAGGAAGAAGACGTCAAGGAAAACACTGATATTAATTGTGCTTATTAAAAATAATTGTGCTGGCACCTTTTGTACATTGTGCTGGGAATGGGCGAGAGGTGCTTCCCACAGCATAACGCTCCATTGTAATTACAGCCACATGTGGGTGTTATATTATTTACAATGTCCGAACTAACCTCCGAGTCTAGAAGCCCTGCCCCCGCATTCCTCTGCCCGATATAATCTGAACTACGGTTTTGATACTCAGGGCAAGTATGAGCCAGTGATTCGTTTATTAACACCTGGGAAAGATATAACATCCAATTGCACAGGACTACTCTTAGCAAATCTGTTTCAGCAGTTTCCTCTGAATTTACATAAGCGAAAACTTGTCCCTTCAAATATAAAACTACAGAAATATTGAAAAAACGGACACGCAGGGGCTGCGTTAACTAAGCAGTGCTGGTTGTCACACAGACAGTTAATGAGGTCGTGCTCATGATGAAATTTTCGAAAACTTTCCTTAAATGTGCATGAAGCTAAACAGGAGATGGCAGAAATGAAGTCCGTCCAAAAAGGTGTGTGTGCGTGTGTGTGTGTGTGTATATATATATATATATATATATATATATATATATATATATATAAAATTTGTTTAGTAGAAGTGGGATTTACAGATACATCAGAACATCTTTCTACATAAAAATTTAGAGTAGAACTATTGAAGTGGGTATATAGATTAATAAAAAAAATAACAATATTGATTATATAACTCGTTTTGATACGACTTATAATAACGGAAATATTTGGAATTTTCGAAATATCTCTAACCCTCCGTCGGGCGCACCTCTGGACGAAACAAAATCGGGCGCACACGGCCTGAGAGGCCGCCCACATATTTTAGCCCCCCACTCCCCATCTAATTAATTTTAATTTAAAACGCTGGTAGGACAGAATTTGCTAGGATCTAAGGAAAGCAAATATGCTATTTAGTACGTAAAATAATAACTTTATTAAAATAGAACTAAAACAAGTAAAATTGATAAGGCGCATTCGGCCTGAGAGGCCAGAGTTAGACTAGCACTTATTTCTCAAGATATCGACGAACTTCCATATAGAATGGCATTAATCTTAGTAAAAGGGACGATTGCAATAGATATATCTTGAAAAAAAATCATCTTCGAAATTAAGGAGCAATTGGGCGCAGTCGACCTCACAAGCCACCTAGGGACCAGTCGGTCTGGATGAAGGATGGCAATAGACTAAAGTAGGGGATTCTAAGCATGAACACAAATCAGGAAATTACTGGGAATGGCCCCTCACAGGGGAAACAGAATGAGGCGTGGTATCAAAAAGTATGTTTTCCTGGCCTCTCAGGCTAGCTGCGCCCGACGGAGGGTTAAATCTACCACCTTGAGGTTCTGGTTTTTCACGATATATCAGCTTATTTTTAATATTACTTGAGTAGGGATGGAGGCTGAAAACTGAAATATCCAAATATCTAGTTTGAAGAAAATTGTATAACAACAGTTATAGAACATTCAAATTTCAATAACTTTGCTTCTATACACTTTTTTGATCCGACGCCTAATAACAGAGATATTTTGAATTTTTGATATTTCCCTTCTACCCCCACCCCCCGTCTGGTCCGACTTCAGCTGTCGACGAACTTGATCTTTATTTTACATAAAACCTTTTAAAAATTGAGTTTGTTAACAAAAATTGACTAATATATATATATATATATATATATATATATATATATATATATAATATATATATAAACCCGGTTTTGGACGAACCAGGACCCCCCCCCCATTGGACATTTTAGGGAACATTTTTGAAAATAGGTGTGTTCAATATTCATAAAATCAATTGGAATATATTAAAAGACGTACTCCGGGAGTTTTGTGCTGCTGTTAACGAAGGATATTTTTGATGTAATGGAGTGAACTTCATTCGGCCGTCTGATCATTCTGGTCTCTCCGGCCCCCCCCCCCCTCCCAAAGTACTTATGTTACCGTGAATATTACATGAGCTGGGCATGAGATGAGTAATGATATAATAGCATGCAGTGAAAATTGCATTAGATGGGGAGGGTGTTTACCGAGTGACCTACACGAAAAGATAAAAATAGAACTAGCATTATTTTATTGACAAGATTGTTTATGCAACAATTTTCAATCCGAGCAATAACAAAGATGATAAATTTGACTTAACATTTGACTAATATACAAGGATCTGGTTTCTGCTTAAATTAACAAACACACAATTAAACTAATAATTACTTTAATACAGTATTCTTTGAAGGCTAAGACTTTATACATTTTTGATGGATGGCCATACGGTAAAAAGTCTCCATAATAATTAAAAATTCTTTAATATGTCCACATTTTTACAATTTTAGGCAGCCTTAGAGTAAATCTCTATACTATAAAAATATCACAATTAAATGTAATAATTGTTTATACTATTTTATAGTAATAAAACAATCTTACCATCGTCACAGTGACTTTGAAATTTTATGAAAGAATGTTACATAAAGGTCAATGCGCTTAATGATTCAATAATTACGATAATATAATTACTTTGGTTTATTAATTTCAATAACGTTATTGTTATCATATATTTTAATATATATATATATTGGTCTGTTACCACACTAGCGGTCGCAATTATTGTTTAATCGTTACCGAACTCGATATATATGCTTTTCATACAAAACTAGAGATCAAGTTCGTTAACGGCTAAAATCGAGCCAATGGGAGGGTGGGTTTAGAAAATTAGAAATTCTACCATTACTATACGTCGGATCGCTATTGCATTATTCTTGATGTAGGCGTTAAAAAGAGAAAAAAAATGGAAGGAAGACTTAAATTAGTATTCTTTAAGTAAGGTGTTTAAGATGCCCGCTGTTGCTATTAAGGTTTTAGAAAAATGCCTAAATACTAATGGGTATTTTTAAACAAATTCTTTAGATTTTTTGGCCACTGGTCATTGTTTTTGATAAGTGTTTTTCGTAACAGTGTAGTCAGTGTGCAAGTATAGATGAGGTGTTCTATAGTCTGTTCACTCGTTCTGTCACAGGGGCAGTTTTTGTCATTTAGTATTTTGAACCTATGTAAGTAAGATTTAGTAGTTCCGTGTCCAGTGAGTACTTGTGTCGAGTAAAGTATCTCCCTCTCTCTCTCTAAACCCCTGACCCACCGTTCTAGTTCAGGAATTAACGAACATAACGTTTAGTTATGCATGGAACGCTTATATATCGAATTGGAGTACCATCAGAAGATGACGACTGACCTTTGAAGAAATTTTTCAAAAATCGCGTCATGAGTACGACCTCAATAGCTGATTTCCCTCAAAGGAAATCTCCTAAAAATGTAAAAATCTCGGCCAATACCCGAAGACATGGGTTATAATATTGATAAGGACCGTTGAAGTCAACGAGTATACCTTCAGTACGTTACTGCTGAGATTAACGTAAGGGCGAAGGTTAAAATTAATAAAAAATTATAACAAGGTTACAAGGTGTAATTGCAGTCAAACCAGGATGCAAAAAAAATCACTCGGACTGCGGGAGGGCCGCAATATTACTCAGCAAGAGCCAAAAAAAGAGCACCAAAACAATTACTGAGATAATAAAAGAACCAACCAGCACGACGTAGTCTAGTGAAATATTTCTTCTCATTATTACACGTAATTAGACTCATCAAGATGAAGTTCTTGACACTAATTAGGATCGGTGATGATGTCATCGGAATCTTCAAGGCCAGCCGTTCAATACTTCATCAAAATGTCCTCAATATATCTTCCACAATCGATACACAACCGATTTGGAAATTATGCTGTGTAAGTGATACATCATCTAAATAGAGAGCTTCCTAAAATCTAACTTTAGCTTTCTAATGGTAACGAAAATTAAAATATATTTCTGCTAAGGGCGCACAATCCCCGATGATTGGTTGTAGATCAGACTTTGTTACGGAGGTCTCCGAATACAAAAAAAATGTAACTAACAAAGTAAAAAAAAACAACAAAAAAAAACCGTCAACGGGGTGTTAGTGTGACACACTGATCACCTCATCCATTCCCTATTTCTCCCATAGTAAGAAGCGTATGAAAAAAAAAATACTCAAATACTTATAGTAAATATCGGACGATGAGTGGGGTCTACTGAGTCCGAAAACATATAAAAGGCCGCCACGCAGGGGCAGCGTAAACTAAACAGATTTCCCTCGTGAAGTTTAACAATAGATAAATCTACATAATGGTAACAGAACATCACTGTGAATATGAAATGAATAAATGCAAACAATATTAAGAAACCTCTGGAAGCGTCTGAAATGTAAAAATGTAAGGCGTCTGCCAGCCTCTCACCTGAAAGACCAACAATTACTGAAATATATCAGAATAGATAAAATCAAATTTTAGTAGTCCAAGATTTTAAAACAGGGGGGTCTCCAGAACATATTTGCATGCATCTCGTTTAATAAAGACCTATTGAAAATAATATTTGGTATTTAACCTTCGAATAAAGGGGTTTATTCTGTAACAGAGAATTGTTTATGTAACACGAGTAGAAGTGGGGGTTTGCTGAAGGCTGAAAACTGAAAAATGAACATCTCGGTTAATATCCAGGATAGAGAATAAATAACAATATCTATAGACCATTTAATGCGCAGTAAGATTGGTTCTGTACAATTCTTCGATCCGACGTATAGTAACGGATGAATTTCTAATTTTCTAAACCCACCCTCCCATTGGCTCGATTTTAGCCATTAACAAACTTGATCTCTAGTTTTGCATATTTATCGAGTTTGGTAATGATAAAACAATAATTCCGACCACTAGAGCGATAAGAGACAAAAATATATATATATTAAAATTATTTTAATTGAAATAAGTCAATGTGACCATGGTAAGAATGCTTTATTACTATAAAATAGTATTACAAATTATTACTTTTAATAGTGATATTTTTATAGTATAGAGATTTACTCTAAGGCTGCCTAAAATTGTAAAAATGTGGACATATTAAAGAATTTTTAATTATTATGGAGACTTTTTACCGTATGGCCATCCATCAAAAATGTATAAAGTCTTAGCCTTCAAAGAATACTGTATTAAATTAATTAATAGTTTAATTGTGTGTTTGGTAAATTAATCAGAACCCAGATCCTTGTATATAGGTCAAATGATAAGTCAAATTTATCAACTTTGTTATTGCTCGGGTCGAAAATTGTTGCATAAACAATCTTGTCAATAAAATAACGCTAGTTCTATTTTTATCTTTTCGTGTAGGTCACTCGGTAAACACCCTCCCCAACTAATGCAATTTTCACTGCATGCTATTATATCATTACTCATCTCATGCCCAGCTCATGTAATATTCACGGTAACATACGTACTTTGGGAGGGGGGGGGGGGAGAGAACAGAATGATCAGACGGCCCAATGAAGTTCACTCCATTACATCAAAAATATCCTTCGTTAAAAGCAGCACAAAACTCCCGGAGTACGTTTTTTAATAAATTCCAATTGATTTTATGAATATTGAACACGCCTCCTTTATGGTAAATCAGCTATTGCTGTAGAACTCATTAGACGATTTTCAAAAATGTTCCCCTCAAATGTCCATTGTTCCTACCTAGTAGATGACGAAAACCGGTTTCGTTCAAAATAATGTATATATATATATATATATAATTGTAACCTCTGTCTGTACGTTGATTTTTTTTATCAAAATTTCACGACAACTTTTCGTTTCACACGTCATAGTCACCATAACTGCATTTTGTTTCTTTCGTGTATGTTTGTTTGTTTTTTTGTTTGTTTGTACTTTTTCACGCATAAACGGCTGAACCAAATTTTATGAAACTTGATATGCATATTACTACTGACCCAACTTAGGCTATATTAAAATTCTCTGGGATGAACAGGAGTGGGGGTTATAAGGGTAACTAAAGTTTTTTATTTTGTTATTTAGAGTAACTTCTGGTATATACATTTTTTTTTATAACCAATTATAAACGATATATAGGCTAAACCCTATAGCGAAAGTGAACAATTTTATTTGGGACAAAAGACCCAACTGAAATAAATAAAACTCGGTATATGTATTAGCACTAGCGCTTTCATTATAATAAGCCATACCAACATTTCTAGGGATGGAAAGGAGTGGGGGTTATAAGGGAGGCCTGATATTAAATATAGTGATATTTACTTTTCTATTCGTTTTTCGGCAAATATGCACATAACAAAAGTTGTTTATTTGTTTATTTAGAGAAACTTTTGTTATATACACTGTCGTCATATACCGAAGTATATAGGCGTTATACGTTAAAAAATATAGCGGTAGTCAACAATTTTATATGGCACAAAACTCATCCGAACTAAATAAAACACTGGGTATGTGTATTAGTACTAACGCCTTCCTTATAATAAGCCATATTAACATTTCTAGGGACGGGCAGGAGTGGGGGTTATAAGAGAGGCCTGAAATTAAAAATAGTGATATTTCGTTTCCTAATGGGGTTTCGGCAAATATGTACATAACAAAAGTTGTTTATTTTGTTAATTAGAGAAGTTTGCTCAACAATTCTTTTCAATATGAATATGAGCTACCAGGTACCTCACCGGGATAAATAATTCAAATGTATGTTCATATTTTGTCCTTAATAATTTAAATCTATGCATAATGCACAGGAAACTGGAAATATGACAATATGGAGGACAGTGAAGTCTTACATAAAAAATTAATTTTATTATTAACAAATCCACAGAAACGACAGGTATTAACCCTGGGACGGGTAAATTTTAACACAAAAACAATTTTAATTGGCACAAAAAACTCAACCGAACTAAACCAAACTACATGCTAACATACTAACATTTTTAGGGACGGGCAGGAGTGGGGGGCATAATGGAGGCCTGAAATTAAAAATAGTGATATTTCGTTTCCTATTGGGGTTTCGGCAAATATGCACAGAATAAAAGTTGTTTAGTTTGTTTTTTAGAGAAATTTGCTCAACAATTCTTTTCAATATGAATATGAACTACCAGGTACCTCACCGGGAAAATTAATTCAAAAGTATCTTAATATTTTGTCCTTAATAATTTAAATCTATGCAATAATGCACAGGAAACTGGAAATATGACAACATGGAGGACAGTGAAGTCTTACATAAAAAAATAATTTTATTATTAACAAATCCACAGAACGACAGGTATTAACCCTGGGAACGGGTAAATTCCAAAATATTGTGCAAAGTAAGGCCTTGCCAAAAAAATACCATCACCATGCAGCCTCAAATGAATTCCCGGGCGATAAACAACACTCTGTTATATAATAAACCACTTTGTTCCAAGCTAAAATTCCAAATATTTTACTCAAGAGATCTTTATTATTTCACTGTCTCGAAATTATTTATTTGATCAATACCACACTCAATATTTTACAGATTCTGTCATCACTAAATATAATATTTATTGGTGGCTGAAATGGGACAGGGAATAGAAGGGGTTTAGGGGGAGACGATTCGAAATTCAAATATTTCTGTTATAACGAGCTGGATCGTAAAATGTTATAGAATCAATCTGGTTAAACTGTTTATGTTCTACAGTTGTTGTTCGATGCATTTCTTTCGTAACTAAGTATTAAACGAGTTATTCTTACTTTTTGATTTTCAGCATTCAAAACCTCCCCTCTCTTTTCTACTCATCGTTTTTTTTTTTTTACTTAGAAACAGAGAATATGTGCTGAGATGAGATCACAAGTGCACGTTAAAAATCTGCTTAGCTTACGCAGCCCCTCCGTGACGGCTTTCGCAGGTTTCATTGAGTACTAATGCACGGGAGAACTTCTATCAATAATGCAATGTGATTGGCTCTAACAGCAATAAATATACCGATTGCAGGAGGTGTTGTAGTTAGCTGATGGTAGGACAGAGCTGCTCCTGGCGGAGTGTCGGAGAAATGATGTAGATAATTGGCGGGAGATCCATCCCAGCTGATTTATGCCCGGGAAGCGGGTCATCTCGCTGAGCGATCCCCTTCCAACGGCCCCTTTTACATTCTCCCATAAATTTCGGCCTCTTAAGTAGTCAGCCGATTCCCTTTTAAACAATTTGGTCGCCCTGGTCTACCCCGGACGTTCACCTTGGTCGGGGGATGTATACCAATTACCGCCTGATGCGCTCGCTTCACGGCTTTTTTCTGCTCGGCTCAACAAGTTGTGTCAGAACCCATTTGGTCCTTGTTTTACATATTGATAATATATTTAAAAATGTGCTCCCATCTATAAGCGTCAGTGATAAAGTGTTTTTCTTGTTCGAGCCTGTTAATGGGAAATTTAATTTGCAAATTGATATCAGCAACGAAGAAGAAATAAAAATCGTCCTGGTTAAGCCCCGACCGGGATGCTTACGCGTAATAATCATATGAAGAATAATTTGTACTAAAACTTATTTAATTATTTTTATAGTTTTAGCATATTTGCCTTATGCGATATATGCTGTTGAGTTTGTATTCACGATGCGATCTTTGAAGAAGTTCTTGAAATGTTTATCGTTCAATATTCATCTTCAAAGTTTTATGGCAAAGGTCCCCAATAAAAAACGTTTTTTCGCGTAAACTTTATTATTACTGCCCTGAGTACCAACGACCTCCTCAGTGAGGAAGGGACAATCTCAACGAACGAGCTCTTCAGAAATGTAAGTAGCAGCCTGTAATTAGATTTAATAAATATATCCTGTAAGTCGGCATTTGTTTATACAATATCTAGCAAAGAATTGCCATAGGGTTTTGTTAATTTAATGTATTTATTTTTTTTTTGAAAAGGTATAGCCTCAAAACATGTGGGGCAGTATCAATAAAGGTTCAAAAAGGAAACTTTTTTTATATACGCTATCGTCGTATACCGAAGTATAAAGGTGTTATACGCTAAAAATTGAAGCGAGAGTCAACAATTTTATTCGGCACAAAGACTCAACCGAACTAAATAAAACACTCAGTATGTGTATTAGCACTAACGCCTTCCTTATAATAACTTATACTATTTCTAGGGACGGGCAGGAGTAGGGGTTATAAGGGAGGCCTGAAATTAAAAATAGTGATTTCCTATTGGGGGTTTCGGCAAATATGCACATAACAAAAGTTGTTTATTTTGTTTTAAAAGTTGTTTATTTTGTTTTTTAGAGAAATTTGCTCAACACTTCTTTTCAATATGAACTACCAGGCACCTAAATGAAAAAATTGATTCAAATGTATGTCAATATTTTCTCATTAATAATTAAAATCTATGCATAATGCACAGGAAACCGGAAATATGACAATATGAAGGACGGTGAAGTCTTGCATAAAAAAAATAATTTTATTATTAACAACTCCACAGAAACGACGGGTGTTAACCCTAAACACTGGGACGGGTAAATGTCAAAATATTGTGCAAAGTAATGCCTTGCCAAAAATATACCATCACCATTAAGCCTCATATGAATTCCCGAGCGAAGCCGGTTATCTGAGCTAGTATATATATAATATATATATATATATATATATATATATATATATATACATATACATATATATACCTAGTTTTGAACGGACCTCAGTTTCATCATCTCCTGGGTAGGATTGATGGACATTTGAGGAAACTTTTCAAAATTCGCGTCTTATCTACGACCTCAATAACTGATTTTCCTTAAGGGAAATCTGCTAAACCAAAATTATTTTAAATATTTTTTTTTTTTTATAAATAATGATGTAGTATTTATAGGCTGGTAATTGATCTCGTGAATAGGTAAGCCTGATTATCACGGGATCGAACCAGAGTTTATAAGAGAGTGACAAGGACATGCAGTGGTTTCCTGTTGACTTCTGCATCAGACCATCCGGCAATAAAGGCATCATGAGGAAAAGTCCAGTCACACCAGTAATGGCATGAGTGGAGACAATTTTATTCTAGGCCCGACTGTTAGACAGCCATTCCTCAGTAGCCTGTATGGCTGATCAATGATAGACTATTAGCCAGTATCAGTATGCAGACTACAACTTTAACTAGACTACCCTCCAGTCTTTTTCCAATGATATTTTGTAAGTGAGAATTTAGACATGGAAGGGAGTAAATAATGATAAAACATTTTTTCTGTTCATATGATCATTACCCAGGGGCTGCGTTAACTAAGCATATTTTGTGCGTGTCACGTACTTGTGTTTATCTAAAAAAAAATTAAAGGATCAAGGAAAACCATATTGGTATTTAAACTTCAAATAAAGTCCTTTAGGGCAAACGCTTATTGCATACATGACGTGAGTACGAATGGCTGTTTGCTGAAGGGTGAAAACTAAAAAAAGTCCGTCACGCAGGGGCTGCGTAAACTAAGCAGATTTCCCCCGTGAAGTTTAGTAATTGATAAATATACATACTGCTAACACAACACCGTGAATAAATACAAACGGAAATAAGAAATGTTTCATCCAATTTCAATAACCTGCCGACAGGAAGCGTTAGGTTAGAAATGTAAACAAACGGTTCCCGCCTCACACCAGAAAGAAAAACTATTACTGAAATATATCAGAATATAACACATTAATTTTATTGAGAACTATTCACTATATCTAGTACTGTAATTAATAATGCGTCAGAATAATTGTTATCTCAATCAATAAAATTTTAGTAGTCCACAACTTTAAGATGGGGGGGGGGGGAGTCACCAGTGCATATTTGCATGTATCTCGTATAATAGAGGTTTCTTGAATACAATTTTTGGTATTTAAAACTTCCAATAATGTGATTTTATTATATAAAAGAGTATTGTTTATGCAACACTAGTAGAAGTGGGGGTTTACTGATTTACTGAGGCTGAAAACTAAAAAATGCAAATATCTCGGTTAGAATTCAAGATAGAGAATAAATGTATATAACAATATTTATAGTACATTTAATTTGTAATAGGATTTATTTTATAGTTTTTTTTTCGATCCAACATATAGTAACGGAGATATTTCGAATTTTCAAAATTCTCCCTTCTAAACCCCCCCTCCCTCTGGTCCGATTTCAGCCGTTAACGAACTTGATTCTTTCTTTTTACATAAAACGCTTAAATATGAAGATTGGTAAGGAATTTGCGACCGCTAGAGCGGTAACAGACAAATATATAGATATATATATACAGTTTTGAACGGACCTCATTTTCGTCATCTACTAGGTAGGATCGATGGACATTTGAAGAAAAATGTCGAAAATTCCGTCATGAGTACAACCTCAATAGCTGATTTCCCTTAAGGGAAATTTGCTAAAAATGCGTATATCTCCGTTAATAATCAAAATAATGAAAAATATTCAATTTGTAATGAGTATGGCCGTTACCAAAATCGACATTTAAAGTTTATGCAAAAATTTAGATCCGGTTCGTTATTAACTGTTAAAAATGGACCGTTTGGAGAGCGGGAGGGGGTTAAAAGGGGAGAATTTCGAAAATTTGAAATGCTTTGGATCGAATATTTAAATAGAAACAATTCTATTGCAAATTTAATGTTCTATAAATGTTGTTATGTACGTTTTTTTTCATTATCATGATTATTAACCGATATATTTACATTTTTTTAGCAGATTTTTCTTAAGGGAAATCAGCTATTGAGGTCGTACTCATGACGCGAGTTTTGAAAAATTTCCTCAAATGTCCATCGACCCTACCCAGGAGATGACGAAAATGAGGTCCGTTCACAACTGTATTATATATATATATATATATATATATATATATATATATATATATATATATATATATATATATAATATAATATATATATATATATATCTATATATATATATATATTTATCTGTTAACGCTCTAGCGGTCGCAATTTTTGTTTAGATCGTTACGAAACTCGAAATTTAATCGTTTTATGTAGAAAAATATCAAGTTCGTTAACGGTTGAAATCGGACTAGGGGGAGGGGAGGTTTAGAGGGGAGGGATTTCGAAAAATCAAAACAACTCTGTTACCATTAGTCGGATCGAAAAATTGTATAAATACAATCTTATTGCAAATTAAATTTACTCTAAATATTGTTCAATGCATTTTTTCCGTATAATGAGTATTAACCGAGATATTTGTATTTTTTGTAATGAGTTCCGCTTTCAGTAAACCCCCACTCCTACTAAGGGCATATTAATAATAAGCTTATATCTCATGAACTACCTTATTATTAGGTTAAATACACAATATTTTTTTCAACAAAGCTTTATTTTACGAGATACACACAAATGCGATCTGTTGACCCCCCCCCCTTTTTTCTTGGACTACAAAAATCTGAGTGATTGAGATATAAATTATTTTGATTCTTTTCAAATTACTCCACTAAATATAATAAATAGTTTACAATAAAATTAATATTTTATATTCAGATATATTTCTTTAATTGTTTGTTTTTTCCGGTCTATCTATCGATACTGCACTACAAGGTTGGCTAACCTATTTGTTTACAATCCAGCCGTATTACGTTGTAGGTTACGTTCTATTATTAATTACAGTACTGGATACAATAAATAGTTATATGAATAAAATTTATAACTTATCTACAAACATATTTCCGGAATTGCTTTTATTTCCGCTAACAGCTGGCAAACCTGATCGTTAAGAACTCAGGCTGTTTGCTATCAGGAACCTACTTACCAATTGACTTGCCCTTTGTTTGTTTACTTAATATTCACAGCAGATTAAGTCTTACAAATAATGGATATTCTGTGGTACTATTTAGTGTTGGTGTAATAAGTGTACAGAGCGCTGCTATCTTTAACGGTAAGTCCATCTTTTGTGTTCTTGTTGTTTTTTTGAGATTGAATTGTTTTTAATTTAATCTCGGAGCCTAACGGACGAGAGTTACTTTGCCGCCAAAAGCTAGTTCGGACGTTTCCTTGACTGGCTCGGCTCTCGTGAAATTTCTCTATTGTAAAACATCACGTGGGAAATCTGCTTAGTTTACGCAGCCCCTGCGTGACGGACTTTTTTTTTTAGGTTTCGGCCTTCACTAAACTCCCACTCCTACTCATGTCAAATTAACAATAAGCAATTAAATCCTGAAGCACATTATTTAAAGACTAAATGCCAAATATTGTTCTCATTATTCTTTTGAGATAAATGCAAATACTTGACAGCTTAATTAACGCAGCCCTTGCGAGATGGACTTATTTTCATCCTACATAGAAAAATTCTTCCATTTCTTCATTTACTTGGTTAAACTAGGGTGGAGGGGCCGCTTTTGCGAATTCTGCCAAATGGTCATTAAAACCAATTACATATAAAGTTAGCTCTTGTAATGGGTGTGTAGAGCCGACATATTCATAATTATGACGACTATGTCACCATTGTTGCTGGCATAAAGGCTGTCATAAGCTCCATTGGTGAGTAAGGAACAGGCAGAATGATTTACAGCTGTTGAGATGCTATCCAGGAGAAGCAACTTGTTCCAACTTGATGACAGTTAGTAATGTTCCCTCTCTCTCCAATAGTTCCAGTTACCCCCCCCTGTCAACTTTGCAATTAATATCCTCCGCTATCAGATGTAATGATGGAACGCTTCTTCCTTGTTCTCAAATGAGATACATAATTGAATTTGTGTGTAAAGGACTATGTATATATATTCAGGGTTTCTGGAACCGACTTCCGGTTATGAAAATCCCTTTTTCCATTCATCAAAAGTCCGTCCCGCAGGGGCTGCGTAAACTAAGCAGATTTCCCACGTGGAGTTATACAATAGAGAAATCCATACGAGAGCCGAACAGTTAAGGACGAACTAGCTTTTGGCGGGGAACTCACATGTCCTGCTCAAATTTAATAAAAATTCAAATATGGCGGTTAATATTCAAGATAGAGAATAAAAGTATAGAACAATATTTCTAGTAAATTAAATTTGCAATAAGATTGGTTCTATTCAATTGTTTGATCCGACGTAAGGTAACGGAGATATTTCGAATTTTCGAAAATCCCCCCTCTAAACCTTCCCTCCCACTGGTTCGATTTCAGCCATTAACGCACTTGATCTGTCTTTTTACATAAAACGTTTTAATATCAAGTTTAGTAACGATCAAACAAAAGTTGCGACCAGTAGAGTGTTAACAGAAATATATATATATATATATATATATATATATATATATATATATATATAAAATTTTGAACGGACCTCATTTTCGTCATCTCCTGGGTAGGATCGATGGACATTTGAAGAAATTTTTCGAAAACCCGTCATGAGTTCGACCTCAATAGCTGAATTCTCTTAAGGGAAATCTGCTAAAATTAGTAAACTAATTATTAATTGACCTTAAGGGAAATCCGTTATTGAGGATGTGCTCCTGACGCGACTTTCTAAAAATTCCTCAAATTTCAATCGATCCTACCCACGATATGACAAAAATGAAAAAAGGTCCGTCACGCAGGGGCTACGTAAACTAAGCAGATTTTCCGCGTGAAGTTTAACAATAGATAAATCTACATACTGGTAACACAACACCACCCTGAATATTAAGTAAATAAATACAAACAATAATAAGAAACCTCCAGACGGAAAGCATCTAAAATGTAAACAAACAGGTCAGCCAACTTCTAACCGGAAATAAATAAAATTACTGGGATAAATCTGAATATAACGTATTACTTTGATTGGAAACTATGTACTATATCTAGTACTGTTATTTATAATGAATCAGAATAATTTTTATCTCAATCAATCAAATTTCAGTAGTACAAAAACTTAAGAAGGGGGTCACCAGAAAACATTTACAGGTATATCGTGTAATAAATGCGTCTTGAAAACAATATTTGGTATTTAAGCTTCGAATGATGTGCTTTCATACATAACCGAGTATTGTTTATTTAACATGAGTAGAAGTGGGGGTTTGCTGATGGCTGAAAACTGAAAAATGCAAATATCATGGTTAATATTGAAGATTTTATTTGCTATGAGATTGATTCTATTTTTTCGACCCGCCATATAGTAACGGAAATATTTCGAATTTCCAAACTTTCCCCCTATAAGTGCAGTAATATTTATTTTATACACTTTTTCCATCCGCCGAACAGTAACAGAGATATTTCCAATTTTCAAAATTCTCCCCCTCTAAACCCCCCTCCCCTGATCCGATTTCAGTCGTTAACGAACAAGATCTTTCTTTCTTTTGACATAAAACGTCTAAATATCGAGTGTGGTAACGATTAAAAAATAATTGCGGCCGCTAGAGCGGTATTTTACAATAAAATTAATTTTATTCAAATTTTCTATCCGACTCAAAAAAACGGAGATATTTCAAATTCCTTCTTCTACCCCCCCCCTCTTACTTCTCCAGTTTTAGCCATTAACGAACTTTATCTTCATTTTTACGTAAAATGGGTAAATATCGTGTTTAGGACATTTGAGGAAATTTCTTGAAATCCTCGTCATGAGTTCCTCACAGAAATAAATATACATTATTTGTAACAGATGTTAATATGAATTGTTTTTTAGCAGATTTCCCCTAAGGGTATTCAGCTATTGAGGTCGTACTCATGATGCGAATTTCGAAAAATTTCTTCAAATGTCCATCGATCCTACCCAGGAGATGACGAAAATGAGGTCCGTTCAAAATTATATATTTATATATATATTTGTCTGTTAACGCTCTAGCGGTCGCAATTTTTGTTTGACCGTTACCAAACTCGAAATTTAATTTTTATGTAGAAAGAAAGATCAAGTTCGTTAATGGCTGAAAACGGACTAGTGGGTGGGGGAGAGGGTTTAGAGGGGGGATTTTTGAAAAATCAAAATATCTCCGTTATTATGCGTCGGATCGAAAAATTGTATGGAATAAATCTTATTGCAAATTCAATTTACTATAAATATTGTTCTATACATTTATTCTGTATCTTGAATATTAACCGAGATATTTGCATTTGTATTCTGCGTGTGGTCGCCAGTAGGCTGTTCGGATTTTCCGCCGAGAGCTCTGGCGGCCGTTTCCATAACTATTCGTCCCTCGTGAATAGGTTTAGAAGTTAGGTTAACTGTTTTTTTGGGGCTAGAAACTACTGGGTTATTACGCCCTAAATAATGTTTTAGGTTTAGAGGTTTCTTACTACTACAGTTGTTATTAGGCAGATTTCTCTATTGTAAAACTTCACGTGGGAAATCTGCTTAGTTTACGCAGCCCCTGCGTGACGGACTTTTTTTTTTTTGAGGAATGAAATTTTTGTAAAATCGGATCACAAGTATCCAGTAAATGAAAACTGCCGACATGCTATTAAAGTGCAGTCTTTTGGAATAAACCCCGCTTTTTCTCTAATCTAAGTGACTTTAAAAAAAAAAAAGTTCATTGTATCCATCGTAACTAATGACTGCTTCCGTTCATTCAATTTAACCGGCGAACATTCGGCTTTATGTAGTGAAAAGAATTATTCGGGGAATTGAATAAAAAAAAAAAAAAAAAATGGCAGAGGAATACTTAATCTGATTGCTTCCGACCAATTGAGCAGAGCATTAATGGTTTTGAGTTTGAATCGATGGTAGCTCTAAATCAAATGAAGCCATCACAAACAGAAAGTTCCACCTCGAGAACAATAATAACAGGAGGTATTGTCTGGCGGAAAAGGGCGGGAATCGGGAATTGGCGGGGGTGTTAAAAAAAAAACCGCGGGAGATTAGCGATAATCCAAGGCCTTCTCTATATACCTCTAGTCGGCAGGGCTGAATATAAACAGGCCACCTGTTTTATCCACAACCCCCCCCCCACCACCTTTTGCCGAAAAAGAAATTTTCACAGACCGGAATTAGCTTCATTCCCACCCTTAGAACTTCCTCACCTCCGTCGTATAAGTTTTTTTCTTTTATGTGTCCAGAATTTGATACGTTAGAGTAAGATTAAAAAAGAAGGCCATTTTTTTAAACTCAAAATTATTATTTTTTCTTCATCAGTTTCGAAATAAGACATTACTAAACCGATTTTTGTCGTTGGAAAACTATGGTATGGACATCCCAAATTGTCTGTTTTGCAAAAATGAGATGAGAATATTCCTATACACGTAAATCTGAAATGAAATGTACTCATATATGAAATGTAATCATATATCATACTAAATTATGAAATACTATAACATAATAATATGCTTCGAATAGTTTTGTTTTCTTCAACCTTTGAACGACAAGGCTGTGTCATACGTGACACCTATGCTGTAAGTAGTACACACATGAGCTTGTAACAAACAGGACAAGACTGGTGTGCTTAATACCCTCCTATTCAATAGTCAACTACATGTTAAGGTCATTGCACACTCTGTACTCCACCATTTTTAATACTTTTTGGAGTGTTTGTGCCGGTATGTGTCGTATTTGACACAGCCTTGCTGTTTAACTTCCCTTTTGTAAATTGTCAATGACACTGAATTCGCTGTTTATCACCGTAGATGAGATTAGAAATGAACTTTTAAGAAAGTGATAGTAATTTATAAATAATAAAAAAATAGAAGAGGTGCCCGTCTTTGTTGTAAATGCCAAAGAAGTATTTGCGGTGAGCACATAGTATACTATGGTTTCCCTCTCAGCTCTTGAGCTGCGCAGGAGCTGCGGTAAGACTTTTTTTCACAAACTGAAGATACACGCTCTCAAGAAACTCAAAAAAAAAAAAAAATTGATTGTCCTATTAGGGTAATTAAATGTCTGTAATCTCTTATTGTGTGTATTAGTGTGGTATAAGAGCTAAGTGCATCTAGTGTGTGAGTGTTTCATTAGTGATTGGTGTAGTGGGTCCTGACCTCTGTGGCTGTTCTACCATTAACCTCGCTGTATCTTATTACTCTTTAATCGGCCGATTGATAGTCTGTGGTCCGCCTTCCGCTACCTCGCTGCTAGTGGAGCACTCGGCGATAGCTCTGGCTCTCCGTTAGTCCCAACCTCATACAACTTGTTGATTCATCAAAATCGTTTCCGCCGTTTTAGCAGATTTCCCGGAAGGGAAATCAGCTATTGGGGCCGTACTCAAGACATGATTTTCTTCAAATGTCCATCGATCTTACCTAGGAGATGACGAAAATGAGGTCCGTTCAAAATTATATATATCTTTATATTTAAAAATAAATCTTAGTCTTTATGTCCTTTATAGATACGGCTGAACCGAATTTTATGAAACTTGGTATTTATATTACTACTAAAACAGGTCAGGTTTCTGGCTGTATTAATATTCTCTGAGACGAACAGGAGTGGGAGTTATAAGGGAGGCCTGAAATTAAAAAAAGGCGATTTTTCGTCTCCTATTGGCTTTTCGTCAAATATGCACATAACAAAAGATGTTTATTTTGTTATTTAGAGTAACTTGTGTAATATATTTTTTGTCGTATACTGAAGTATAAATGGGTTATACGCTAAAACAATAGTGGGAGTCAACTATATTATATGCCTCAAAAGACTCAACTGAATTAAACGAAACTCCGTATGTGATTTGGCATTAATACGTCCCTGATTATAAGCTATATTAAAAGTTCAAGGTACGAACAGGAGTGGGGGTTGTAGGGGAGGTGTGAGTTATAAAATCGCTAAATTTCGTAATCTATTCATTTTTTGGTAAACGTGCATATAACAAAAGTTGATTGCTTTGTCATTTAAAGTAACTTATAACATATGCACTTTTGCCGTATAACGAAGTATAAATGCGGTATACACGAAAAACTATAGAAGGCTTCACCAATGTTATATGACACGAAAGACTAAATTGAAACAAACGGAACTCGGAACGAATATAAACGGAATATAAACATTAAACGGAAGCTATATTAACATTTTTAGGAACGAACTGGAGTGGGGGTTGGTTGTTAGGGACGCATGAAATGAAAAATCGTTATATTTCGTTTCCTATTGTTTTGTTTTTTTGGCGAACATGCCCACGACAGAAGATGTTTAATTTCGTATTTAGAGTAACTTTTATTATATACATGTTTATCATAATTTAGTATTTTAGTTGGTGGCGTAGCAACGCGCGCAGGATACTGCTAGTTTTCAATAAAATGAATATGTTATTTCCTGATATAATTCAGTTATTGTTTTTCTTTCCTGTGAGCTGTTGGCAAATCTGTTTGTTTACATTTGGTGGCGATTCCCGCCGGGAGGGGAAAGATTTCTTATTACCGTTTGTATTTATTGACTTAATATTGACGGTGGTGTTGTGTTACCAGTATGTAAATTTATCCATTACTGAACTTCAAGAGGGAAATCTGCTTACACAGCCCCTGCGTGAAGGACATTTTTCGTCTTCTCTTGGGTTGGATCGATTCACATTTGAAGAACATAGACAACATTAGCTGTGCACTGGTTATACAGTTTCCCGATTTTACAAATGGTTTCATTCTAAAATCGAATTAACACGGAGATCCCAGCTTACGAATTGTTCTTATTGTGCACAAATTAAGAGGTCGGCCTTCCTCGTGTTCTGATTCACAGGGAACATGGAGTGACCTCCATCGGGGCTCAGGTTTCGTGCGAGCTGTATCTTCTTCAAGGCTATAACACTTAGCGTTCATCTGGGAGTCTCCGAACTTGCGAAAGGATCGAGTTCAGTCCTTATTCCCAATTCGGGCGATCCGAGCCCCGGCTAACTAACTACTTGACTTGCTGATGAAGTTTCGGCTAACTTTCCCAATGAAAGCAAACTAAATATATTAAATGTATAATTTATACTCGGAACTGACTCAGGTAATATAACCCAAGACTTCATTTTACAACTCCCAGGCTTTGCTCTCGTTTATGAGCATCATAAACAATATAATATACATGTATATATATATATATATATATATATATATATATATTATATATATACACATATATAAATATATATATATATATATATATATATCTTCTTATCAGTAGATGAACATCTTAAATAATTTGAAAATGTACTCCTTCTGAATCAATGAGGAAAAACTCATATACTTGCTTAAAACATCTCTTTTATTAAGAGATTTCCTATAAATGAAATCAGCTATTGAGGTCGTACTCATGACGCGATTTTCGAAAAATTTCCTCAAATGTCCATCGATCCTACTTAGTAGATGACGAAAATGAGGTCCGTTCAAATTTTTATATACATATAGATTTATATATTCGTCTATTTACGCTCTAGTGGTCGAAATTTTCGTTTATTCGTTACCATGCTTGATATTTAAAAGTTTTATGCAAAAATAAAGATCAAGTTCGTTAATGGCTGAAATTGGACTGGGGGAGGTGGATTTTGAAAATTCTTAATATCTCCATTATTATGCATCTAATCGAAAAATTGTATAGAACCAATCTTATTGCAAATGTAATGTTCTATAAATTATGTTATGTATGTATTTTCACTATCTTTAATATTAACCCAGATATTCGCATTTTGTAGTTTTCGGCCTTAAGTAAAACCCTACTCCTGCTCATGCCATATTAACAATACGCTAATATATTATGAAGAACTTTATTTGAATCCTAAAAACCAAATATTGTTCTCATTGAACTTTTGCTTTTTGAGATAAAGGCAAATGCGTAACCCGCTTGGGAAATTTGCTTAGTTAACAAAGCCCCTGCGTGACGGAATTTTTATATCTACAACGAGTTTCAAGCTCTAAAGCTCCTTATGATAGGGTTCATTTTTGTCTAAAATTACAAATTCACTTTATTTATTTTTTTTTGGGGGGGGGGGGGAATTTGTACATTCCATTTACATATGAATTTTTATTTTTTTAATTTTTGCCATCCACATTTAAAATCATTTTTAAAATTTTTTATAACTGAACATCTATTGTGGGTGTGTAACTGGTCAAAAAATAAGAAGAATTGACTATCCAATGTTCATAATCTTTATTTTTTGGAGGTTACTACCAAGACAATTGTTAAGAATTCATTTGTACTTTCTATAATAGCCATAACTGAGGAAGGCATCAGCTCTTGTACTTCTCTAATCTAAATGGCTAATTCTTGATTTTTTCTTAATTTTTCGGCATAGGATTTTCGAATATTCTCATCATTGGGCACTGCAATGTAAACAATATCAGCAGTCTTATTATTATTATTTATTAACCTCCCCTTTTAGCAGATTTCCCTTAAGGGAAATCAGCTATTGAGGTTGTACTCATGACGGAATTTTCGAAATTTTTCTTCAAAGGTCCATCAGAAAGATGACGAAAATGAGGTCCTTTCAAAACTATACATATATATATATATATATATATATATATATATATATATATATATATATATATATATATAAGATCTACTATCTATCTATATATTTGTCTGTTACCGCTTAGCGGTCGCAATTTTTGTTTGATCTTACCAAACTCGATATTAGTCGTTTCTTTTCAAAAATTCGAAATATCTCCGTTACTACGTGATCAAAATTGTACGTAATCAATCTTATTGCAAATTAAATTTAATATAAATATTGTTATATACATTTAACCTCTATCTTGAATATTAACCGAGATATTTGCAATTGTATTAAATCTGGGCGGCTAACTCGCGAGTGACTTTCCCGCCAAAAGCTAGTTCGGCCGTTTCCTTACTGCTCGATTCTCGTGTAATTTCGCTATTGTAAAACTTCATGAGTTCATCAGACAATAAACTCCTACTGCCCAGGGCTGGAATCGAACTCGCCACTCTAGGTTTACCTTGTGATATTAAGGCCAACACTTCTTCAGCTACCTATAATGATTCTATAGAGATTATTCTTTTATAATTTATTTACAAGCATTGATTTTCTGAGCGACCTGAAGAAAAAAGGTATTGAAGCCACAGGAACGATCAGAGCCAACCGTATTGATCAGAGCTGTACACTATGCAGTGTGGACAAAATGAAAAAGGGAGAGGTGTATAAGAATGCATGTCTTCTTATTTAGAAGGATGTTGGTGTCATTTATTTCTGGATTCGCATCAGAGACTTGCCTCTCAACAAGGTAGATCTAGTAAGACAGCTAAATTAGATAGCTGTTTTGATCGAATTGATCATCTTATAGCCAGCATGTCAACACTTCAGGCAAAAAACAACAAGCGAGATGTCGACAGTGTACTAAAAATTTGACAACTAAGTGTATAAAGTGTGATGTGCCTTTACATGTTTGTTTCTTATTGTCTCATAAAAAATATTTTTTTTATGATTTTGTTTCATTAAATAACTCTCTAATTAACCATTTCTGATTTTATATTTTATCGATTTTGAATCTAATAAATGTTTGAAAGAATAAATTTGTTTATATAAGATGGGGGTTCCTACTTCAGAACAATGCAAATACATGTCATATTATCCTGATGTCCTTCCAGAAGGACATTGCATTATGACAATTTGGTGGTACTTATACTGCTGAAATAAGTAGTCGAATGGTGTCTTTTGCAACAGCTTAGCACAAGAAATCTAAAAAAATCTTTAAAAAAAAAATTCAGGGTTATCTGGGTTAATAAAATATGTACACAAACAAACTTGAACTTGGACTCAACTGAATTATGATATAACTAAATTTTGTTATAACTACATTGAGAACGTATTTATGATGTAAAAATGTAATTTCAAAGATATAAAAAAAAAGAAATTTTGTAATATTAAATTATTGATTATTTCATGCAAACTAAAGATTAATTGACATGAATAACTTACGCACTGCAAACGAGATGTGTGCCTAAAATCGTTCTTACCTGTAAATAAGAAAAATTATTAATACATGTAATTACATATAACACCAAAAGAATGGTTCAACAAAAAATTAATAATCATATTATTTTTTTTATTTTATTTTGGAGCGTTCGCAGCGAGGCGATATTGCTCATAAAAAACAACAAAAACAATTTATATAAACAAAATACAAAATAAAATAGAAACAAGAAAAAATTAAAAAAAAAAAAAATAAAACTCAACTGAATAAAGAACAAATCAAAACGAAAAACAACAATAAGCACAAAATAACAAATAAAATAAATAAATAAAAACAAAACATTAAGTTCAAAAACAAAAACTGTAAAGACTAATAAAATTACGTGAACAATTATATAATTTCAATGGATAAAAACTAAACTAAAATCAAATAAATATAAATTAGTATGTAAATAAAATGAAGATTTCTAACACCTAAAATATTTACAATCATATGCTCTCACTTTCTTTATCACACATTCAAACATCATTTATCACTCACTCTCGCATGCACATGTACACACACGCGTGCAGGCACATACACTCACACGCACGCACACACAAACACGCACGCACACACACACACACGCACATACACACACATAAACATACAGTAAAACGGTTTAGCTGGAATTTAAAATATTTAATTTAAGAAGGATTAAAAGGATTTTAAAATGTAATCTAAATTTGTGAGTATATGTTAATATCATGTAAATGTTGGAGTATTATGGGTATGTGTGGGCTACCTTCAGTAAGTAAGTCGTGTAAGTCATGAGGGATCTTTAGATGGTCACGTCTTTTGCAGTCTGTTAGTATGTGTTTTATTGTAAGCGGAGCATTACACACATTGCAGATAGGCATTCTTTTCTTTTGAAATAGGTAACCATGGGTAAGGAAAGAATGACCAAAACGTAGTGTCGTAAGGACTACTTCGTCTCTCCGTGTAAATACTTCAAATCTGTCACTCCATGTCTTAACTGTAGTTTTAATTTGTCTCAGTTTGTTGTCTAATAATCATATTAAATGTATTTAATAATCATAGTAAATGTAATTTTTTTTCTTCCTTAAAATATATTATTTAATCAAATCCTCGAAGGGTTTCAAGCTATCTAGCTCCTTATCACGGGTCTCTTTTCCCTATAAAATTACAATTTCAATTTTTTTGTTAATTGTGTACACTCTCTATTCACTATAGATCCCTTGGTATTGTCCTCGTGGCTAACTACAAAACTAACTTTTTTAATTCTTAATATATCTATAGTATATATATATATATATATATATATATATATCTATTTATATATATTGATTTATTACGCTCTACCCCTTTATATGTTTTATGTATATATTATTATATATATTTTACTATTATATTTATATAAATTTGTAACCTCTGTCGGTACAATTGACATTTTTTTTTCCAAAAATTTTACGATCACTTTTTCGTTTCACATGTCATTAAGACACAACTATATCTGCAATTTGATTATTTCGTTCGGGGGGGGCGTGTATGTTTGTTACCTTTTCACGCAATATAAACGGCTCTGATGAACCCGAACTTTAAATGATAAACTTGCGTATGTATATTAATACTAAGCCTACTTAGACCTTTTAGGATAAATATATGAATATTTCTATGGAAACGAACAGGAAGTGGGGGTTATAAGGAGAGGCCTGAAATTAGAAAAATAGGGAATATTAATTTTCGTTTCCTATTGGTTTTTTTCTTCCAATATGCACATAACAAAAGTTGGTTCATTTTGTTATATATGAGAGTTAACTTTTTGTTAATATACAACACTTTTTTTTCGTATACCGAATAATTAAACGAGATATACGCTTAAAAACCTATAGCGCGATAGAGTAACAAATTTTATTTGCGGCACTAAAAGGACTCAAACCGAACTAAAATAAATGGACTCGTGTATGTTGTGTATTATCACTAAAAGCTCATTATTAATAAGCCATACTAACATTTCTAGGGACACGGGCAGGATGGGGTTAATAAGGGAGGTTCTGAATTTAAAAATAGCGGTATCTTACGTTTTCTATTCGTTTGTTCTGCAAATATGCACATAAGAAAAAGCAGTTTATTTTTTTATTTGAAGCAACTTTTTGTGCGATATTCATTATTTGTCATATATAAAATGTTTTAAAACGAGATTATACACTATAAACTAAAAGCGGGAGGACCAATCTATTTTATTGGGCCAACTAACCAATGTACCCGAACATTAACAAAAACTCTCGGTATGAGAGTCAATTAGCATGTAATTCTTCCATGATTATAAAATGTTTTCAGGATTCGAACCGGATTCGGAGTGTTATAAGGGAGGGCCTGAAATAATAATGTTCGCGATATGTTCAGTGTCCTATTTGTTTTTTCGACAAATACAAGCACACGAACCAAGAAAGACTTCTTTACTTTGTTTTTTAGTGTAACTTTGTGTTTAATATACATTATTTTTTCGGGAACAATGTAGTGAAGCAAGTAAATTTGCGTAGATTTAGACAATTGATTGATATGCTTCAACCAATTCCTTTCCAGATTTGATACTACCAGGTACCTCACCTGGAAACATTAATTCTAATCTATGTTAATAAACAAATTTTGTCCTTAATAATGAAAACTATGCATAATGCACAGGAGACGGGAAAATACGACATAATATGGAGGAAAGTGTAGTTTTCCAATAAAAAAAATAATTTTATTCTATTAACAAATCCCATCAGCAACGACGGGTATAAACCCTAAACACTTGGGACGGGGAAAAGTCAAAATATTGTGCAAAGTAAAGCCTTGCCAAAAAAATAACCATCAACATTCAGAACTCAAATGAATTCCCGGGCAAAACCGTGTATCTCCGCTAATATATATATATATATATATATATATATATATATATATATATATATATATATATATATGAATTGACTTTTAAGATAAATAACATAATAATGTCAGAGTACTAATGGATCTAATCACCAATACTTCACTCGTGAAAGCAATCTCATTAATTAACCCATTAGTGCCCAATCGATAGATTTTTTTTTTTTTTTTATTTTTTACTATTGTTTTACTTTATAGACAATGGGAAAAATAATTAAAAAAAAATTATGGTAAGGGAAGTGCTGAATATCCGGCTGCAGCTAAAGATGCTCGTGGGCACTTGGTGCACTCAATTGGAACTACCTGCATTTATTGCCTCATTAAAAAGCATTTTAGGATTTTCATTAAAACGATATTTTATTAAATAATATATATTCTGTCTAATAGTAAATCAATGAAATATCTATAAAAAAATAATAAATCACATAAAAAAATATATAAATAAATAAACTGAAACAAATACTCTATCTAATAATATAAATAAATACTCTATCTTATAATAAAACAATCAAATATGGATAAATAAATTATAAATCACATAATAAAGTATATATAAACAAATAACCGAAGGAGGTAAAATAAAACAAATTGCATATATACATTTTTTGCCCATTCTTCTACTCATGATAAGGGGCAAAACACTCAGGGTGAAGCGAAACGCTGCATTTTCTGCAGAGGTATATGGTTCTTCTCTTGCATTGGACACATAGTTTATTTTTGGTAATACCTTTTATAATCAAATGATCTGTCCTATCTTTTCGAATACTGTCAAGAGCTGTATACGATTTTTTAAAACCTCGCCCAGTTCTCGGTGTCCCAAAATGTTTCAACAAATATATTACGACCTCTCGTCGAAAAATCTAAGTACGGATATATTGCGACCTAGCCTTCCGTGCCTTGCACACAGCCTTACATCAACTGCCCAGCCAAAAAAAAACGGGCCAGGCCACCACCATTTCTTAGTTCTTATTTGTAGTCCGATACGTTGATACAAAACTGATCATTTAGATCAACTCCCCCCATATGCTGGTTGTATTTCTATAATGCGAAACCCTTCTCCACGAAGTACTCGTGGCCGGGAGGTGAACAGGATCCCCAGCAGCTTCCACGTCAGATAAAATCTGAATCCTCATCAGCTTATTACATGTCCGGATTCATCGGGCCCAGTTATGATTATAGTTTCCACACCTCGTTCAGCTGCCCTTTCCTCCAACATACTTAATGATGTCATTGACTGACATTATATTCTTTAAATGGACTCCTAAAAAAATCAAAATATACAATATCACTAAGGTATATCATAAGGATAATATAGAATAAATGCTTCAAAAAATTGTTGGTTAGTTTTATGATAAATGATAATATAAAATATATATATTTAGAAAAATAAAATAAAATATCCATAGAATTGTTGCATAATGGAAAAATACTTACATTTTATTTGTAAGATGTGTGTAAATATCTTCTTGACTATTAAATATTATTTGGGAGCAATTGCTAAACAATTTTCTAGTCTGAAAAAAGAAATATGAAAATAATTAGTACACTATGTGCCCACGAGCGCAGCTTTTAGACGCATGGCAAAATTCAACATCAAATTTGGGCTAGTTTTTTTTTTTTTTTCTTCTTCATATTTTACAATATATTAACTACCAAATATTATAGACAAAATATATATTATCTAAATTTCAAAAATAATAATGATTACAAGTACAAACTTACCTCTTTCCAGTAGGAGGATTGAGTGAAGGACTGACCTAGATGGGAAAAGGTGTGAATGATGATTGATGTGTTTGAAACAGGTAGTCACAGCTCCTTTTCTTTGTAAACAGGTAACCCCACCTCTCACCCCTATTGTTCTCAAGGAATGTTCCCCCTTCACTTTAAGCCAAATTACTTAGAAAAATAACAACGTCAACACTACCGGTGGATTTTCAAAAACTGATGCAGCTAAAGCTGCTCGTGGGCACTAATGGGTTAATATTTGTTGAGGAACAACTGTTTAGGTGCATTTAAATGGAGGTCACTCAATTTCACCATAAATTATTCGGGAAGATTGAAAGCTGGACATTTAGCTGAATATTCAACTTGGAATTGGACACGAATAGCATTCAAGGAAGACTACCCCAATTGAAGGTCCTTGAAAATTGCATTACATATGATATTGATATATATATATATATATATATATATATATATATATATATATATATATATATATATACTGCTCAAAAATGAATAGGGATATTGGTTATTTTTTCTTACCCTATTAATTATAATTACTTAAATCGACCTTAATTAATTTACTTTTTTATGGGGGAAAAATTCAATAATTTCTAATAAATATTAATGATATTTATAATTTAAAAAAAAAAAAATCCTAGGCCTCATAAATACCATAAAACAGCGAATATCCCTATTAATTTTTGAGTATATATATATATATATATATATAACATAATCACACTTAAAACACAGCTACTTACAGACGCAACTAATAAATGACAGCAGAAATGGTAAATAACTAAGAAAGGACATCTAAAATTATTTAATCGAGACATTAAAGAGTATTTAGGATAAAAATTAACCGTTAAACAAATAAATCGTTTTGGCCTAACAGATCGACCAAATTGTTACTGCGACTTTACTACTGAACAGACTAACAGACTTTTGCTCTATGACTGCAGACTTCTAACGGACCATAGAAAAAATTTAAAAGGGAATTAAAAGGCCTACAAAATAATTGCCTAAATTTGTTTCTGGTGTTCTTTTTTTTGTGATGTAAATAATTTTAATTTACAAATATTTTATGTTATTCATAATTTAAAAAAATGTTATTATGTACCAATGAATATTATACTTGACGTGAGGCGAATTATGAATTTGGGAATCCACCCCCCCCCAGGTTCCGCGAGTTCGCGAGATGGTTTGCAAATGTTCGATGGAAATTTCCAGGCCATTTTCAGGCAATGCTTTAATTTTCAAGCAATATATATGTACAGTTTGAACGGACCTTATCTTATCCTGTGGGTAAGGTCAATACACATTTGATGAAATTTTTCAAAACTAAAAAAAAAAAAACTTGTTAATATATCACATTTTTATAAGTCAATGGTTCTTTTGGTGTTTGAATTCCTCATGAAGAAATATTTCCTGGCATGAAGCCATACACAGATCTACTTAACCATTTTTTTTGTGTGTGTTTGTGACATTTAAATTGTCATAATAAATTCCAGTAGCTGAGCAGAATATTCTCATATATTTTATCAGATTTTACCTCATGCAATGCAGCCATTTACTTTTAAAGGGAGAAGAGTGAGGGTGGGGAGGGGGTGAGTGGAAGAACTTTTCTTGAAAAGGGAGTATTTACGTCTCATTTTATTTTTTATTTTTTACCCCTTTACTCTTCCCCCTTTTTTTATGATCTCTTTTCGCTCTATTTACCCTTTCTTTTTCATCTTTTTTTTCTCCTACATATTGTGACATACTCTTTTGAATTTCTTTTTAATATTCTTTCCCTAACATTTCTCAATCCCCGAAGAAAACCTAAGCTTTTCTCTTCGTATTTCTCTCTGTTCGTCTTTAATCCTCCCAGGTTTCTTTAATATATGATTATATTATTATAAGAAGCAGATTGTTACTTAACATAATTTGTCAGGATCGTGTTAAAAGGCCTTAATTCTTCGCAATGATTTGAGGGAAATCAGCTATTGAGATAGTACTCAGTAAGCGATTTTAGAAAAATTTAGGAATAAAATGGGGTCAAATCAAAATTATATTATAATATTTTTTCAGATGATGTAGCTGTCCTTAGGAGCAAGGAAGAGTATATATGTGTCTCGCTGGTTCTTTGATATCAGCGGCAAATGATGGTAGGCTTGCAAATAAACCAAGACCAAGTACATGGTAGTGAGACGTAAAAAACATCTTGTGAAGTATCTTGAGCATAGCGGACCTATCCCTGTCAAAAGCATAAAGCTTCAAATACTTCGGACCTTCAGCAACCTCTGACAACGACTAATTTACTGAAAATGACCAAAGGATAACTAGTGACATCCGTGTTTTATTCTGTTTTTTTTTTTTTTAAGATCACTAAGCACCTATATCTCCATTATGAAAATTGTGTTCATGAATGGGTGTGAGACAAAGGCATTGACGGGCAGTCCGGAAACAAAAGATTGAAAGGTTTTGCTAGACATATTTATAGTAGCTCAGGACACTCTCTGAGACTGAAGAGTTCCTATTTAGATGTGGCATAAAAATGTACGAAAGTAAATATCACCTATCACTTTTTCCCTCCGGCGAAGTTCCTGTCCTCCTGTTCTTTTCAACAATATTCCTTTACCACCAGCCGATTGTGTACGCTACCTTGGACTACATTTGGACACCAGACTTACTTGGAAATACCACACAATAATTATAAGATAAGATCTTAACAGACGATTCGGACAACTTTACGGACTGCTAAATAGAAGATATCACTCATTTACCGAAAACAAACTAACAATATACACGTTACTACTTAAACCAATATGGACATACGCAATACAAGTGTGTGGTACAGCAAAACCTTCGAACATTAGTCGCATCCAGACTTTCCAATTCAAAGTCCTGTACACATTAGTAGATGCTCCATATTATGTAACAAACCACACCCTCCATAAAGATCTTAGTATCCCATTTTTAAAGGACCTAATTCCCTTAAGATTCAGAAAATTCCACAGCAGGCAATCCAATCACCCTAATCTAGAAGTCCTGGCCTTTTCCAGTACCACTCATCCATATTCCCCTCGACAAAGAGACAATGGCCCAGAGATCTCCTATAGCAGTGTAAAGTGCAGTGATAGCAGTTCTTATCAAGTGCCATTCCTTCTTAGCTGTTGACTTCCTTGCCAGGCAGGGAGAGGCTGCTCCTCTCATTCTGGTGAAGGCGTGTAGCTTCTGTCGAGAGTGATGACGACTATTGCATTGTACATATCACATTGCCGAATGTATTTAAATGCAAATTGTAATATTCTTAATATAGTCAAATATTCTTAATATAGGTGCTGTGAGTAGCTCTTAAATACTTCAGAAACATGGTATTGGTACATGATTTGCCACAGATAGGAAAATTGGATACCGAGTGTGAAGGCTCAGCAAGTGTGGAACATTATGCAATTGTCTATAGCCTCGCAAAATCTCAAAAATTCCACTTTCACCTTCCCGCACATCCTAATTCTTTAGTTGAATCACTTTCATCCACCCATATTCCAGAAAGCTCAAGTCGTCGTCTGAAGCGTAAGTGGCCCAGAGATCTTCTTGTGTAGTGCACAGTATAACTCCATATAGTACAATCCAATGTTCCCTCCAATGTGGGTATTGTCAATGGACAACTCCCCACCTCAAGCCAATAATCAAGCTAATTGTTATTATCATATTCCAGAAAACTCAAGACGACGTCTGAAGCGTATGTGACCCAGAGATCTTCTTGTGTAGTGCACAGTATAACTCCATATAGTACAATCCAATGTTCCCTCCACTGTGAATATTGTCAATGGACAACTCCCACCCCAAGCCAATTTATCAAGTAATTATTATCATATAAATCGTTTTGTTGTAATATTTATATTTTGTTGCAAATAAAGAGAAAAAAAAAATAAGTTTTATGTAACACCTTTCTCAACCTCGGTCAATCCATCATGCTCATAATTTTTTTTTTACTAATTTTCCTTCCCTTCCGCAGATATTTTCTTTAAGGGAAAAAATTAATCTCAGCGAAACCCGATACAGGTTGGGTAATCATAAGGATGAAAACACAAATTAATCCCGACAGGGGTGGGTTTGATAACCCTTAGGAGCGCGGTGTTACCCTCGGCCTGAGTATGTACCTAATCAGAAGGGAAGACGCTGCTGGAGGGTGGAAAAATGACGAAGGGGGACCGGAAGTGGGCGGGGGGGAGGGTAACTCGATTTCCCGATGTCTTACATCTGATACTTCCCGAATCGGGGAATCAGCGAGTTGCGGTGTCGTGATGGGGGTGGGGTGCTTCTGATTTTGATATCGGCGTAGAGTAATGCAGTTTCAGCCGCTGGTTGAGACCAAAATTCAATATACATCCGATTCGCAGCCTATCCCCCCCATTTCCTTCTAATACGCTCAGATTTCTAAATTTAGGAAATCACTGATTTTAGCAGGATACCCCAGAAGGAAAATCAAATGTTCCACTGTTTTCAAAAACACCCATTACACTTTCCACCGACGCTGTCTAGGAGATAACAGATAACACATAAAATAACGTCGTAATGTTGCATCAATCCAATCTTCGATGAAGGTGAAATTGCAGAAAGCCTATAAAGGAAAATCAAATGAATTATCTGCCACTTATTTATTTTTCGTCTGCATGTTTCGCGACCTCTATGATACCTCTTCTTGAGTAGTTGACTTATTATAAAAAGATTCATCCTCATCACCCAGGTGGTCATGACCCAGACTCACAATATAGAGACGTAATTACCAATCAATATTGCATTGATACATAAAAAATATGGACAGATTAAAAGACCCATTAGAGAAAATTAGTCAAAATATGAAAAACCGATTCCATAAGAAGAAGAAAGGAAAAGGAAATATTTTCATAAAAATAAAACCAAGTACTGAGATAAGGAATTTACATAAAATATTTATCGTTTATTTTATTGACTCCAAATCAATTAGATGTAGTTGTGATATTTTTAATCCTGTTGATAATTTTTATGTACCTATGTAATCAGCTGATTAGAGAAGCAAATCTCCAGTTAAAAGATTTCCCTTAAGGGAAATCAGCTATTAAGGTCGTAGTCATGACACGATTTTCGAAAAATGTCCATTGTTCCAACCTAGGAGAAAATGAGGTCTGTTCAAAATTATGTATGTGTGTATATATATATATATATTATATATATATATATATATATATATTTATATATGTATATTGGCCTGCTACTGCAGTTGCAATTTTGGTTTGCTCGGTTCCATTTAATATTTAAACGTTTTATGTAAAACTATAGATGAAGTTCTTTAAGGACTGAGATCAGAATAATGGGAGTGGTATAGTGCGGTCGCAATTTTTGTTTGATAGTTACCAAACTTGATATTTAATCGTTATATATGAATAGAAAAAACAAGTTCGTTAATGGCTGACATCGGACAAGTGGGACGGGGGGGGGGTTTAGAGGGGAGGATTTTTTAAAATTTGAAATATTTCCGTTACTATACGTTGGATCGAAAAATTGTATAGAATCAATCTTATTGCAAATTCATTTACTATAAATATTGTTATGTACATTTATTCTCTATATTGCATATTAACCGAGATATTTGCAATTGTACGAAATCGGGGCGGATAACAGCTGAGAGTGAGTTTCCCGCCAAGAGCTAGGTCAGCCGTTTTCTTAACTGTTCGGCTCTCGTGAAATTTCTCTATTGTAAAACTAAAACGTGGAAATCTGCTTAGTTTACGCTGCCCCCGCGTGACGGATTTTTCTTTATTCACTATTAACCGAGACAGAGTAAACCCCCACTTTTAGTCAACGCACTTGAAAAAATAAGAGAATATATAGTTAAATTAATAATGGTGACATAGTAAAAGGACAAAGACTGAAATGTTAATTCTTTTAGCAAATTGGTCGGCAAGTACTTTTATTGATTTAGGTGTCTGTTAGTTTTTCAGTTGCAGTTCTGTTTTGTGGCATAGGCATTTTTATATATATATAATATATATATATATATATTATATATATATATATCTATATAGTATATCATATATATATATATATTTATATATATATATATATAAGTCTTTGGGAGAAGCATTCTTGGGTCTCCAGTTTCAGCAATTTGTTCCTGTCGGTTCCACCGAAATGCAATTACGAAAATGCACATGGCGTTGGCAAGGCTACAGAATTTAGCCATCACAGGCATAAAATTAATACATTTCCTCATCCACATTAGGCGGTATTACTTGGGATCCTTTATAAAAAAAAATGTATGTTATTATATGTAGACCATTTGACTGGCATATTGATGATAAGCTGTTTGATAAACATGTATGATTTGGCTTATAACAGTAATTGGGGCCGAATGAGCTGGATAAACACACCCTCTTGCTGGTTATTACGGAAATATTTTAATTATGACAGGCCCCGGCCACCGCTCCATGTTTGGTCCGCCCCGTTTTAACGAAGTTTAGCCGTTTAATTCGTAGATATTAATTTATTATAACTTTTTTTTTTTTTATTCGAGAAATCCGCACAGCTGTGCAGCCGACGAGAAAAGCGGTTAAGAGATCGGTCACATTTCCCTAATAGGGAAAACCGCATCGGCTAATTGAAGCAGCATTAATGCTCGATAGCCGTTTATAAATTAATGCTCCCCGTAATAATACTTAAATGGAGTTGTCAGCTGATACTGCGTGGACTGCTGGACCGAGTATTATTGGTAATTAAAGGAAAAGCGAGCCGGCATCGGTTGCACGCTGATTATGATTACGGCCGATGAATATAGAGACACTCATTATCAATGCAGTCAAACCACATTGTCAAAACATCTAGTTTCTTATACAACTGATAAAGGCATGATATCAAAAATTTAATCACATTACGGAAAAAGCCCGTCACGAAGGGGCTGCGTTAACTAAGCAGATTTCCCACGTGCGTCACGTATTTGAATTTATTTTAAAACCTAAAAGTTCAATGAGAACAACATTTGGTATTTAAGCTTCAAATAATGTGCTTCATAACATAATAGAATATTGTTAATATGAGATGAGTAGGAGTGGGGGTTTACTGAGGACCGGAAACTAAAAAATACAAATATCTCTGTTAATAATCAAGATAGTGAAAACATGCACATATCAACATTTATAGAACATTACATTCGCAATAAGATTGCTTCTATACAATTTTTCAATCACGTGCATAATAACGGTGATATTAAGAATTTTCGAAATTCTCCCCCTATAAATCCGCCTCCCCCTGGTCCGATTTCAGCCGTTAACGTACTTGATCTTTCTTTGTGTATAAAACTATTGTATATTGTACGATCGTATATATTGTACGATAAAACAAAAATTGCGACCGCTAGAGCGGTAACAGACAAATATATATATATATATATATATATATATATATATATATCTATATATATATACATTTTTGGACATACCTCATTTTCGTCATATCCTGGGTAGGATCGATGGACGTTTGAAGACAAATTTCGAAAATCGCGTCATGAGTACAACCTCAATAGCTGATTTCCCTTAAGGAAACACGGAGGGATCTAAAAAAAACGTTGTAAATAAATGGATTTGTTACTAACTACTGAACGAGACTTGCATATATACTGCAAAATCTAATGCAACATTCCTTGCACTCTGAAGCATCCATGTAAATACCAATGTTCTTGTTTGTTTTTCTCACTCTGAAGAAAATGAGTTACACACAGCCTTTAATAACACAAAACTTCACATATATTAATACAGAAAAGTCCGTCACGCAGGAGCTGCGTAAACAAAGCAGCTTGCCCATGTGAAGTTATACAATAGAGAAATCTGCATACTGGTAACACAACACCACCGTGATTAAATACAAACGGTAATGAGAAATCTTTCAGTTAATTAAAATAAATTCCCAACTGAAACGGCTTCTGAATTGTAAGAATAATTTATATTTTAATATCTCAAATTTTAGTAGTCCAAGAATTAAAGAAGGGGGGGGGGTGCAGAAATGAACAGAAATGTGCAAAAACCTCACAAAGTAACGAAGGTAAGGTAAGGTTAGAAACGATAGGTAAGGTTAGAACAAGCTTCCGCCTGAGCCGATCAGTTACGGAAACAGCCGACCTAATCCGAACTATACCCAGCCACAGACTTCAAAAAAATGCAAATATCTCGGTTAATATTCAAGATATAGAATAAATTTATATATTTATAGTAAATTTAATTTTCAATAAGATTGGTTCTATACAATTTTTCGATCCGATGCATAATAACGGAGATATTTTCAATTTTCGAACATCCCCTCTAATCCCCCTCCCTCTAGTCCGATTTTAGCAATTAACGAACTTGATCTGTCTTTTTGCATAAAACGTTTAAATATCGAGTTTCGTAACGATCAAATAAAAATTGCGACCGCTAGAGCGTTAACAGACAAATATATATATATTGAACGGACCTCATTTTCGTCATCTCCTGGGTAGGATCGATGGACATTTGAAGAAAATTTTCGAAAATCGCGTCATGAGTACGACCTCAATAGCTGGAAGTCTAGTCAATAGGGAAATATGCTAAAATGAATGTTTGTGTGTGTGTCCTTTATAGAATCCTAAAAGGGCTGAACCGAATTTTATGAAACATTGTATGCATATTACTATAGTGGGAGTCAATCATATTATATGGTACAGAAGACTCAACCAAACTAAACGAAACTCCGCATGAGATTTGATATTTACACCTCCCTGATTATAAGCTATATTCAAATTTCGAGGTAAGAACAGGAGTGGGGATAGTGAGGGACGTCTGAAATTAAAAATAGCTATATTTCGTTTCCTATTGATTTTCGGCAATTATGCACTTAACAAAAGTTGTTTATTTTGTTATTTAAAGTAATTTTTGTTATACGTTTTTTGGCGTATAACGAAGTATAAATGAGGTATACACGAAAAACTATAGAAGGGGTCAACAATGTTAAAGGCCACAAAAGACTAAATCGAAATCAACCAAACTGCCCTCCGTATTTTTAACTATAAGCTGTATTATTATTTTTAGGAACGAGCAGGAGTGGGGGTTCTTAGGGAGGCACGAAATGAAAAATTGTCATATTTCATTTCCTATTGTTTTTTTTTTGGCGAACGTGCATGTAACAAAAGATGTTTAATTTGATATTTAGAGTACCTTTTATTATATACATCTTTATCGTAATTTAGTATTTTAGTTGGTGGCGTAGCTACGCGCGCAGGGTACAGGTATACCAGCAAGAGGAAAATCTGTTTAGTTTGCGTAGCCCCTGCGTGACAGGTTTTCCAGTCTTCAGTAAACTAAATCTCTCTTCTACTCTTCAGAATTTTACTTAGGTAGTGATACTACATATATGGCGATATAAAATAACCAGTGCGTCATCCAACGCGTGTAAAGACTGCTTTGTTTACGCAAACCCTACGCGAGGTACTTTTTGTTCGTTTATTTTGGTAAGTAGCCAACATCTCAAGGGCGTCTTGACTCTTGAAACAAGATACTTTTGCACAACTTCGTCCAACAGTTTCCTGAATACAGATATTCTGGAGTATTCAACAACGGCTGTTTACTATTCCGGATCGGGATATAGAAGGCTGGCAGGAGTATGTGCACGCGATGAACACACTAACGCGTTTGTGCACAGCCAGATATAGGAATGTGGTGAACTCCACCATTCCATGACATTCAAAGGGAACACACAGAATATATACTGATATAACATTCGTACCTGGGAATAGGTCGTACCTACAAGCCCAGTAAATAGGAATATATTTGGGTACTGCTAGTATGGGACTGCTGTTAAGAAGAAAATCAAAACTAATCACAGGAAATTAATATTAACACCAAATGGCCAAATTGGAAAACACTTGAAGAGATGCAAAATTTGGTGAATAAAAAAGATAATGTTACCGAAAAGTGTCCAATTTCTTTTCTATCAGCTGTTAAGGTACTACTCCTGAATCGTCCTTAAAGGGAAATCAGCTATTGACATATATATACATATATATATATATATATATATATATACACATATATTTAAATTTGTTTGATCGTTACTAAACTAGGTATATAAGCTTATTTTGTTAAACTAAAGATCAAGTTAGTCAACGTCTGTAAATAGACACTCTTCAGTTTTTGGAAGATTCCCCCCTAAGGGAAATCAGCTATTGAGGTCGTAGTCATGGCATCATTTTCGAAATATTTCTTCAAATGTCCATCGATCCTACCAATGAGATGACGGAAATTTGGCCTGTTTAATATTGTTTACATATATTTCTGTTGCCGTTCCACCAAAATCAATAATTCACGTTTTATGAAAAACTAAAGATCACGTTCGTTAACGAAGAAATCGGACTTTGCGAGCAGGGATTTAGAGAGACTAAGTTTGAAAATTCCAAATATGTTCGTTATTATTCTTCGGATCGTTGCTATACACAGATTTTCTCTACCATGAATTTTAACGGAGATATTTGATTTTTTTAGCACGCGATTTTTGAAAAGTTTCTTCAAATGTCCATAGATCTTACCCTAGAATTTTTGTTTGATCGTTACCAAAATTTGATATTTAATCGCTTTATGTAAAAAGAAAGATTAAAAAGTCCATTAATGGCTGAAATCGGACAAGTGCGAGGGGGGTTTAGAGCTGGTGATTTTTGAAAATTAGAAATATCTCCGTTACTATACGTCTGCTCGACAAATTATATAGAAACAATCTTATAGCAAATTAAATATTTGTATATACATTGGTTCTCTATCTTGAATATTATCAGAGATATTTGCATTTTTCAGCGTTCAGCAAGCCCTCACTTCTACTCATGTTACATAAACAATGCTCTGTTATATAATTAACCATATTATTTAAGCCTAAAGTACCAAATATTATTTTCAAGAGACCTTTATTACACGAGATACATAAATATGTTCTTTTGACATCCCCTGACGTTTACTGAATGATTTCTTATTACTTAATATTGACGGTGGTGTTGTGTTACCAATATGTCGATTTCTGCATTGTTCAACATCACGAGAGAGTTTTTAGTTATATAATCCTGCAGAGGTAATACCTCCTTTGTAAATAGACGCATATGCACTACCATCGGTAAGACCTCCTGTCTTATCAACAATTAATTAATAATATCTGTCCTTAGATTATATAGCAATTCCAATTGAATTTTTGCCAAGACTGGAATGTATCATATCCTAGGATACATGATCCCCGAAGAGCGTATCACGTGTAGTAAATGGGCGGAAGATATCAGGTGCCTCCAGGAACACCCGGGGCATAGTGATATGGCTACCACCCTTCATATATAGAAGCCAGACTATCTTAGACTACCGAATCCTTGTGTCCAGGAAGTAGTAACTCTGCACCGCGTCTTCATTGATTTTCATATTGTCGCAAGCAGAATTAGATCTACGATCGAAACATTTCCTCACTCAGGGGCTGCGTCAACTAAGCAGATTTCCCAAGTGCTTGTGTGAGATACAATTGATCTTTTAACGCTTCATAATCTCTATTTCCTATGAAAACTCTAAAGAAGGGTCGTACGGGTTTACTGGTGGACACAAGAAGAAAGTAGGAATAAGTCGCTTAATAGTTGCGTCGTATAGAACAAGAAATATATGGCATAAATAGTTTAACAAGATTAGGCATATAATATTTTTGAATTCGACTCATAATAACAGAAATATTTTGAATTTTCGAAATAATATAAATAATATAATAAAACTCAAGGGGTTACTAAAGGCCGGAAACTATAAAATGTAATTATCTCATTTATTAATCCAGGGAGTGAAAAAATGCACATCACAACATTTACAGAATATTAAATATTCAATAACATTAATTCTATATAATTTATTCATCCGACGCATAGCAACGGAGATTAAGATTTTTCGAAATTCTTTCCATCTATCCCTAGCATTTCAGCCATTAAAAAACATGAATTTTATATGAAACGATTAAATATAGAGTTTGGTAACGATTGAAATAAAATTGCGACCGCTAGAGAGGTAACAGACAAATATATGAAATTTCGAACGGACCTCATTTTCGTCATCTCCTAGTAGTAAGATCGATGGGCATTTGAAGGAAAATTTCGAAAATCATGAGTAGGTCCTCAATAGTACTGACTTCCCTTAAGTAAAATCTGCTAAAATGACATTCAAACTCCACCTTTGTGCCATCAGAATAGATTGTTTTCCCAGACCTTATT
>CM032229.1:176150000-176187500 GCA_019009955.1 Riptortus pedestris
AGGTTGATCTACTCAATTCGTCCTTGGCAATTAGAGTGTTACGTATTTGGTAGAAAATTCCATTGGCCTGACTCACCCTATTCAAGACCTCCTGATCTATCCTACCATCTCTGCATATGAGTGTGCCAAGATACTTATAGGTGTCAACCATCTCAAGTGGTACGCCATTGCAGGTGACATTAACGTCTTAAATTATAATGAAGCACATTGTTTGAAGCATAAATACCAAAGATTGTTCTCATTGAACTTTTAGTTCCTGAGATAAATGCAAATACGTGGCACACGTGAGAAATCTGCTTATTTATTGCAGCAACTGCGTGACGGATTTTTTAATAATAAATCTTTGACACCACCTAAATCTGTTCTATGTTTTTAACAGTTTTTGCCAATGTAATTTCCTATAAACCGTATCATGTATAGTTTTACACTGTCATGATAACTAACCGAGATATTTCCAATAATATTTTTTTTAGTTTTTTAGCAGATTTTCCTTAAGGGAAATCATCTATTGAGGTCGTACTCGTGACGCGAGTTTCGAAAAATTTCTTCAAATGTCCATCTATCCTACCCAGGAGATGACGAAAATGAGGTCCGTTCAAAATTATATATATATATATATAATATATATATATATATATAATATATATATATAATATATATATATATCATATATATATATATATATTAATATATATATATACATCAAAATTTGTCTGTTAAAACCTGCTCTAGCGGCGTCGCACAATTTTTTGGTTTGATCATTAGGAAACTCGGAATTTAAATAAATAATAAATCGTTTTTAATGTAAAAAGGAAGATCAAGTTCGTAAATGGCTGAAATCGGACCTGTGGGAGGGGGGGGTTTAGAGGAGGGGGGGATTTTCGGAAAAAATTTTTTAATTCGAAATATCTATCTCCTCATCTCATCTCCACATCTCAATATCCCCCGTTTATTATGCGGTCGGATCGAAAAAATTGTATAGAACCAATCTTATCCTAAATTAAATTTACTATAAATATTGTTCTATACATTTATTCCCTATCTTGAATATTAAACCGAGATATTTGCATTTTTATTAAATTTGGGGCCGGTAACGGATTTTTTTGGAGTTTCCCGCCAAAACCTAGTTCGGCTCGGCCCTTTTGCCGTAAGTGTTGGGTTCTTGTATGGAGATTTCTCTATTGTAATTACTTCACATGGGAAATCTGCTTAGTTTACGCAGCCCCTGCGTGACGGACTTTTTGGCTTTCAGTAAGCACCCATTCCTACTCATGTCATATTAACAATAAGCTGTTATATTATAAAACCCTTTATTTTAAGCCTAAATACCAAATATTGTTCTCATTAAACGTTTACGTTTTTAGATAAAAATGAAAATTCGTGACGAACGTGGGAAATCTGCTTACTTAATTCAGCCCCTGCTCGAGGGCAACTTTTATAATTTGAACATTTTTTTAATTAAAAAGTGTGCCTGAAATTCTTATTTCCTCTAAGGGAAATCTGCTAACACCCAAGAGTGTGCTGAAACCAGATGCCAAGAGCCGAGAATCAATCCTTTGCGAAAAGGCTTATTTGAATAATCCAGGATATAGCGTTTCTAATCTACTTTTTTTCCCCTCCTTTTACATATTGAATTTCCCATTTCCTCTAAAGTAGTTTTCCTTCACCTTCTCCTCTTTTATCATTCGCTTATCAAACAAAGCCTTTCAAGAACCTCTTATCAATTTCCTTTCGAGGATTTCATATACCAAGAAATAACTATCAGTAGCTGAATTAAAAAAAATTCCGTCACGCAGGGGCTGCGTAAACTAAGCTGATTTTTCACATGGTGGTAAAGCCCACTCGTGAACTCATCTCACCGTATATTCTCTATTTCAAAACATTAATCTACAGACTAAAAGGTCTACTGAAGGCTGAAAACAAGAAATTACGAATAACTTCCTTAATATTAAAGTTACAAAAAAAGGTATATAACAAGAATTGTAGAGTATCAATAGCTCAACAAGAATGGTTCTATAATAATTTTTGCTATAATTTTTAATAACGGAAATATTTTAAATTATCGAATTCTTCCCCCTCTAACCCCAGCTGACCTAGTGTCCGAAGTAAGCCATTAACGACTATGAACTTTAGAGTTGAATTAAATTTTAAAGGATTTATTATGGTATAGATCAAATAATAAAAGTCCGTCACACAGGGGCTGCGTTAACTAAGCAGATTTCCTACGTACGTCACGTTTTTGCATTTAACTCAAAAATTAAAAGATCAATGAGAACAATAATAGGTATTTAACCATAAAATAAAGTGCTTCCTAACATACTGGAGTATTGTTATTATCAGATGAGTAGGAGAGGTGGTTTACTAAATCCCGAATACTGAAAAATACAAAATATCCCAGTTAATAATCAAGATAATGAAAACATTGACATAACAACAGTTATAGAACATTAGATTTTCAATAAGAAAGGTTCTATGCATATTTTCGATCCGACGCATAATAAACGGAGATATTAAGAATTTTCGAAATTCTCTCCCCTAAACCTCTTCACTGGTCTGATTTCAGACATTAATGAACTTGATCTTTCTTTTTACATAAAACAACTACATATTGAATTTCGTAAAGATTAAACAATAATTGCGACCGCTAGAGTGGTAACAGACAAATACATATTCAGTTTTGAACGGACCTCATTTTCGTCATCTCTGAGGTAGGATCGTCTTGAGTAAGACCTGAATAGCTGATTTTCCTTATGGGGAATCTGCTAATATATCTTTTTAAGTTTACCTCATTATCAAAATTTAAAATATTATTATCATTCAAGCTGACAACTGGATGTGGATGAGTGAGTTTTCTGGAGAACAAAATACATTTGGCCTTCTCGACAGAGAACCGGAGGTTGTTTTCCTTCAACCACTTTCGAAGACTGCTGAGAACATTTAGCGGGATTCTTTTCGCACAGTTTATATTCTCGCTGAATTTGAGGAAAATGGTGAGGCCATCGACGAAGAGGAAATATTTTATTGGCACTTGTATGACTTCAACTAATGAATTTATGGCTATCGCAAACAGTGTGCAACTTAAGACATTACCTTGCGGGATGCCGAATAATATATTTTTTTTTTTTAAATCAGAGATTAAGCCGCCTATTATAGCTGTAATATATATATTTTCCCTAGAAAGCGTTTGATGAAGTTACCTAGCTTACCTCTGATACCCCATGTGTAAAGCGGGGTTATTCTAGAAAGTTAGAGAATATAACAGGAAGCGTCTTTTTCCGAGAATACATTTCCAGAACTGTATTCAACGGCCTTTTCAAGTTTTGGCTGAAACCATACTCAATATCTAATTCTAATGGCCCTCTAATATATTTGTTAATATATTAAATGGGACCGGGAGGGGGGCATTTTATGATTCAAGATACATTATATGATATTATGAGTTGGATAGATAAAAACTCGTCGGTGCACCTTATACTTATCAGTTTTATTTTTAGCAGATTTCAGAATCATCAGCAGAAGAGAAATCAGCTTTTAAGGTGGTACTCATGACTCGATTTTCGAAATTTGTCTTCAAATGTCGAGTGTAGTTGTTTTTTTGGAGTTTTGGTCACTGTTAGTGAAAAAATCTTAGTTCAATATTTCGAGAATATTTATTTTCTCTTCTTCAGGGCAAGACTAAAGATATTTAAAAATGATTGTACATCACTGTAGTTTGTTCCTAATGTAAACAAAGGAGAATACTCAGTACTCCTAATATATATATGTATATATTGTATATATATATATATAAATATATATATATATTTATATATATATATATATATATATATAAATTTCCTTTGTTTACATTAGGAACAAACTACAGTGATGTAAAATCATTTTTAAATATCTTTAGTCTTGCCCTGAAGAAGAGAAAATAAATATTCTCGAAATATTGGAATGAACTAAGATTTTTTCACTAACAGTGACCAAAACTCCAAAAAACAACTACACAATGTATATATACAATCGTTTTTAAACAAAAAGAAAGGATCATGTTCAATCAGAGAGGGGGGGGGTCTAAGGTAAGAGGGGGTAGAATCTTCGAAAATTCCTTAATATATTCCGGACGTTATTATGGCGTCGGAACGAAAAAAATTTGTAATCCAATCTACTGACACAATTATAAATGTAATATTCGACAAATGTATGTTATGCCCACATTTTTTTCCACTACTTCATGACTATAAACTGAGATATTTTCATATTTTAGTTTTCGGTTCTTACACTTTCCGCGTTTTTTGGAAAACCCCACTCCTGCTCATCTACATGATTAAGTATATACTAAATATGCTAATGAAGTACATTATTTGAATCTTAAATGCCAATAATATTGTTCTCATTGAGGCTTTTAAGATTTGAGATAAATTGCAAATTTCGTGTGTGCCACGAAATGGGAAATCCTCTTAGTAAATGCTAGCTCCTGCGTGACAGGACCTTGTATTTTAAATTAAATAGAGAGCTTTGTGGTGAGTTTCAGATATGTTCAGGAGATCAGTATTGTTTCATACCAGCCCGTGGGTAATCTGCTTATTTTACGCAACCCCTGCGTGAGGGACTTTATAAGACTGGCCTCCTTGACTGGCCCAGGGTCAGAAGTATGATGGTCGTAGATTTGACCGAGATGAGATTCGGAGAGGCTCTCTGGCCTCATAAAGCCTCATAAATGGAGGCTGGCTTGATGATCTGCAGGGTTGATCTCTATCAGATGTTGCAAGGGAGGGGCAGATCAGTGGGGGCCCTTCTAATGGCCAACAGTAGCCCGATCCACACCTATGTAATTATCAACCGCAATTACCGGCCTTCTCCAACCGCTCCTCAAAACAAACCTCTCTCCTCTCTCTCTCTCTCTCTCTCTCTCTCTCTCTCTCTCTCTCTCTCTCTCTCTCTCTCTCTCTCTCTCTCTCCTCCTCTCTCTCTCTCTCTCTCGTCTCTTCTCGCATCGTCTCTCTCTCTCCTCTCCGTCTCTCTCTCTCTACTCTCTCTCTCTCTCCTCTCTCTCTTCACTTCGTCACTCTCTCCTACTCTTCCCTCTACATCTCTCTCTCTCTCTCTCATCGCAATCCCTGCTCTCTCTCTCTCTCCCTCTCTCTCTCGTCCTCTCATCTCTCACTACTCATCTCGTCTCCACTCCTCATCTCCTCCTCTCTGTCACACTCTCTCTCTCTCATCTCTCTCTCCTCGTTCCGTCTCCTCTCTCTCTCTCTCTCTCCGTCCCTGCCCCCCCTCTCTCTCTCTTCTCCTCTCTCACTCTCTGCCTCTCTCTCTCATCTCGTCTCTCTCTCTCACTCTCCGCGATCGAAGAATCCTCTTAATGGGGAACCCGTTATAATTGCATCGGTTTTTCACTTGCGAGCGGACTCACTCGGGGATAGGAGGCGGAATTAATTTTATGTCTAGTTAATTTCTCATTGCTCCCATAATTAATAAAATCGATAACGGTGAACTTCAACCTATTGAATGATTGATATCAAACTGCCATTATCATCAAGCGGGATTTCGAGGCGATGTTTACTATCTGATGACCCATTTTTTTTTTTTTTTTTTCAATATCGGTACCATTATTTACAATTGATATCAATCCCCATTGTTCATTGTACTTAGTGTCCATTGTAAATATATCTTTCGACAAATAGTGGAGTATCTCAAGGCAAAACAATCGGCCATTAGGAATAATTAATAGTAGTACGTGTGTTTTATTGAAATATGACACCTACTTTCTAAACCACTTACAAAAGATTGATGAGACATTAAATACGTGGACGACTTAGTCTTCTAAGTTAACAGTACTATTACTGTGTTTGTACTTTGATTACTCAATACTAGAATCAAGTACAGAATAAATATTAGGGGGCAAATGGTATTGGCAGCTTTTGATGTTTCCCCTAAATGCTTCTGTGTCTAATTTTTGGAACCTTTATAAATTTACAAATCTTTATAAGGAGGAGTCATCGGACCTGCTAGGTTTCACTCGGCGCATCACCTTGACATATATGCAGAAATACCGGAGGGAAGTCATCAGCCAACCAGTACTCAGAGGTATGTCTAGACCAGTGGGAAAAGAGTTACTGATGAAGTCCGCTATTATAAACAAAGTCCGTCACGCAGGGGCTGCGTAAACTAAGCAGATTTCCCTCGTGAAGTTTTACAATAGAGAAATCTGCATACTGGTAACACAATACCACCCTGATTAGATAATGAGAAATCTTTCAGTTAATTAAAATAAATAACCAACTGAAACGGCTTCTGAATTGTAAGAATAATTTATATTTTAATAACTCAACTTTCATTAGTCCAAGAAATAAAGAAGGGGGGGGCGGATGAACAAAACGTATTTGCATAAATCTCACAAAGTAAGGAAGGTAAGGTAAGGTTAAAAACGCCAGGTTAGAAGAAGCTTCCGCCTGAGCCGAGAAATGACGAAGATGGCCGACATAATCCGAACTATACCCCACCACAGACTTCATAAAAATGCAAATATCTCGGTTAATATTCAAGATAGGGAATAAATGTATAGAACAATATTTATAGTAAATTTAATTTGCAATAAGATTGATTTTGTACAATATTTCGATCCGATGCATAATAACGGAGTTATTTTGAATTTCAAAATCCCTACCTCTAAAACCCCCCCTCCCGCTGGTCCGATTTCAGCCGTTAACGAACATGATCTTTCTTTTTACATAAAACGATTAAATACCGAGTTTTTTTGACGATTAAATAAAAATTGCGACCGCTAGAGTGTTAACAGACAAAAATATATATGTGACGATTAAACAAAAATTGCGTATATATATATGTCTATATAATATATAGATAATATATATATAATATATATATATATATATATATATATATATATATATATATATATATATATATAATTTTGAACGGACCTCATTTTCGTCATCTCTTGGGTATGATCGATGGACAATTGAAGAAATTTTTTCGAAAATCGCGTCATGAGTACGACCTCAATAGCTGATTTCCCTGAAGGGAAATTTGCTAAAAAGGCCACTTTATAAGCCCAGGGAAGAAGCAGGGCCGATGTGGATGTTGCAAAAAAAAAAATCGAAAATGATGTGTACAAAATGTGGAATCCCAATGCATGTAAAGTGTTTTGTAAGTTTCTATAAAAATTATAAAAAGTACTAACAGAAAAAATTAACATATTTGTAAAACACTTTTTTTCTTATTATTTGGATTTTATATATCTTATTATTGATTTTAAAACTTTTTAAAAATAAATCTAAAGTTGTTTTTTGTGTGTAATAAAAGGTATTTTTGAAAATAAATGAATTTTGTCTACGAATTCTATATTCACCCTTTCAGGACCAACGTTCCAGAAGTGGAACACGTTGGCAACCCCCCCCCATATGCTATTTTTTTTTCTAAAAGCATATTAAACTCATTGTTTTATATCTCCTAAGAAAGAAAATAACAAAAGTTTTCAGATAAATTAAAAATCTAAGGTTTGGTCCTTGATGGGTTAAAAAAAAAACTCAGATTTTTAGGACTTTGGACTTCACTAGTATTGGGGATCAGAATATATGTTTTTTTAAGCAGTTTTCCCTATGAGCAGTTTTCCCTAATGAGCTATTAATGTAGGACGAACCATTTCCTCAAATGTCCATATATATATATATATATATATATATATAATTGTAACGTTTGTATGTACGTAGATAATTTTCCCGAAATCTCACGATACTTTTTCGTTTCGCAAGCTATAGCACGATATCTGCAATTTGTAGTTTTCGTGTCAGTTTGTTTGTTACCTTTTCACATCCTACCTACTCTTTTCCCTCGCTACAATTTCGTTCCCTTACCAAAGGGATATAAATTAAATTATTTTTAGGTTATCAGAGTTGTTTATTTACTCCAGGTATATAAATTACTAGAAACCAATTTTTTTTTTAATGTTTTAAAATAATAATTTAAGTAAAGAAATGTCGATGATGAAGCGGGGGCGGAAACTGACGGGATGCTAACACAGATAATTGTGATTACTTATTTTCTGTGAAATGATGAAAACGCATTATAGGCAAATTTACTATTATGTAAATAAGTAAGCCCACAATCTCGGATTAGTTTCTGACATGAAATATGTACATTATAGATAATATTTATTTATAGTCTGTGTCAAACAGCGGTTGCCTAGGGACTAATTTTCATTTATTTTTCAAAACTAAAATTTCTATTCTATAAATCTCCTACCCAACCCTTACGGGAATCAAAATACCCCCCCCCCCTAGACGGGAAGTGTATTCTTGCCAAACATACCAACATCATTCAGCCTCTTATGATTTCCCGAGCGAAGCCGGGTACCTTAGCTAGTATAAATGTCATCTCCTAGGTAGGGTAAAAGTGCATTTGAGAAACTCTGGAAAATCGCATCATCATTTTAAATTTTAATTTTATTTTATTAGTGTTTTTATTATTATTATTTATTAACGTCCACCACTGCAACTTAGTGTCTAATTGAGGACGGTGAGGACGGGTATCTACCCCTTCTCTAGCCAGGGTGGGATTTTAGGATGTTATTTAATGAATTTCGTCACTAAATAATTTCCTTTGCCCAGGCGAGAATCGAACTCGCCGTTCTAGGTTTACCACGGCCTATTGGCTAAGATCAAAGTGTTTTATATATATATATATATATATATATATATATATATATATATATATATATATATATAGAGTTTTACACAGAGAGGATTATCTCGGTAAAAGAGTGGTCCTGGAAGCTATAGAAATTAACAAGAGAACGAATACGATAAACGGCGTGGACGGTGTCACTCTCTCTGAGACGTGGAAAACCATATTAAATAAAACCCAAACCATATGATTGAAGTAGCTATTCAAATTAAATTAAATTAATTCCCTGACGAAGATGGACGCATTTCCATCGTAAATTTGCAAAACAACAAAAACTCCAACCGCTGGAGCAGACAGCCGAGGTTCTCACAATGATAATACTCCCAAGCGTTGCAGCCTCAAAAATAGAGTATATATATATATATATATATATATATATATATATATATATATATATATATTATAGACACACACACATACAGGAAACTATGTTACTTTCATAAGATTGGTAAAGGTGAAACTAAAAGGATGTAGGATATTGGAGTAATAAAGTTCTTCACCTATTGTCCTTGTGGACTTTGATCCTGTTAGAGCCAATATAAAATTTAATCAGGAACTCCGAGAGAAAGAGAGAGAGACTTGTCTTTTACGAAAACTCTCAAAGGGCGGACAAAAATAAAGGCGGGCGAGTGGAGAGAATGTGTGAGGGCGGAAGTGCCGGCTGTATGTGCGCAAAGGCGTAAAAGGAGATGAGGGACATGAGAGAGAGAGTGAGGGAAATAAGAGATTGAGGTAAAAAAAAAAAAAAAAAGAAGAGAAATAAAAATAAAAAGAGAGACAAAGAGAAAGATAAGAGGTGGGCAAGAGAGAGAGGTGAGATGGTTAGAGGTAAGGGCCAAACAAGGAGGGACAGACGTGGTCCGAATCTGGACCCAACATACAAAACCCAACCGATTTTTTTTTTGTTTCGATCCTCCACTGGTTTTCTTACAGTTCCATTCTGTCGTCAACCCATTCATTGTCCCCTTGTCTTCTCACCTATCACACACTCAATGCCTCTCTTCCCAATTCGATATATCTCATTTAAATTAATAAATAACCCCAGAGGCAGTCTTCCGACTTTAACTAACTCACCCCACCAGACTTTACATTTTCATATACAACATACAGCACTAAATGAATCACAGAAATGTCGACATAGAGCAATAGAAAATCATCTGAGAGAAATAAAGTCCTGTATAAGCGAGTGGCCATCCTGCAGGGGTGACAACAGACAAGACGAAGTTCAAAAAAGTCCGTCACGCAGAGGCTGCGTAAACCAAGCATATTTTCCACGTGAAGTTTTACAATAGAAAATTTCACGAGAGCCGAACAATTAAGGAAACGGCCGAACTACCTTTTGGCGGGAAACTCACTATCATCCGTTATCCTCCCAGATTTAATAAAAATGCAAATATCTCGGTTAATATTCAAGATAGAGAATAAATGTATATAACAATATTTATAGTAAATTTAATTTGAAATAAGATTGATTCTGTACAATTTTCGATCCGAATAACGGAAATATTTCGAATTTTCGAAAATCCTCCCCTCTAACCCCCTTCTCTCACTGGTCCGATTTCAGGTCCGGTTAACGAACTTGAACTTTCTCTTTATATAAAACGACTAAATATCGATTTTGGTAACGATCAAACAAAAATTGCGACCGATAGAGTGGTAACACACAAATATATATATATATACTGTTTTGAACGGACCTAATTTTCGTCATCTACTAGGTAGGATCGATGGACATTTGAAGAAAAATTTCGAATTTCCGTCATGAGTTCGACCTCAATAGCTGATTTCCCTTAAGGGAAATCTGCTAAAACGAGACTTAGGACAGGACACTCACATTTAACGCAGAACTCTCTGCAGAACATGACATGAACCTTTAACCATTAATCACATACTGACTAACTGCAGGAACATTGAACATTTAGAGACTCCACATAAAATGTACGAAATTCTTACATTCAGGAGGAGCCCACATATCGACAATATACTAAATCACCATAAAAAATTGAATTTGTTTCAAGAAATGCAACTTCTTTTTGATTTTTACTAAGTGAGAAATTCAATTTGAACAACTTTTAAAATAATATAAACGTATTAAGTTATAGGAATAACATATTTTTTTTAATGAAACCATTTTAAATTGTTGTATTTATATCTAGTCTAATATTTACTTGTTTTTTTTATTGCTTGTATTCAATGTTTACTTATCGTGTTTAATTTTTTTATTGTTGGTTCAGATTTTTTTTATATTTCTTTAACTTTGTCTTTATATTAAATTGTTAAACATAGAGCCAAATCGCCTAGTTGCGGGGTGTACAAATAAATCAAAGAATCATTTAAATTAATCCTCCAGAGCTAAGGCACTTGATTTTGAAATGAGACTTACAAATTACAACCTGTTATTTTTTGATGAATTCTTTGGCTAACTAAAAATTGATATTGACAGTTTCAACCTGTGGGTAATCACGGAAATCCATCTCAATAATAGAAAGTTCATCACGCAGGGACTGCGATAACTATAGACATTTCCCACCTTAGTCATGTATTTGCATTTATCTCAAAAAGTAAAAGTACATTGAGAGCATTATTTGGTATTTAAGCTTCGAATAAAGAGGTTTATTATATAACAGAGCATTGTTCATGTAACGCAATTAGAAGTGGGGTTTGATTAAGGGTGAAAACTGAAAAATGCAAATATCTTGGTTAATAATCAATATATTGGAAAAATATATTACATCATTTATAGGCAAATTACATTTGCAATAAGATTGATTCTATACACTTTTTTGATCTGACGCATAACAACGGAGATATTTCAAATTTTCGAAATTCTCCCCCTTAACCCCCCCCCCTCCCATTGGTCCGATTTTAGCAGTTCAAGTTAACAAACTTGATCTTCCTTTTTACATAATTTTTTTTCTAAGAGATGATTTAACCCCTTCAAGTGTTAGTTCCCCTAGAACAAGAGTCAGTTTTGTGTTACGGATGAACTTCTCTGCTTGCACACAAAGTTTCAGAATTTTTTGCATTTTAGTGTTCTTAAACCTCCCTTGTGCGGGGAAAAGATTTTTACTCACTTTAGTTATTGCAGCGAGAACTAAATAAAGTTAATACCTCGGTTAATAATCAGGATAAAGAAACATTGCATATTGCAACAATTATTGATTTGTTTTAGACACTTTTTCGATTCAACGTGTACTACGAAGACCCTCTCTAAACTTCTCTCCTTCCCCTCGTCCGATTTCCTGTTCAGAGGGGGGAGAATTTCGAAAATTCGAAATATATTCCCTGTTATTCGTTGGATAGGAAAATAATATAAAATCAATCATATTTCCAAAGTAACGTCCTAGAAATGTTGTTTTATGCGCATATTTTCTCTATATCGAATATTATCAGTAAGCCGCCGTTCCAACTCAATGTCTCAATGGAGGAATTTCTAAAATTCTTAATATGTCCCTTATTATGCATTGGATCAAACAATTGCATAGAATCAATCTTATTGAAAATGTAATTTTAGCAGATTTCCCTTAAGGGAAATCAGCTATTGAGGTCGTACTCATGATGCGAGTTTCGAAAAATTTCTTCAAATGTCCATCGATCCTACCCAGGAGATGACGAAAATGAGGTCCGTTCAAAATTATATATATATATATATATATATATATATATATATATATATATTTGTCTGTTAACTCTCTAGCGGTCGCTATTTTTGTTTGATCGTTACAAAACTCGATATATAATGGTTTTATGAAAAAATAAATATCAAGGTCGTTGATGTCTGAAATCGGATCACTGGGAAGGGGGGTTTAGAGGAAAAGAATTTGGACAATTCGAAATATCTCCGTTACTATACGTCGGATCGAAAAATTATATAGAAGCAATCTTATTGCAAATTAAATTTCATATAAATAATGTTATATCCATTTATTCTGTATTTTAAATATTAACCGAGATATTTGCATTTTTCTGTTTTCAGCTTCTGAGATGAGTTTCCGCCAAGGGCTAGTTCGGGCCCTTCCCGTAACTGTTTGACTTTCTATTCTGAAATTCCTCTATTGTATAACTTCACGTGGGAAATCTGCTTAGTTTACGCAGCCCCTGCGTGACGGACTTTTCTATAAATGTCGTAATGCACGTATTGTTTTACTACCTTCATTAGTAACAGAGATATTTGCATTTTATATTTTTCGCCTTCAATAACCCCCCCACCTCCTACTAATGTAATATTAACAATAAGCCGTTATATTATGAAGCACAATATGTGAAGCATAAATACCAAATGTGGTTCTCATTGAACATCTAGTTTTTGAGATAAATGCCAATAGGTGGCAGACGAGGGAAATCTGCTTAGTTTACGCAGCTTCTGCGTGGCGGTTTTATCTTAGAATGTCAAGTGTATACTCAAAGGTGACTGATCTAACGACCTTGTCTAACAGTAAAAGGTTTATCCATTTGATGGAATAGCAACATTATATTTTAGAACTTGTTTATGATTCCAGCTTTGAATGATATAGGCCTATAATTTTTGCCAATCGACTAGGAATTCGCCGACTTATTGCAGGACAAATCTAGGGATTATCCTTCAATGGGAAGAAGGTGGGAAGATCAGTTTCCATTGGGTTAACCCATTGTGTCCCAAACTTGAGATTCGGCAATAGTTTGGTGCAATTCAACGAGGGATTACTGTCAGAGTCCTTTGATCCTGTGAGGTTACTGTGGGGGGTTCGCTCTATAAAATAGGTGTTGTTATTAGCTGGCTACCGCGCGTAGGTGTGCAAGGAATTCCACCTAGCGGGATACTCCTGTCCGACTCAGCTGATCCTGAAGTTTGGTCAGGGTTTGAGAATAATTTGGGGTTTATATCGTAATCCCCGACTTTGAAAGCGGCCAGCAAACCGTAGGTTACTAAAATATAGGATTCAATGATTTTCAAGAGTAGGAGGGATTGTAAGCCTTGGTTAGATCAGAATACGCATTTTTATGATAAAATAAAATCTGAAATAGCCCAATTATGTGTCGTCCCAGCACGTAGGAACTCTACTACGTTCAGTGTCAGACTTTAAGCTGACTCATAGAATGTTTTCGCAAACTTCATCTTCAATTACATTCTTCAGTTACTACCACATCTTTGAAGCCAGCCACAAAATAAGTTTCGAACTGACATTGTAACATGAACATAAAATTAGTAAATAACCTAACAATTGCGTATCCAAACTTTTAGTCAACTTTAAATCGGCTCACAAGGGAGTTAAGAGAACTCTAAATTCCAAAAAATTCTGAATCATTGTTTGCAATAGGGGTAATTCATCCAAAACACAAAACTATTTCGGTTCGAGCGGAACTATTTTCAAGTGGTAAAAAAACCTCTAGAAAAAAAAAAACAGCTGTCAGGGGACTGCCGGTAGAAGTGAAAACTCCTTTACCTTTGATCGCTCAATTTTGGCATTGCTGAGAAACTTTTTTTACGAAGTCTTATTTTAAAAATATTTTTAGTTATTTATCAATAAGTAACAGTTATGTTCTATTTTACATGAAAAAATGAAATGACAAAAATAATAGTGATAAAAAAAATGATGTACCACGAATTGTTTTATTTATCAATATAAAATACTATACATAATTATTTCAGTTATTTTACATAAAAGAAAAAAATTACATTTCAGAATTATTACAAATGCTTTACAAAAATAAGTTAAGTACACTCAGAAAAATCAATTTCTATCCATAATTTCAACAACTCTTGCACCATCATCACTGCCAGCATCATCACCAATTTCTAAAACTGATACAATCGGTATATGGTAGCTAAAGTAGGATACAAACAGTTTTGATTCGAATTTATTTAAATATTCGAATTTATTTATTTAAATATTCGAATTTATTTAAAACTTCGGATTAAAAATATCTATGAAAGTAAAAATGGTAGATATATAGTATCTGTGAACGAAATGATGCTGGTTTTGTCCTCTTTAAAAATGGTAATGCGAACGAAAACTCTAGCTAATTTGGTTCAGGAGTTATGAAGAAAAGAAGCTCCTTTAGCTTTGAGTTGAGTACTAGCGGTGGCGGTGGCGGTGACGCGATTTCATACTTTTTTCCTCTCCTGCAAATGCTTCCTTACGGGGTGCACAACGTGCCTAAAGAAGTTTTCACTTCAAAAATTGGTTTTTAAATTTCTAACAGAATATTGTTAAGACAGTAATACGGGTAAAAAAATCTCATAGAGACACTTAAAAATGATCAACAAATAAATTAAATATTGAAATGTATCTAATAAGATTATGTCCTTTACTTATATGCGCATATATATACTAGCTAAGGTACACGGCTTCGCTCGGGAATTCATTTGGGGCTGAATGATGATGGTATTTGTTTTAGCAAGCCTTTACTTTCCACAATATTTCATCATTTCCCGATGTATACTGGTCGTTGCTGTCTGTGGATTTGTTAATAATAAAATTATTTGTTATGTAAGGTTTCACTGTCTACAGTACTATATTTCCCGTCTCATGTGCATGTAGTTTTTTTTATATATATAATTCATAATCATAGAAAGTATTCTGACCGCCAAAATATGGTTTAATGAAACTTCCTTTCCCTTGATACGGTACAAAGACTAACAGTGACTGAAAAACGAACAGAAAATGAAATATCGCGAATTTTTATTTCAGGTGCCTCTTATAACCCCCACTACCGTTTGAACCTAAAAAAATGAATATAGCTTATAATCGTAGAAGAATTAATGCTAATTCACATGGCGAGTTTTGTTAATTTCCGTTCAATCGTTAGTGCCAAATACAATTGTCGTCTACCGTTTTAGTTTTCAGTGTATATCTTATGATTTCAATTGTTTTCATTTTTATGCCTCTGTTTGTCGTAGTCAATATAGTTTTGGTTTAGTTCTTTGTGGTGAACTACTTTACTTGCTCACAAAGTTTCGGATTTTTTTTTAATTTTTCAGTCCCCCTAACCTCCCTTGTGAGAGGAACTCTAGACGTTAGCCTTACTTGATACCTGACTATTAGAGGCGCCTCTCGCATTGGCTAAAGACTCATTACTATGAATCTAGAAATGAGCCAGCTAGACAGGTCACACGTGAGGCGGTGGATAACTGCCTGGTCGTATAATGGGTGACTTATGAGGTCACATGTTACTCGTTGAGTGTAGTAACTGATGAGAATTGATGTTTCCGCTAGCTACTGGCTCAGTACTCCCCCAGCTCATAGCTACATGCATCTAGCTCAACTCCTACTCAACCATACTGGATTTCTTTGACGGCGGCAACCACACCTACTTGATAACCGTTATCTATTAGCAGACTTCCCCCAAGGGCAATCTGCAATAGAGGTAGTTGTCGTGTTGCGATCTTATAAACATTTCTTCAAATTTGCATCAATCCTACATAGGAAATGACCTATATATATATATATATATATATATATATATATATATATATATATATATGTACCCGGTAATGCCTGGGAAATCATTAGTAACTGGATAATGATCTTATTTTTATAGCATGGCTTTCTGAATATCAAGTTATACCCATCATATTGAGTCTAAACGAATATTGCGTTTACTCATTATAGCATTACCAAATAATGTTTAATATCTATAAAATATTATATAGTTATTTCAACGTCTAATTACAATTTACCAGAATTAAAGGGTTTGATTCCCAACAACATTCGCGGTCACTATTAGTTTCAAAAAAGCACGACTTTGCTTAAATAAAGAAATTAGTGGATCAGATTAGCAATGTGAGTTAAAGCGTTGACCTTAATCTCACATGGTTAAACCTAGAGTGGCGAGTTCGATTCCCTCCTGGGCAGTTGGAATGTAGTTAGTGGCGGAATTAATAAAATAACATCCTTAGTCCCTCCCTGGCTAGAAAAGGATGGTAACCTGTTGTGTGTCCCAATTAGCCTTAGTTGAAAAAAGTAGACGTTAGTAAATAATTTTAATTTAAATGCTCCCATAGCTTACATTACTATCGGAAATAAATAATAAGTTATATTCTAGGGGGAAAAATAACATATGTTGTAGGGGGGAGGGGAGAGGAGCAGAAATATATTATTTCACTAACTCTAATCATACTTAGAACTATTATTTAAGTCTAAAAATATGAAATCAATAATATTTCTATATTTATTCAAATTCTTCATTTCTGTAATGTATTACTACTACATGTATGTAGTACTAACAAAATTGTTCTCTTTTAATAGTATTTAGTGTATATCATGTTTATACTGCGTTGACACATTTGTTCCTGTAAATATTAAAATGAACATCTGTTAGTTTCATTTCGAGAAAAAAAACAAAAACAAATACGGAACGAATAATTGTGATTTTTCGTTTCATTTCTCATAACCCGCACACCTGCTAGCTCCTAGAAATGTTAGTATAGCTTATTTTCGCAGAAGAGTTGATACTAACTCACATGCCGAGTTGTATTTCATTTGGATCAGCCTATTGTGTCCAAATAAAATTGTTGACTATTGCGACGGAACCCAATGGATAGATACTATATTTGCTTAGTAGGATTTCGCCTTAGCACAGTAGTTGAGCTTTTATTGTATAATATTTTTATTTATAAGATTAATTTTACAATAGATAAATAATGATAATAGCAATAATAAATAAAAACAAATATATACACATAAATAAAAAGTAGGTCACGCAGGTGCTGCGTAAACTAAGCAGATTTCCCAAGTGGGGTTTTAGAATAAAGAAATCTACCTACTAATAACGGCAGCAGTAACGAATCTCTATCCCAATTCACGAGGGACGAACAGTTAGGATGGACGAACAGTTACGGAAACGGCCGAACTAGCTTTCGTCGGAAAGTCCGGAATATGACTTCTACCGGCCACTCACACAATACAAATTCAAATATCTCGGTAAATATTCAAGATAGACAAGAAATGTATAGAACAATATTTATAGTAAATGTAATTTGCAATAAGATTGATTCTATACACTTTTTCGATACGACGCATAATAACGGAGATATTTTGAATTTTCGGAAATGACCCATCTAACCCCCCCCTCCCACTATCCGTTTTCAGCCATTAACATGATCCAACAAAAACGGCGACCGCTAGAGCGTTAACAGACATATATATATGAACGGACCTCATTTTCGTCATCTCCTGGGATAGGATTGATAGACATATGAAGAAGTTTGTCGAAAATCGCTTCATGAGTAGGACCTCAATAGCTAATTTCCCCTAAGGGAAATCTGCTAAAAGCACAAAGCAAAGTGATCCAATTATAAAAAAAAAATAACAAAACCAAATGCAATTAATAATTAAATAGACCGTAAATTAAACCGTTCTACATTCAAACACATAACAAATAAAATTCTATCTCTTCAAAAATGAAGAAGGAATTTTATATAGAACGACAAAAAAAAGAAAAAGCATACAATAGTTATACAATATATTAAAAATAAATAAAATATAATGCACAATTATTCATAAAGAACAAATGAATGACATTTCAATATGTTTATCAGAAATACATATAACATTTATCAACGGAAGGATCAAAAAGGTGAAACACCTCCACTCTTAATACTTGTTTATTACAGGCAAAGTACTTTCGGGGCGAACCGTCCCATCATCAGTGCTGTGACGTGTTGTGCCAGTAGTTGACACCAGCTGTAGCTTGACGGGCTTCATCACTCGGGATTTGTGCTGAAAGTACTTTGCCTGTAATAAAGAAGTATTAGGAGTGGAGGTGTTTGACATTTATGATCCTTCCGTTGATGATGGACCTCCACCAGCCAGCACAAATCCAGAGTATAAAATTTATATTTCATGTTTGTTTTTGCTACAGAGTGCTTTGAGACAATCACTTTCTCAGTTTCTTTCGTAAATAAAATAATGATATTTTGCTCTCATTGGGATATGTGCAGTGCAATATAAATATAAACGGTGAATATTTCGAAATTACCCAAATTTCATATTAAGAATTTATTTTTAAAGGAATATGTTATGTTTTTAATAGTAATCTGTATTTACATCATGTCCTTAACTGAAATATAGCTTTATATATTGGAAACGTTAGATTTATGGCCAGATATACTTGAGCGGTTCTTGCTGTTATATTAATGTTCTAGTATAAACTAATATAGTTTGTCGCTGCTTTTCTATTGGCATCATTATTAATTAGTTTGTATCTGTAGGCAGCAATAATTGATGGTATACTAGAGTTGAGGGCACGCTGCTCCTGGTTTTGCCAAATATTGGAGGAAATGAGTTTAACAAACAGTTCCATGATTTGACTGATCCAGTTATAGCGAATAGTGTTGATGGCGAATGGTATAATAAATAGAACCTGCTGTAACATTGTCTAGGTAACCTACTATCTGTCATCCATAGATAATATTTTGCAGAGCCAGGTAAGGGAGGCTTTTAAAATGTCGCTGGAAATAAAGTCTGATCCAGTTTCAAGCCTTATGGTAATGTTGGGTGTAGTCATTATTAGTTGGTACAGGTATTTGTAGAAATTAACTTCTACTTGCATCAGTAAATCTAAGCAATTCAGAGGCAGAACTCAATGGTTACACTAAATTAGGTGATGTTGGTGCTCACGTTCTGCGAAATGATCATAGTGCTTCGACAACTTCCAGCCATTTGGATACATATTTGCACCTGGTTTCAAGTTTGAGGTTCAATTTATTAATTAACTGCCGATGCAGGGAGAGATGCCGCCTCAATTACTCGGTGTAGAGCTATTCGGGAAGGGCAAGGAGGAGGGAGGCGGTGCGGGATCAAAGGGAGCCCATTAAGGAGGCGGTGTTTGCCCGGCTGGGGAATTAAGCAAATTGTGTTTGCCGATTCGAGTCCGGGTCGATGTGTTGACATGAAAACATTAACCCCGGCTGGATGTCAACCCTGGTCGAGGGGCAATGTCAACCCACCCAGGTACTCCATGTGTATTTGGTCCTTGTCAATCTACACATGTGGAACCCCACCTACTGCCTTCTTGTCAATTGCTTATCATTTCCGAATTTCTCTCACTTTCAGCACTTAAGGAAATCTGCTCCTGAGGTTGAACTGGTGACGATTTTCGAAAAAAAAAATCTTGTACGGGCCCAGTTTAGCCATGTAAGTGAAGCGTTGGCTTTAATATCGCATGGTAAAGCTAGAGTGACGAATTTGATTCCTCCCCTGGCAATAGGGATTCATTTAGCGACGAACTCGTTATTTCCCTTTAGGGAAATCAGCTATTGAGGTCGTACTCATGACGCGAGTTTTGAAAAATTTCCACAAATGTCCCTCGATCCTACCCCGGAGATAACGAAAAAGAGGCCCGATCAAAATTATATATATATACATATATATATATATATATATATATATATATATATATATATATATATATATATATATATATATATATATATTTGTCTGTTAACGCAATTTTTGTTTGATCGTTACCAAACTTCATATTTAAGCGTTTTACGTAAAAAGAGAGATCAAGTTCGTTAATGGCTGAAATCGGACCAGTGGGAGGGGGGGGGGTTTAGAGGGGGGATTTTTGAAAATTCAATATATCTCCGTTATTATGAGTCGGATCGAAAAATTGAATAGAATCAATCTTATTGTAAATTAAAGTTACTATAAATATTGTTCTATACATTTATTCTGTATCTTGAATATTAACCGAGATATTTGCATTTGTATTGTGTGTGTCGACGGAACCCCGCCATGTTCCGGAGTCTCCGCCGAGAGCTCTGGTGGCCGTTTCCAGAACTATGCGTCCCTCGTGAATAGGTTTAGAGATCCCTTCCTACTACAGCTGTTATTTGGCGGATTTCTCTTTTGTAAAACTTCACGTGGGAAATCTGCTTAGTTTACGCAGCCCCTGCGTGACGGAGTTTTTATTTATAATTATATACAGCTCAGCAACGTTGGTGCTTTCACTCGCGCTTCTTAAAAATGAGGGAAAACACATAAAAACAAAATAAAAAAAAACAAGAAACACAGAAAACATTGTAAACAACAAAACTTCGATAATGGAACACAAAACAATAAAAGAAACAAGACTCACGAACACAACGTAGAACACGAAATGATAAATAAACAAGTTATCAACAAGGATGTATCATACACGTTAAAACACATCACATAGACAAATACTCACACACACACACACACACACACACACGCACGCCACACACACACACACACACCACACACACACACACACACACACACACACACACACACACACACATACAACGCACACCCACTTACACGCTCAACTTTTTAAAATATGTAAAAAACACATCTTAAAAAAAAATTAAATATTGTCAAACAGTCCAATCGTTTTAGCAGATTTCCCTTGAGGTTATACTCATAACTATTACTATTAGGCTATTGAGGTTGTACTCATAACGCGATTTTCGGAAAATCTCTTCAAATGTACATCGATCTTACCTAGGAGATGACAAAAAAGTCCGTCACGCAGGGGCTGCGTAAACTAAGCAGATTTCCCACGTAAAGTTTTACAATAGAGAAATCTGCCTAATAACAACTGTAGTAGTAAGAAACCTCTAAACCTAAAACATTATTTAGGGCGTAATAACCCAGTAGTTTTCTAGCTCCAAAAAACAGTTAATCTAACCTCTAAACCTATTCACGAGGGACGAATAGTTATGGAAACGGCCATCAGAGCTCTCGGCGGAAAGTCCGAACATAGCCTACTGATGATCACACGCAGTATACAAATGCAAATATCTCGGTTAGTATTCAAGATACAGAATAAATGTATAAAACAATATGTATAGTAACTTTAAAGTGAAATACGATTTATTCTATAGAATTTTTCGATCCGACGCATAATAAAGGAGATATTTTGAATTTTCAAAAAATCCCTCCCTCTAAAACCCCCCCCCCCCCTCCCACTGGTCCGTAACGAACTTGTTCTTCCTTTTTACATAAAACGATTAAATTCCGAGTTTGGTAACGATCAAACAAAAATTGCGACCGCTAGAGCGGTAACAGACAAATATATTATATCTATATATATATATTATATATATATATATATATATATATATATATATAATAAAAATTGTAACCTCTGTCTGTACATTGATTTTTTTTCACGAAATTTCACGATAACTTTTCGTTTCACATGTCATAGACACCATATCTGCATTTTGTTTCTTTCGTGTATGTTTGTTTGTTTGTTTGTTACCTTTTCACGCATAAACGGCCTAACCGAATTTTAGGAAACTTGGTAATGTATATTACTACTAACCCAACTTAGACTTTGCTATATTAATTTTCTCTGAGACGAACAGGAGTGGGGGTTATAAGGGAAGCCTGAAATTAAAAATAGCAATATTTCGCTTCCTATTGGTTTTTCAACCAAATATGTACATAACAAAAGTTGTTTATTTTGATATTTAGAGTAACTTTTGTTATATACACTTTTGTCGTATATCGAAGTTTAAATGCGTCATACGCTAAAAATTTATAGTGGGAGTCAACAATATTATTTGCCCAAAAAGACTCAACGAACTAAATAAACTCGTATGTGTATTATCAGTGAGGCCTTCATTATAATAAGCCATACCAACATTTCTAGGGACGGGCAGGAGTGGGGGTTATAAAGGAAAAGCCTGAAATTAAAAATAGCGATATTTCGTTTCCTATTGGTTTTTTCGCAAAATATAAACATAACAAAAGTTGTTTATTTTGTTATTTGGATTAACTTTTGTTATATACACTTTGGTCGTATACCTAAGTATAAATGAGTTATACGTTAAAACTTTAGCGGGCACAAACGGCTGAAACCGATACTTGACAAAACTCGGTATGTCAATTAGCATTAATTCTTCCATGATTATAAGTTATATTAAAATTAAAATTTTTAGGTTCGAACGTGAGGGGGTTTATAAGGGAGGCATGAAATAAAAATTCACCATATTTACATGTATAAGAGCCGGGAAATATAAAAATATCGAAGACTGTGAAGACTTATTGAACAAATAATTCTATTATTAGGAAATCCACGGCAACGACGGGTATCAATCCTAATCACTGGGACGGGTAAATGTCAAAATATTGTGTAATGTAAGCCTGCTAAAAAATACATCACCATTCAGCCTCAAATGAATTCCCGGGCGAAGCCGGGTATCTGAGCTAGTATATATATATAAAATTGTAACCTCTGTCTGTACATTGATTTTTTTTTCACGAAATTTCAGGATAACTTTTCGTTTCACATGTCATAGACACCATATCTGCATTTTGTTTTCTTCGTGTATTATGTTGTTTGTTTGTTTGTTACCTTTTCACGCATAAACGGCTGAACCGAATTTTAGGAAACTTGGTATGTATATTACTACTAACGCAACTTAGAAAGGCTATATTAATTTTCTCTGAGACGAACAGGAGTGGGGGTTATAAGGGAAGCCTGAAATTAAAAATAGCGATATTTCGATTCCTATTGGTTTTTCACCAAATATGCACATAACAAAAGTTGTTTATTTTGATATTTAGAGTAACTTTTGTTATATACACTTTTGTCGTATATCGAAGTTTAAATGCGTCATACGCTAAAAATTATAGCGGGAGTCAACAATATTATTTGCCCAAAAAGACTCAACCGAACTAAATAAAACTCGGTATGTGTATTATCAGTGAGGCCTTCATTATAATAAGCCATACCAACATTTCTATGGACGGGCAGGAGTGGGGGTTATAAGGGAAGCCTGAAATTAAAAATAGTGATATTTCGTTTCCTATTGGTTTTTTCGCAAATATAAACATAACAAAAGTTGTTTATTTTGTTATTTGGAGTAACTTTTGTTATATACACTTTGGTCGTATGCCTAAGTATAAATGAGTTATACGTTAAAACTTTAGCGGGCACTAACGGCTGAACCGTACTTGACAAAACTCGGTATGTCAATTAGCATTAATTCTTCCATGATTATAAGTTATATTAAAATTTTAGGTTCGAAACGGGAGGGGGGTATATAAGGGAGGCCTGAAAATAAAAATTCACCATATTTACATGTATAAGAGACGGGAAAATATAAAAAATATCGAAGACTGTGAAGACTTATTGAACAAATAATTCTATTATTAGGAAATCCACGGCAACGACGGGTATCAATCCTAATCACTGGGACGGGTAAATGTCAAATATTGTGTAATGTAAAGCCTGCTAAAAAATACCATCACCATTTCAGCCTCAAATGAATTCCCGGCGAAGCCGGGTATCTGAGCTAGTATATATATATTATATTATATATATATATTATATACAGTTTTAAAACGGACCTCATTTTTGTCATCTACTAAGTAGGATCGATGGACATTTGAAGAAAAATATCGAAAATCGCGTCATGAGTACAACCTCAATAGCTGATTTCCCTTAAGGGAAATCTGCTAATTGGGGTCCATTCAAAATTATATATATATATCATATATCGCAATTTTTTTTTAATCATTACCAAACTCGACATTTAGAGGGGAGAGGTTTAGGGTTTAGAGGAATTACGAAAATTCGAAATATCTCTGTTACTACATGTCGGATCGAAAGATTGAATAGAACCACTCTTATTTTAAATTAAATTTACTATAAATATTGTTATATACATTTATTATATATCCTGAATATTAACCGAGATATTTGAATTTTTCTTTGTTCAGCCTTCAGCAAACCCCCACTTCTACTCTTGTCATATTAAAAGTAAGCTGTTATTTCATGAAGCAATTCATTACAAGGTAAATACCTAATATTGTTTTCATTGAACTTTTACTTTGTGAGATACATGAAAATACTCCCTCCCCCCCCCCTTCTTCTGTTCTTGGATTACTAAAATTTGAGTGATTGAGATAAAACTGATTCTGATTCATTACAATTTATATCACTAGCTTTAGTAAATTTTTTTCAATAAAATTTATATGTTATATTGAGATATATTTCATTAATTGTTTGCCTTTCCGGTCTGTCTATCTTTTCAGCGGTACATGGTTGACTGGCCTGTTTGTTCACAATTCAGCAGCTTTCCGTTGTAAAGATTATTAAATTGTTTTGTAAATTGACTGAAAGATTTCTCATTACCGTTTGTATTTATTCACTTGACACTGACGGTTGTGTTACCTGAATGTATATTTATCTATTGTAAACCTTCGCGGGGGAAATCTGCTTAGTTTACGCAGCCCCTGCCTGACGGATTTTTTTTTTTTAAGAAGGCTCTGTAGTTCATAAGTATTAACGCCACGTGAAAACCACTTCCACTATTTATTTATAAACTACCAGCGCCGAGTTACTAAATTAATTTGGTTCGTTAGAAGCCACTGGAACTGTCGAAGTTAGTACTAATTAACCTGGGACCACAATTAAAAGTTTATTGAGATTCAACAACTGCCATGGCTCGTCTCGTTAATAATTCTTCGCCGTGCTCCTGAAATTAAGTTTGTCTATTTTTAGGGGCAAGTAGTTAGTTGTAAATAAATAAAGTCAATTAAGTAAATTGTGGAATACGGATATAACGTCGTTAAATTTATATTATGGAATAATCAGTGTTATGAAATTCAATTAGTTGCGAAATATTGCTTGTCATTTGGTAATTCGCGGAGATGATGCAGGAATAAATGTCATCGTAGCTTGAATACTATTGTAGAAATATATGTAATAGACTACTCACTATAAAAAAGTTCGTCACGCAGGGGCTGCGTAAACTAAGCAGATTTCCCACGTGAAGTTTTACAATAGAGAAATCTGCCTAATAACTACTCTAGTAGTAAGAAACCTCTAAACCTATTCACGAGGGACGAATAGTTACAGAAACGGCCGCCAGAGCTCTCGTCGGAAAGTCAGAACATCCTGTCGACCACACGCAGAATACAAATGCAAATATCTCGGTTAATATTCGAGATACAGAATAAATGAATCGAACAATATTTATAGAAAATTCAATTTGCAATAAGATTGATTCTGTACCATATTTCGACCCGACGCATAACAACGGAGATATTTCGAATTTTCGAAAATCCTCCCCTCCCACTGGTCCGATTTCAGCCGTTAACGAACTTGATCTTTCTTTTTACATAAAACAACTAAATATTGAGTTTGGTAACGATTAAACAAAAATTGCGACCGCTAGAGCGGTAACAGACATATATATATATATATACAGTTTTGAACGGACCTCATTTTCGTCTCTACTAGGTAGGATCGATGGACATTTGAAGAAAAATTTCGAAAATCCCGTCATGAGTAGGTACAACCTCAATAGCTGATTTCCCTTAAGGGAAATCTGCTAACACTTACTGACTGCAGGAGACGACAAAACATAGATCTACCTTACAATCTGGACCAACTACTAAATGACAAAAGTATAAATCTGGACGCTTTGTTAGCATATTTAGAACAAGAACCAAACTTATATAGTACTCACCATCTTCCTATTTCCAGAGAAGTATAGCCATAATGGCTTAATTCCAACAAAATTTAATACTGACAGTAGTACAAAATTATATTTTGTATTACTTCATGTATGCATCCGTGTGTGTTCTGAATGCTTGTGTAATATTTTAGAAACTTTTAAATATATTATAATTTATATCTTATAAATTATTACTTATCATAGATTTTTTTAAAAATTATCTGGTAATTTTATAATTTTTTTTAGTTTTTTTGATTTGATGATACGCAACTGTTTCGGTTTTTTCTCTATTGTTGATTACTGGGGTTCTGTTTATTTTGTTTTTGAGTTTTCTGTTCCCGTTCATAGTTTTCTCAGTTTTAACTTTTGTATTATTAATTATTTATTAACTTCCACTATTTTCTGCTACGGCGAATTGGAACTTGTTATCTACACCTTACCACCCTTTTTTTGCCTTTATTAAGAATATTGGTTATATAACATTTTTCATTCCAACCCAAAATGACAGAGATGTTCAAGATTGTAGAATTTATCCCATCTCTAATAAATATATATTTCTCCAGGCGAGAATCGCTTCACATTGCTAGACCTGTTAACCCTCGGTCGGGCGCGTCAAAAATATTCCGCCTTCGGGCGCGTGTATCTCAGAGATACAACCTCAACCGTTTTTACGGAAATACAGTTTTTTAATATATATTTTGCACTAAAATGTTCAGTGTGTAATTAGAAATCATATCTGAGGAAGTATTTGTTTGAAAGAAGTAAATAATTTTCAAAATTGACACGTACTATAATAAAAAAAATCATGGTAGATAATATAACCAAGTTGGTTATAGATTCACTGTTATTAAAACCTTGGACGATAATTTTTAAAATATAATTAAAACATACAAATACCAAAAGAAACAGTTTAAATGCACATATCTTAATTATTCATAATTCATTTCAGTTTGTGAACTATATAAACAAAATATCTAAATATAACTTCATTCAAAAATAAGTAGCACGAAATCACTTTTAGATAAGACTTATTAAAGATCATCTAAATTTTAATGTACCAATCCTTTTAAAAATACCAGTTTATTATATCTTTTGCGGAGCTGCATTACAATTAAGACAAGGCGTGGAACTATGTTGTAAACAAATTTTGCTTTTGCAAATCTCACAAGAATAATGAGTAAACCTACATTTCTTTTCAGTTTTGCTTGGTTCACATCATTTGCTTTAGTTCGTTGTAGTGAAGGGACTTTTTTTATGCTGTTCTGTACTTGAGTTCAATGTATGGTCCAATGTGTCTCTGTACTCGTCAAGCTTCGTCCCTAGTTCGGTTGGTAAACGTTTACTGTTGTCACTGCGTCATACAATATTTTCTTGAATAAGTTCTTCTGAAAGCTCATGTATGAGCAAAATAATAGAATAATTGGTTTATATGGTTCCATTTAATAAAGAGAAAGTTAATTGATGTATATATTTATGAAATATAGGTTTCAAAAAAACTTACGAGATCGGGCGCGTGGTATCTAGGAGATTAAACTGAATGACAGGTGAAACACACGACTCCGTTAAACACATTGACACAACATGCCTTGAAGTGGAGTCCTATAAAGCACATAACTAGAAGCACTACACCACCACTCTCTGCTAGAAGGAGTGGCAAATATTTCTCTAGAAACTTTGTATCTGAGAGATCACGCGCCCAACGGAGGGTTAATAGTTTTTGTTTAATTAGTTCTTATTATTTGTTATGGTAAACCTGGCTAGGTTATTTATGGCAGGTTCGATTCTCGCTAGGACAATAGGAATTTATTTAGTGACGGAATTCATTAAATGAAATCCTTAGTCCCACCCTTGATAGAGGAGGGTGGTAACCGGTAGATAATCCGTCCCAGTTAGCCTTAGTTGCAAAAAGTGGTCGTTAATAAATAAATACATATATCATTTATTATATTTTCTTTTTCCACAAGCAATATCTCCATCTGTGGCAGAATTGATATCTGACATGAAATACACTTATTTGCACAATGTCAGTAATTCTTGAAGCTGAACCTTCAACAAGTCTCGTGCTTCTAAGCTCAATGCTCTTTAGTTGGTCCAATAAGTCTTATTTTTTGTTTAGAAAAATCCTAAAATGTAACAATCTCAGGTAAGAAAAAACGCCTCGTTTCCTTCACTATTCTTTAATTCGTTGTGACAGAGCGCTTTCAGAGCATACGCTCCATCATCAGTGCTCTGCTGGCAAACAAATACCATAAAAACGTTGTACAATATGTCGTTTAATTGAGAAATTATGAAAATATATGTACATGTTGATGGCCAAAGAGTTAAAACATACAATTTTTAAATTACAACTTAAAAATTAGTGTCCCAGTGAATATTTACAGAATAAGAAAAACTATTTTCACAGATTAAAATTAAAAATTAAAACTTGTCAAGAAATATATACACAATTACAATAAATAGTTTAAATAAATAAATGAATATTTACAGTTAAAAAGTCTAAAAATAGAAATAAATAGTAAAAAACGAATAGTCCAATTAAAATTAAAAAACCAAAAATGAAGGAAACAACCACCGGAGGAGCTACAGAAAGAAATACATACAAAAAACGTAAAAGAAGAAAAATAGAAAAGCGAGACAATGACTAACCTCTTCACAATGGATGTGACAGGAACCAAGGATTCCCTGTGACTGAAGCCTCGGGACCGGAGAGCCATGAGAGAGGCCTCCGAGACATGCCTCAACCTGGTTCCTCTTGACCATCAACATATACATATATTTTCTAAATTTTTCAATTAAATGACATATTGTACAACGTTTTTATGGGTATCTGTTTGCCGGCAGGGCACTGATGATGGAGCATATGCTCTGAAAGCGCTCTATCACAACGAATAAAGAATAGTGAAGGAACGAGGCGTTTTTTCTTTACCTGAGATAATAATTCCTTCACCATCCAGCACCTCAAAATGGATAAAATGTAAGAATTTTACTACCAAAAATGTCTTGAGAAGGAATAATCTTCTGGAATGCACATATTCCAGGATTGAAAAGTGTATACTAAAGCCATTTATTTTCTTCCATTAATTTTTATACTACAAACAGTGAAATATATATTAAAGAGTTTTTTTTTTTGTTTTTTTTTTTTTTTTTACTTCTTAGTAAAACTCCACTTATGAATTGTTGTACGAGTATCTCTAGTTAGTTTGACTCACAATTATGAAAGTTACTAAGTGATAAAAGCAGCAGATATACAGATGATAATTCCATTTTTAATTAGACTATTCTCAGATGGTAAAGGTGAGGTGGAATTAGTGGATTAACCCCTACATTTTCTTCATTTTTAAAGAAAATATCATCTAAGCGTTAATTAGGTCTAGGTACCGGATCATTGTGGAGTACGAGGAAACGAGAATGGAGTATTTTGGGTAATGAAGGAAGTCATTCTTTATTAGTATAAACACTGGTTTAAAACAAGAAACTATTATTCATAGAGTTTAATAGTTTGGCTGTAAAGTTAATCCAGTATACTTCTTAATTTCTTTTGTCAGTAATTCCGAATTCATCCCGCTAAAGACAGTTGTTATAAAATAAAGCCTCGAAATAAAATAAGATGGAAATAATGAAAATCTCTAAAACAAGAACGGATTTCTCGCCCAATTAATCAAGAGCTCTCCTGTCATCTAATTTCTTCAAAAAGGCCTGTCAAAAGGCGGCCAATTGTGTTAAATGTAAAGGCACAAGCAACAGGGGGGGGAGCGGGTGAACACTAAAATGAAGTAACCCAGTTTCCTATCAGATCTCACTTCGGGAAGTAATTAAGGCCCAAAAGTAAAAGTGGTCGGCGAGGTGGGGTAGGGGGGAGGGGTAGATCCTGGAAAAAGGGAAGTTGTGCTGTAAGGAGGGAGGGGGGGGGGGGGTAAAATGGCGGGAAAAAAATCGGTGTCGTTGTCGGAGGAAGGTAAACGCGCGGAAAATGTATCCCCAAGGCCCTGATAAGAATTTACTCATTAACACAGCTCCCTCATCGTAGCCTTATCAGCTAGCTGTCCCCCCCCCCACCCACCCCTAACTACCTAACGCTGAACCCATCACTTCTTAGGCCCCCCCCCCCCCGTCCCGGAAAAAGTTTTTTCCCGATTAGGAGAGAATCTTACCTGCCTACAAAACTTTCTTAATTTCGCAATTATGGGGGACAACACTGAAACGAAAAAAAAAAAATTGTGATTAGCTCTGGTTCTTCTGGCTACGCTAATTTGCCGGTTGCAACATAGTACAGTCGGTTCCCAGATCCACTTCCTACCGACGTACGTATGGGCTCAAATAAAAACGATGACAGCTGTCCCCAAGGTGGACGCACATCTATAAAATAGAAATTATTCATCAGGAAACAAATCGGCGAAGATTGTTTTGAACAAGTATAAAAAATCTGATGGCCCTTCGTGTTTTCCGTATAATATCTATTAAATTTATGAAGAAAATGTTTTGTTGCACTTCACTTGAAATTAATATGCTTTGTCTCTTGTCCGATAAATAAATATAATTTATGACTTTGTGATAAATGGTTCTTTCAATGTTTTTGAATCTCAAATATGTAGACGTTTTTCTCTGTTAATGACGAATCTTATACGTCAAAACAAATTCTTAATCTAGCAGTTGCGATGGTGCGTGTTTGTGATTATCTTATAGGCTCAGTTACTTTAGGCAGGAATCTTGAGTAAGCTTTTTTTTTTTTTTTAGTTTCAAAACATTCTTTGATTTCACTGTAAAATAGTTATTTCCGAAGAGTTTATAATAACCTATAGACCTGATTGCATGATTTCCAATGAAATATATATATACAAACCTTATTTAAAGCTGAGCATATTCACCTGAATAACTAATGACCTAGAGCCTAGTGCTCGCAAGTTACCCTAGACCCACGTAATACTTATGGTGCAGTACTTATTGCATGGACAAAGAGCCTACATATGACCTGCGAAAGTGATTATCCCAGACCTGTTTATGACCTAGAGACGAGGGTAGTAAGTTATCCTTGACCCAGGGACAAACTTATGCTGCTGTACTTAGTTTCACTCTAGTGAAACTGATAATTGTTCCTGAGCTGCTAGTAACCTCTAGGTTACAAGTAACTAGGACTAGCAAGTCTTCCTAGACCCAGACACTACTGGTGTTTCTATACAAAAAATTTCACTTCTTGGATTGAATTCTGGTGTAGACATCCAATCATAAGCTGTGCATATGCTTCTTACCACAGATTTGCTAATGACCAAGAGACTTGTATTAGCAACATACACTAGACCCAGACGATACGGTTGTCCCTATAGAGAATTTTGTAGGCTTTCGAATGAATTCTGGTATAGATATCCTAGCATAAGCTGTGCATATGCTTATTACCCCAGAGTTGCTAATGACCAAGAGACTAGTATTAGCAACATACCCTAGACCCAGACGATACGGTTGTCCCTATAGAGAATTTTGTAGGCTTTAGAATGAATTCTGGTATAGATATTTTAGCAAAAGCTGTGCATATTCAAATTACCCCAGATTTGCTAATGACTGAGGCTTAATGAATTCTGGTATAGATATCTTAGCAAAAGTTGTGCATATGCTTATTACCCCAGAGTTGCTAATGACCAAGAGACTAGTATTAGCAACATACCCTAGACCCAGACGATACGGTTGTCGCTATAGAGAATTTTGTAGGCTTTAGAATGAATTCTGGTATAGATATCCTAGCATAAGCTGTGCATATGCTTATTACCCCAGAGTTGCTAATGACCAAGAGACTAGTATTAGCAACATACCCTAGACCCAGACGATACGGTTGTCCCTATAGAGAATTTTGTAGGCTTTAGAATGAATTCTGGTATAGATATCCTAGCATAAGCTGTGCATATGCTTATTACCCCAGAGTTGCTAAAGACCAAGAGACTAGTATTAGCAACATACCCTTTACCCAGACGATACGGTTGTCCTGATAGAGAATTTTGTAGGCTTTCGAATGAATTCTAATATAGATATCCTAGCATAAGCTGTGCATATGCTTATTACCCCAGACCTAATGACGAGACTAGTATTAGCAACATACCCTAGACCAGACGATACGGTTGTCGCTATAGAGAGTTTTGTAGGCTTTTGAATGAATTCTGGTATAGATATCGTAGCAAAAGTTGTGCATATGCTTATTACCCCATTGTTCCTAATGACCAAGGGACTAGTATTAGCAACATACCCTAGACCCAGACGATACGGTTGTCGCTATAGAGAGTTTTGTAGGCTCTCGAATGAATTCTGGTGTAGATATCCTAGCATAAGCTGTGCATATTCTTATTACCCCAGAGTTGTTAATGACCAAGAGACTAGTATTAGCAACATACCCTCCCCCCAACGATAAACGGTTGTCCCATAGAGAATTTTGTAGGCTTTCGATATGAATTCTAATATAGATATCCTAGCAAAAGCTGTGCATATGCTTATTAACCCAGAGTTATAATGACCAAGAGACTAGTATTACAAATACCCTAGACCCAGACGATACTGTTGTCGCTATTGAGAAGTTTTGTAGGCTTTCGAATGAATTCTGGTATAGATATCCAGCATAAGCTGGAATATGCTTATTACCCAGAGTTGTTGATGACCAAGAGACTAGTATTAGCAACATACCCAGACACCAGACGAATACGTTGTCCTATAGAGAATTTTGTAGGCTTTCGAATGATTCTGGTATAGATATCCTAGCATAAGCTGTGGCATATGCTTATTACCCGCAGAGTTGTTAATGACCAAAACAGTATTAGCAAATACCCTAGACCCAGACGACACGGTTTGTCCCTATAGAGAGAATTTGTAGGGCTTCGAATGAATTATGGTATAGATATCCTTGCAATAAGCGCTGTGCATATTAACCTAATCACTCCAGAGTTCCTAATGACCAAGACACTAGTATTAGCAAACATACTCTAGACCCAGACGATACGGTTGTCCCTATAGAGAATTTTGTAGGCTTTCGAATGAATTCCTGGTTTTAGATATCTTAGCAAAAGCTGTGCATATGCTAATTACCCCCCAGAGTTTGCTAATGACCAGAGTACCAGTATTAGCAACATACTCCTAGACCCAGACGATACCGGTTGTTGCTATAGAGAATTTTGTTGGTTTTCGAATGAATTCTGGTATACGATATCTTAAGCAAAAGCTGTTGTTATTCTAATTACCCGACTCCAGAGTTTCTAATGACTGAGACTTGTATTAGCAACATACCCTAGACCCAGGACGATACCAGTGGTCGCTATAGAGAATTTTTGTAGGCTTTTCGAATGAATTCTGGTATAGATATCCTAGCAAAAGCTGTGCTTATTCTGAATTACCCCAGAGTTTCCTAATGAACTGAGACTAAGTTTTAGCAAACATACCCTAGACCCAGACGATACGGTTGTCCCTATAGAGAATTTTGTAGGCTTTCTAATGAATTCTGGTGTAGACATCTCCAAATCAATAGCTGGCATATGCTTAATTACCCCAAGAGTTGCTAATGAACCAAGAGACCTAGTATTAGCAACATACTCTAGACCTTGACCCAGACGAATACGGTTGTCCCTATAGGAGAATTTTGTACAGGCTTTTCGAATGAATTCTGGTATAGATAATCCTAGGCATAAGCTGTGCATATGCTTATATACCCTCAGAGTTGTTAATGACGACCATGAGACTAGTATTAGCAAAAACATACCCTAGACCCAGACGAATACCGGTATGTCCCTATTGAAGAATTTTGTTAGGCTTTTCGAATGAATTCTGGTATAGATATCCTAGCAATAGCCTTGTGCATATGCTTATTACCCCAGAGTGATTGTTAATGACCAAGAGACCTAGTAATTAGCAACATACCCTAGCCCCAGACGATACGGTTGTCCCCTAAAGTGAGAATTTTGTAGGCCTTTCGAATGAATTCTGGTATAGATATCCTAGCAAAAGCCGTGAGCATATGCTTATAACCACAAGTTTGTATAATGACCAAAGAGACTAGTATTAAAGGCAAAAATACCCTAGGACCCAGACGATACGGTTGCGTCCTATTGAGAATTTTGTAGGCTTTCGAATTGAAATTTCTGGTATAGATATTCCTTGCATAAGCTGTGGCATATGCTCTATTTACCTCAGAGTTGTTTGATTAAGGAGTTAGCGGGTGGACCAAGAGACTAGGTATTAGCAACCATACCATAGACCCAGACGATAACGGTTGTCCCTATAGAGAATTTTGTAGGCTTTTCTGAATGAATTCTGGTTATAGATATCCTAGCATAAGCTGTGCTATATCCTAATCTCTCCAGAGTTCCTAATGGACAAGACACTAGTATTAGCAACATACTCTAGACCAGACGATACGGTTTGTCCCTATAGTGAATTTTGTAGGCTTTTCGAATGAATTCCTGGTATAGATTATCTTAGCAAAAGCTGTGCATATTGCTAATTACCCCAGAGTTGCTAATGACCAAGGACACTAGTATTAGCAAACTTTCTCTAGACACTGACGATTACGGTTGTGCCTATAAAGAGGATTTTGTAGGCTTTCGAATGAATTCTGTGTATAGATATCTTAGGGCAAAAGCTGTGAGATATGCTAATCACACTCAGAGTTCTCTAATTTCCAAGGACAACTTGTATTACAGCAATCTATCTTAAACCCAGGACCAGTACTCGATGTTTTAATACACAAATACGTATACTGCGACGTGTCGATTCTCGAAGAAAAACCCCCCAAACCCCCCCCCTGGGCATGATATCCTAGCCTATGCTAATTACCCCAGAACTGATAAATGACCCAGAGACTATAGCTAAGCAGGTTATCCTCTTATCCCGGACCAATCTGAGGTCGGGTCAGCGGTCCTGGACAAGTTTCCTGACTGAGCTGGTTTTAGAGGATATATTGCCTTTGCCTACTGTCCGGCGATGTAGCTTCCCCGCGCCGGGGGGGGGCGGGGGGCCCCCCCCCAAGCAGGGCCCCAAAGGGGTGAAAAGGTGTGAAGGATAAAAAATCACATTGGTTCCCAAACTCAACCACGTAGACTGTTTGGCTCGGGGATGGGTTTGTGATGTGAATACAGGGTGTTAGGGGGATTTCTCCCCAGCCTTGTCCTTACACCTAGCCCAATTTAATTATGCGGTCATGAAGATAAATAGCCTCATCAATTAACGGCCCATGCTGGGTCGTAAGATGAACTGCCTCAAGAACACGGGGGATTCCTCTAATGGAAATTTATAAGTCGAGTGTTCCTTCTACAAAGCCTGGTACGTACGTGTGAGTAAACAAATCAAGTTTCCTGGTTTTACGGAAGGTAATACAGAAGACTCATATCGTTTTTAATCAGAGTTAAGTTTGATACTGGAAATTCCATTATGTTGATCATCTACAAATAACATGGTTACGAGTTTGATAAATGCTTGCACAACCGGCAACTTTGAGTCAACAATTTTTTGTTAAATAATAGGTTTTCCATACAAATGCCGAATAACGGAGGATAGCAGAAACCAGTAATTTTTATGATTCATACTCTAACATTAATTCGTTTTCTTTTGATTATACCCACCCCCCCCCAATAACCAAGTTTTTACCCTCTTGTAAAAAACTAGAGAAATATCTACAGGTAACCAACTAGTTTCTAGCCGCGGTTGTGATTAATTTCACGGGTTCGTCTCATCCTCTAATAAACTCCTGTTGGTGAGATCGGGAATCGAACAAAGACTATAGCTTTTATCAAGATTCATTAAGACCGAACTGCTTAACGAACATGACTTACCCCAAAGTCCCTTTAATACACTAAGCCCCGCCACACATTTTGCCTATTTAATTAAAAGAAGTAAAAAGGAATTTCCGGAACTCTAAGACTAGTTATGTGAGTTATTCGACAATCTCAATGAATAAAATCGTAGCCCACACCGGGTTAGAAAAAGGATGGTAACCTACAGATACCCAGTCATCGCTAGCCATAGAGCATAAATAGGGGTCCTTAAATAAATGGCAACAACAGTTAATATCTTGGATTCATTATTTTCGATTTATCTCGGATCCATTATCTTGTATTCAATACCTTGATTACATCTTAAAATTATTATATTTTGGATTCGTTATGGAATAATAAACCATCGTATATATATATATATATATATATATATATATATATATATATATATATATATATATATATACAGTTTTAATTTATTATTAGTTTCTGATGATTTTAGGGGGCTCAGGTTAGTCATGCGAGTTAAAGCGTTGACCTTTATCTCACATTGGTATACCTATGAGTGGCGAGTTCGATTCTCGGCTTGGGCAAAAGGAAATTATTTAGTGACCGAATTTCATTAAAGTAACATCCTAAAGATCCCCACCTGGCTAAGAAAAGGGTAATGGTAAACTTGCTAGATAACCCAGTTTCCGATTAGCCTACCAGTTTGCAAAAAGTGGACGTTAATAAATACATAATAATAATGATATAATTTTAGTATATGTATGTGTGTATGTACGCGTGTGTGTAGGTGTGTGTGTGAGAGTGTGTGTGTGTGGGCTGTGTGTGTGCGTGTGTGTGGTGTGTGTGTGGTGTGTGTATGTGTGTTGATTTTATTGAAATTTTTTTATTTATATTTTTTTATTTACTTTTGGCTTTTTAAATATTTTTTTTGGCCTTTAATTTGTGTATCTTAGTGACTGATTTATTTTAACACATGCTGACTTTTACTATCTTTAACAATTTAATTAAAATTTTTTTTCCACAATAACTACATGGTTTATTGTAGACTGGATTTCAGCTGTGATAGATGAAATTCACCATCAGTGAGGCAATCCACAATTAATTCTCTTTAATGGAAGTGGTTTTTATTCTTCTAGTGCACAACTGTCAATAACTAAATCTTATTTAGTTTTGAAATTCAACAGTAATCTGTGAATTCCCATCCTACCAAAGAGTTTGGCGAAAACTGTATATAGAATATACGTTTGTTCGCATGTTTTTTGTTAGACAGTCCTAAGTTTTATGAAATAGCCTTATTTTTTTGTTAGCTGGCCATAAATCTATGGTATATTTTTCCGGCTTACTAACCCAGACTATAATCTATCATTCTTATCGACTAGAGAGCTACAGAAAGGGTTATCGGAGCTAAATCCTTTTCCCAGAGCTGCGTGTAATCAATACAAATTAACGATTCCGGAGATTATGCAACAACATTGGTAAAAATTTTTATGACTTCTTTATAAATAACCTAAAATCAATTGCCGTAATTCTTTTTAGTAGAATTATTTACTCGTATTGTCTGTGTTTTTTTAGTCAAATCAGGTAAACAATTATTAGCTTTATAAACATTACCCCAAAATGAAATAAAATGGG
>CM032229.1:176192500-176322500 GCA_019009955.1 Riptortus pedestris
CTAACGACTCATTACTATGAATCTAGAAAATGAGTCAGCTAGACAGGTCACACGTGAGGCGGTGGATAACTGCCTGGTCGTATAATGGGTGACTTATGAGGTCACATGTTACTCGTTGAGTGTAGTAACTGATGAGAATTGATGTTTCCGCTAGCTACTGGCTCAGTACTCCCCCAGCTTGTAGCTACATGCATCTAGCTCAACTCCTACTCAACCATACTGGAATTCTTCGAGGAGGCCAACCACATCTTCTGATAACCGTTATCTTATATAAGAAAATAATGACGGGAAATGCAGTAATTATAGCACAAAACAAAGAACACAACAAAAATCTAAAGAATATATTAAAAGTAACAAATTATCTTCCGAACACTTAAGGAAATTCAGCTAATGATGTTGAACTCATACAACTTCAATAGCTGTAAAGCTATTCCGTTAACATATTGTTGCGAAAATTAATAAGTGAGAGATTGCCTGAAGGAGAGGGAGCCGTGCGTTTGATCTAATTAGGGCCGATCTATTTAAGGGCGGCCCGCAGAATTTAATTATAGCTGCCCAACCTCCAGGAACTTCTGGACCTTTTTCGAGCTGACCCCTTCTAGGCCTAGGCCCTTCTACAGGTATATATAAGGGACTCTCACGGTACCCCACAGTTCAGTTGATGCTCGATGGTCTTCGAGGGATGTTCAGCGCTACAGTGCGGCTTAGTGCAGCGCGGTAAAGTGTTGTGCCATGAAGAACAGTGTTGTGCCGTGACTGTAAGTAACAGTTTAGTGCCTTGTTTAAGTCAGTGCAGTGCCGTCTTGATGTCAATTTTAGTCACCGCGTGTGAATTATTGGACTGTGTAATCTGAAGAACAGTGATTCTATCAGTGTAATACTGTGAGTGGTAATAGTTAACCAAGAGTATTGTGCATTGTAAAATAAAGTGTGCAGTGTTAAACTGTGAAACTTGTGTGTGTGTTTAATTTTGCAATCCAAAAGAACTCTTATTAACAACGTTTATTACTGGTTTAGTAATAAAACGTAACAATATATATAGCAGCTAAGGAACCAGACGATACCTGGTAAATCATTCTTGAGGCTCCCAGAATAACACATATTCATGGATATTACCATTTGTCATACTGAAATTACCAAGTAACGTTTAATAGTTATTGATAGTACGCGGTTAATTCAGTTAGCTCAACATATCGGAGGAAATAAGATAATAAATACCAGTGTAAAAGAGTTTGATTCCCCACAACTTCCGCTGTCACCCGTTGTGCAAATTTCACGAAGTCATTTAAATAATCTATTTATATATATATATATATATATATATATATATATATATATAAAATTGTAACCTCTGTCTGTACATTGATTTTTTTTCTCGAAATTTCACGATAACTTTTCGTTTCACATGTCATAGAGACCATACCTGCATATTCTTTCTTTGTTGTCTGCTTGTTTGTTTGTTACCTTTTCACGCATAAACGGCTGAACTGAATTTTATGAAACTTGAAACTAAATAAAACTCGGTATGTATATTAGTACTAACGCCTTCATTATAATAAGCCATACAAACATTTCTAGGGACGGGCAGGAGTGGGGGTTTTAGAGAAGGCCTGAATTTAAAAATAGCGGTATTTCGTTTTCTATTGTTTTTTTCTGCAAATATGCACATGACAAAAGTAGTTTATTTTTTTATTTGAAGTAACTTTTGTGATATTCACTTTTGTCTTTTAACAAAGTTTAAAAGGGATATACACTAAAACTATAGAGGGAGCCAACGATTTTATTTGACACTAACGATTGAACCGAACTTAACAAAACTCGGTATGTCAATTACTATTAATTCTTCCACGATTATAAGCTATATTAAAATTTTTAGGTTCGAACGGGAGTGGGGGTTATAAGGGAGGCCTGAAATAAAAATTCGCGATATTTCATTGTCTATTTGTTTTTCGACAAACGTGTACATAACAAAAGTTGTTTACTTTGTTATTTAGAGTAACTTTTGTTTTATAATTTTTTTTTGGAAACAATGTATGAATCAAGTAATTTGCGTAGAAATATTGATATGCTCAACAATTCTTTCCAATACGAACTACCAGGTACCTCACCTGGAAAAATTAATTCAAATCTATGTTAATATTTTGTCCTTAATAATTCAAATCTATGCATAATGCACAGGGGACAGGAAATATAAGAATGTGGAGGACAGTGAAGTCTTACATAAAAAAGTATTTTTATTATTAAAAAATCCACAGCAACGACGGGTATCAACACTAAACACTGGGACGGGTAAATGTTAAAATATTGTGCAAAGTAAAACCTTTCCAAAAAAAAAAATACCATCACCATTCAGCCTAAAATGAATTTCCGGGCGAATCCAGGTATCTGTGCTAGTACATTATAAAAATAAAATAATCGAAATGCTCTTATTGTTTACATTTCTATTAGAAAGAAATAACGAAGATATTTTCTAGTGAAAATAAATAACAAATAGAGAGGGCTAATATTAATAACCTCACAATCTCGTATCATATTTAGAACTATTATATAAGTACATAACATCAGTTAAGGATCAATAAGAAGGCCAAGTCCTCTACTGGTTTTTAATATAATGCAGAGTGCACTTTCGGAGTCAACGCTCCATCCTCAGTGCATTGACTCCGAAATTGCACTCTGCTTAATATTATAAACCAGTAGAGGACTTGGCCTTCTTATTGATCCTTATACATTTGTTCCTTTAACATCCAGCATATTCCAGAGATAACATCATTTGTTATAAAATTCACTTTACTGTAATAAATTTAGTACTAATACAATTAGTATTTTGCAAAAACATTTAGTGTAGGTATACCATGTTTACACTGCACTACTACAAAAGTTCTTTTAAATATCAAAATAAACTACATCTAAGACAGCTAAGGGAGGCTTTTAAAATGTCGCTGGAAATAAAGTTTGATGCAGTTTGAAGCCTTATGATAAAGTTTGGCGTTGTCTTTATTAGTTACAGATACAGGTTTTTTTTAGAAATTAATTTCTACTTGCATCAGTAAATCTAAGCAATTCAGAGGCAGAACTCAATGGTTACACTAAATTAGGTGATGTTGGTGCTCACGTTCTGCGAAATGATCATAGTGCTTCGACAACTTCCAGCCATTTGGATACATATTTGCACCTGGTTTCAAGTTTGAGGTTCAATTTATTAATTAACTGGCGATGCAGGGAGAGATGCCGCCTAGCGTAGTCAATTACTCGGTGTAGAGCTATTCGGGAAGGGCAAGGAGGAGGGAGGCGGTGCGGGATCAAAGGGAGCCCATTAAGGAGGCGGTGTTTGCCCGGCTGGGGAATTAAGCAAATTGTGTTTGCCGATTCGAGTCCGGGTCGATGTGTTGACATGAAAACATTAACCCCGACTGGATGTCAACCCTGGTCGAGGGGCAATGTCAACCCACCCAGGTACTCCATGTGTATTTGGTCCTTGCCAATCTACACATGTGGAACCCCACCTACTGCCTTCTAGTCAATTGCTTATCATTTCCGAATTTCTCTCACTTTCAGCACTTAAGGAAATCTGCTCCTGAGGTTGAACTGGTGACGATTTTCGAAAAAAAAATCTTGTACGGGCCCAGTTTAGCCATGTAAATAAAGCGTTGGCTTTAATATCGCATGGTAAAGCTAAAGTGACGAGTTTGATTCCTCCCCTGGCAATAGGGATTCATTTAGCGACGAACTCATTATTTATTTATAATTATATACAGCTCAGCAACGTTGGCGCTTTCGCCCGCGCTTCTTAAAAATGAGGGAAAACACATAAAAACAAAATAAAAAAAAACAAGAAACACAGAAAACATTGTAAACAACAAAACTACGATAATGGAACACAAAACAATAAAAGAAACAAGTCACACGAACACAACGTAGAACACGAATTGATAAATAAACAAGTTATCAACAAGGATGTATCATACACGTTAAAACACAAACAACTCACACACACACACACACACACACACACACACACACACACACACACACACACACAAACACACACACACACACACACACACACACACTCAACTTTTTAAAATATATAAAAACACATCTTAAAAAAAAAATTAAATATTGTCAAACAGTCCAATCGTTTTATTGAGGTTGTACTCATAACGCGATTTTCGGAAAATCTCTTCAAATGTACAGCGATCTTACCTAGGAGATGACAAAAAAGTCCGTCACGCAGGGGCTGCGCAAACCAAGCAGATTTCCCACGTGAAGTTTTACAATAGAGAAATCTGCCTAATAACAACTGTAGTAGTAAGAAACCTCTAAACCTAAAAAGAAGGAAAGTCCGAACATGGCCTACTGGCGACCACACGCAGAATACAAATTCAAATATCTCGGTTAATATTCAAGATACAGAATAAATGTATAAATCAATATTTATAGTAAATTTAATTTGCAATAAGATTTATTATATACAATTTTTCGATCCAACGCATAATAAAGGAGATATTTTGAATTTTCAAAAATCCCTCCCTCTAAACCCCCCCTCCCACTGGTCCGTAACGAACTTGTTCTTCCTTTTTACATAAAACGATTAAATTTCGAGTATGGTAACGATCAAACAAAAATTGCGACCGCTAGAGCGGTAACAGACAAATATATATATATATCTATATATATAGATATATATACATATATATATTATATCTATATATATCTATAGTATATATATATATATATATACATTATATATATACTACAGTTTTAAAAAAAAAAATTTAAAAAAAAACCGGACCCTCATTTTCGTCATCTACTAAAGTAGGAACGATGGACATTTGAAGAAAAATGTCGAAAATCCTCGCGTCCATGAGTACAACCTCAATAGCTGATTTCAGCTATTCCCTTAATGGAAATCTTCTAATTTGAGGTCCAGTTAAAATTATATATATATAATATAAACGCAATTTTTTTTTAATCATTACCAAAACTCGACATTTAGAGGGGATAGGTTTAGGGTTTAGAGGGGAGGAATTACGAAACTTCTAAATATCTCTGTAACTACTCATAACATGGTCGGATCGAAAGAATGAATAGAACCACTCTTATTTTTAAATTAAATTTTACTATAAATAATGTTATATACATTTATTATATTCCTGAATATTAACCGAGATCTTTGTTATTTTTCTTTGTTCAAAGCCTTCAGGCAAAACCCCGCACTTCTATACTCTTGTCATATTTAAAAGTAAGCTCTATTTTCAATGAAGCTAAATTCATTACAAAGGTAAATACCTCGATATTGTTTTCATTGGAACTTTTTACTTTGTGAGAAAATAATGAAAATCCTCCCTCCCCCCCTTTTCTTTCTGTTTCTTGGAATTACTAAAATTTGTAGTGATTGAGATACAAATGATGCTGATTCATTACAAAATATATCACAACATTAGGTAAATTTTTTTTCAATCAAATTAATATATTATATTTCAGATATATTTTATTAAATTGTTTGTCTTTTCCGGTATATCTATCTATTCAGCACTACAAAGTTGCCTGCCCTGTTTGTTTTACAATTCAGCAGCTTTCCGTTGTAAAGCTTATAAAATTGTTTTTGTAAATTGACTGAAAGATTTCTCATTACCGTTTGTATATATTCCACTTGACATTGGCGGTTGTGTTACCTGAATGTATATTTTATCTATTGTAATCACTCTGCAGATAAGGTATAATATTTGTTAATCATTTCAATCATATTCAATAATTACAGCCAATCGTCTTGATTACAATTTCATTTTAATTAGTAGTCAATTTTAATGCCGAATCTCTTTTGAAAATAGGAAATTTATTTATAGTTTTCACTGTAAATAAATGATTTATAGAGCAGTGGCCTTAAGTGCGTTTAATGGGAAATGTTAATTTTAGCTCAGTTTTAAACAATTGATTGATTGTATTAAAAAAAAAAAGTTCCGTTAAGCGTTGGCCTTCGCATCTCGCATGGCAACCCTAGAGTGGAGAGTTCGATTCCTGGATGGGCAATAGGAATTTATTCAATGACGACCCCATTAAATAAAATCCCTAGGCCCACCCTGGAAAGAATTGGGTGGCAACCTTCGCGGGGGAAATCTGCTTAGTTTACGCAGCCCCTGCCTGACGGATTTTTTTTTTTTAAGAAGGCTCTGTAGTTCATAAGTATTAACGCCACGTGAAAACCACTTCCACTATTTATTTATAAACTACCAGCGCCGAGTTACTAAATTAATTTGGTTCGTTAGAAGCTACTGGAACTGTCGAAGTTAGTACTAATTAACCTGGGACCACAATTAAAAGTTTATTGAGATTCAACAACTGCCACGGCTCGTCTCGTTAATAATTCTTCGCCGTGCTCCTGAAATTAAGTTTGTCTATTTTTAGGGGCAAGTAGTTAGTTGTAAATAAATAAAGTCGGTTAAGTAAATTGTGGGATACCGTATAACCTCGTTAAATTTATATTATAGAATAATCAGTGTTATGAAATTCAATTAGTTGCGAAATATTGCTTGTCGTTTCTAATTCGCGCAAATGATGCTGGAATAACTCTTATTAATAGCTTGAAAACTATTGTAGAGAGTTATGAAATAGTCTACTCACTATAAAACACTTTCTGACTCCAGACGACCACATAACATAGAGGCAACTTACAATCAAGACGAAATTCTAAAGGACAAAAGTCAATACCTGGACACTTTATTAGCATTTTTGAAACAGTACGTCAACACAAACTTACATAACACTCATTCTCTTTCTATTTCAAGAGAAGTATAGCCATAAAGGTATAATTCAGACACAATTTAATATTACCCGTAATGTTAAATTACATTTTGTTTTAGCACGTATGCGTGTTTGGGTGTGTGTGTGTGTGTGTGTGTGTGTGTGTGTGTGTGTGTGTGTGTGTGTGTGTGTGTGTGATTCAAAAAAGAAGTGTAAGATTTTAGAAACGTTTAAATATGTTGTTATTTATTTATTATATATTATTACTCGCCATAGATTGTTTTATTTTTTAACTATCTGGTAAGTTTATATATTTTTTGTTTTAGCAGATTTCCCCTAAGAGAAATCAGCTATGGGGGCCATCCTCATGAAACCATTCCTTAAATATACATCCAACCTACCCAGGAGATGACGAAAATAAGGTCCGTTCAAAACGGAATACATGCATATTGGGTTTTATAAATAAGTTCCTAGCGTTTTTACTGTTAATTTAAACAAAACCTTCAGATTCTTGTAAGTATTTTCAGCAGATTTCCCTTAAGGGAAATCAGCTGATTGAGGTCGTACACATGACTCGATTTTCGAAAATTAATTTTCTTCAAATGACCATCGATCCTACCCAGGAGATGACGAAAATGAGGTCCGTTCAAAATTTTATATATATATATATGTCTGTTAACGCTCTAGCGATCGCATTTTTTGATTCTGATCGTTACCGAAAACTCGATATTTAACCGTTTTATGGTATAAAGACCGATCAAGTTCGTTAATGTCTGAAATCTGACCATTGGGAGGGGGGAGTTTTAGAGGAGGGGGATTTTTCGAAAATTCAAAATATCTCCGTTTTTATGCAACGGATCGAAAGATTGTATATAACAAATCTTATTGCAAATTAAATTTGCTATAAATATTGTTTATATACATTTATTCTCTATCTTGAATACTAAAAAAAACCCGAGATTATTGCATTTTAAATGAAGTCTGTGGTCGGGTATATTTTCGGATTATGGTCGGCCATCTTCGTCATTCCTCGGCTCAGGCGGAAGCTTCTTCTAACCTGGCCGTTTTCTAACCTTACCTTACCTTCGTTTCTTTGTGAGATTTATGCAAATACGTTCTGTTCAACCGCCCCCCCGGCTTCGTTAGTTCTTTGGACTACAAAAATTTGAGGAGAGCGAGAAAAATATAAATTATTCTTACAACTCAGATGCCGTTTCTGTTTGGTAATTATTTTTAATTAACTGAAAGATTTCTCAATATCTAATCACGGTTGTATTGTGATACCAGTAGGCAAAAGATTACTCTAATTGTAAAACTGCACAGGGGAAATCTGCTTAGTTTACGCAGCCCCTGCGTGACGGACTTTTAATTAATTATGTATTGCCCATTTTGATCTATTACATGTTTCCGCCTTTCAGGTACTTTTTTACCAGAATTTCTCTAGTGTTTACCCAATGAACTCCCCTATTTGCGGTTTTCATCCTCCAGCGAATTAAAGTGTTTTTAATGAGATTTTTGAATAGACCCGAAATAAGTGAAAATCTGTTGGGCATATTCGAAATTTTCCCCTTTTGACCACCCAACTCCTCCCTCTTGTTCGATTTTTGCTGTTAATGAAGTTGATCTTTATTTCGATCAGACAAAAACTGCGACCGCTAGAGCAATAACATGCACACACTCACACACACATAATTTTGAACGGGCCTCATTTGAATTTATGTTTCAAGAATCCCACGATGAGTACAACCTCAATAGCTGACTACCTTTAAGGGAAAACTAATAATAATAACTGGTTTAAAACAAGAAACTATTATTCATAGAGTTTAATAGTTTGGCTGTAAAGTTAATCCAGTATACTTCTTAATTTCTTTTGTCAGTAATTCCGAATTCATCCCGCTAAAGACAGTTGTTATAAAATAAAGCCTCGAAATAAAATAAGATGGAAATAATGAAAATCTCTGAAACAAGAACGGATTTCTCGCCCAATTAATCAAGAGCTCTTCTGTCATCTAATTTCTTCAAAAAGGCCTTTCAAAAGGCGGCCAATTGTGTTAAATGTAAAGGAAAAAGCAAAAAGGGGGGGTGAACACTAAAATGAAGTAACCCAGTTTCCTATCAGATCTCACTTCGGGAAGTAATTAAGGCCCAAAAGTAAAAGTGGTCGGCGAGGTGGGGTAGGGGGTAGGGGGTAGGGGGTGGAGATCCTGGAAAAAGGGAAGTTGTGCTTTAAGGAGAGGGGGGGGGGGGTAAAATGGCGGGAAAAATCGGTGTCGTTGTCGGAGGAAGGTAAACGCGCGGGAAAATGTATCCCCAAGGCCCTGATAAGAATTTACTCATTAACACAGCTCCCTCATCGTAGCCTTATCAGTTGGCTGTCCCCCTCCCCCCCCCCACCCACAGCTAAATACCTAACGCTGAACCCATCATTTCTTAGGCCTCCCCCCCCCCGTCCCGGAAAAAGTTTTTTCCCGATTAGGAGAGAATCTTACCTGCCTACAAAACTTTCTTAATTTCGCAATTATGGGGGACAACACTGAAACGAAAAAAAAAAAATTGTGATTAGCTCTGGGTCTTCTGGCTACGCTAATTTGCCGGTTGCAACAGAGTACAGTCGGTTCCCAGATCCACTTCCTACCGACGTACGTCGGGGCTCAAATAAAAACGATGACAGCTGTCCCCAAGCTGCACGCACATCTATCAAATAGAAATTATTCATCAGGAAAAAACTCGGCGAAGATTGTTTTGAACAAGTATAAAAAACCGATGCCCCCCCCTCATGTCTTCCGTGTAACACCTATTAAATTTAATGAAGAATATGTATGGTTGCACTTCACTTGAAATTAATATGTAATGTCTCTTGTCCGTTAAAGGAATATAATTTATGGGTTTGTGATAAAAAAAAAAATGGTTCTTTCAATGTTTTTGTATCTCCAATATGTAGACGTTTTTAGCAGATTTCCCCTGAGGCAAATCAGCTTTTGAGGTTGTACTCATGGTGGGATTTTCAAATGTCCATCGATCCTACCAAGGAGATGACGAAAATGAGATCCGTTCAAAATTTGATGTATGTATATATGTATTTGTCTGTTAACGCTCTAGCGGTCGCAATTTTCGTCTGATCGATAACAAACTCGGAATTTAAATGTTTTATCTAAAATGAAGATAAAGTTCGTTAATGGTTGAAATCGAACTAATGGGGGGGATTTTGAAAATTCAAAATATTTCCGTAATTATGCGTCGGATCGAAAAACTGTATGGAATGAATCTTATTGCAAATTACATTTAATATAAATATTGTTCTATACTGTTTCTTGAATATTAACCGAGATATTTGCATTTGTATTCAGCGTGTGGTCGGCAGGAGTCAGCTATGTTCGGACTTTCCACCGAAAGCTCTGGCGGCCGTTCCGTAACTATTCGTCCCTCGTGTATAGAGGTTTCTTACTACTACAGTTGTTATTAAGCAGATTTCTCTAATGTAAAACTTCACGTGGAAAATCTGCTTAGCTAACACAGACCCTACGTGAAGGACTTTTCTCTGTTATGGACGAATCTTATACGTCAACAAAAATTCTTAATTTAGCAGTTGCGGTGGTGCGTGTTTGTGATTATGTCATGGGATTGCTCATTTACTTTTGGCAGGAACCTTGAGCAAGTTTTTTTTTAGTTTGAAAACATTCATTGATTTCGCTGTAAAATGTTTATTTCCCAAGAGTCCTCAAGCAACTGTACACAATGGATGGCAAATCTAAGGACTTTGATACCTATATATTTGTTATTAATGCGCTTAAAGTACGAGCTTTCATAATGTTTGATTGATTTATCACTTCCTACACAAGTTTTAAATATTTCATTTATTATTATTATTTATATATTTTAATTCTCTATTTTTTAATTAATTAATTATTATAATTATTGTGCCTTCGGAATTGATTGATGATTTAGAAGAATTGTCTATTTATTTTGTCTATTATTATACATATAATTTCTATTTCATTTACTTATTACTATATTTTTATTTTATTTTATTATGTTTTCCCCGTTATTTATTTTTTTTCTTTTAGGGGCTCAGGTTAGCCATGCGAGTTAAAGCGTTGACCTTTATCTCACATGGTAAACCTAGAGTGGCGAGTTCGATTCTCGCCTGGGCAAAGGAAATTATTTAGTGACGGAATTCATTAAATAACATCCTAAAATCCCACCCTGGCTAGAAGAGGACCTGTAGATAACCCGTCCCAATTAGCCTGAGTTGCAAACAGTGGACGTTAATAGATAATAATATGTAATAATATAAGCAGAAAATGAAATTTTATGTTCTTGTTTCTTATTTTTTTTCTTTCTTTCTTTCTTTCTATTCTTTATTTTTATTCTTGTTTCTATTAATTTAAGATTACTTATGTATCAAATTTGAAGATCATCCAATGTTCATTAAGCCATTTTAACTATAATGTAATTCATTGTTTATTGATATACTAATTATAGCCAAATTATTTGTTTTATCAATTACCAATAATAATGTATTACTTTAAGAAGTATTGTACCTACCTATGTGTTTTAATTTTTTTATTTTTTTTCGAAAAATTCGGACCTCAGGTAAAAAGTTTATACTTAAATACAGAATTTTTGTCTATCTATCTAGGATAGAGATCCTAGACATGGATCATCCTGCAGTTGCTGAAAATTGTGTCACTTTGGAAAATAATCTGATGCATAAAGCCTTCACATAAGCTGACAATGTGCTAAGAACGCCAGAGTTTCTAACTGCCCAGAGGCAAGGGGTGGCAAGTTATCCTAAACTCAGACCATACTCATAGTTCATAGTTGATAGTAGTATCAATTGTATGAAATCCGGTGCAATGAGCTGTTTATGACCTATAAACAAAAAAATCTGAAATATACTAATCTGAGCACAAGCTATGCATATACACCCGTGTAGCTAATGAACAAGAGACAAGGGCTAGCAAGTTTACGTTAACGTTAAGTTAGATATCCTAGCATAAGCTGTGCATATGCTTATTACCCCAGAGTTGCTAATGACTAAGAGACTAGTATTAGCAAACATACGCTAGACCCAGGCGATACGTTGTCCCTATAGAGAATTTTGTAGGCTTTCGAATGAATTCTGGTATAGATATCCTAGCAAAAGCTGTGCATATTCTAATTACCCCAGAGTTGCTAATGACCAAGAGACCAGTATTAGCAACATATCCTAGACCCAGACGATACGGTTGTTGCTATAGAGAATTTTGTAGGTTTTCGAATGAATTCTGGTATAGATATCCTAGCAAAAGCTGTGCTTATTCTAATTACCCCAGAGTTCCTAATGACTGAGACTTGTATTAGCAACATACCCTAGACCCAGACGATACAGTGTCGCTATAGAGAATTTTGTAGGCTTTCGAATGAATTCTGGTATAGATATCCTAGCAAAAGCTGTGCTTATTCTAATTACCCCAGAGTTCCTAATGACTGAGACTAGTATTAGCAAACATACCCTAGACCCAGACGATACGGTTGTCCCTATAGAGAATTTTTGTAGGCTTTCTAATGAATTCTGGTGTAGGCATTCAATCATAAGCTGTGCATATGCTAATTATCCCAGAGTTGCTAATGACCAAGAGACTAGTATTAGCAACTTACTCTAGTCCCAGACGATACGGTTGTCCCTATAGAGAATTTTGTATGCTTTCGAATGAATTCTGGTATAGATATCCTAGCATAAGCTGTGCATATGCTTATTACCCCAGAGTTGCTAAAGACCAAGAGACTAGTATTAGCAACATAACCTAGACCAAGACGATACGGTTGTCCCTATAGAGAATTTTGTAGGCTTTCGAATGAATTCTGGTATAGATATCCTAGCATAAGCTGTGCATATGCTTATTACCCAGAGTTGTTAATGACCAAGAGACTAGTATTAGCAAACATACCCTAGACCCAGACGATACGGTTGTCCCTATTGAGAATTTTTGTAGGCTTTCGAATGAATTCTGGTATAGATATCCTAGCATAAGCTGTGCATATGCTTATTACCCCAGAGTTGCTAAAGACCAAGAGACTATTATTAGCAACATACCCTAGACCTAGACGATACGGTTGTCCCTATAGAGAATTTTGTAGGCTTTCGAATGAATTCTGGTAAAGATATCCTAGTAAAAGGTGTGCATATCCTAATCACTCCAGAGTTCCTAATGACCAAGAGACTAGTATTAGCAACATATCCTAGACCCAGACGATACGGTTGTCGCTATAGAGAATTTTGTAGGCTTTCGAATGAATTCTGGTGTAGATATCTTAGCAAAAGCTGTGCATATGCTAATCACCCCAGAGTTTCTAATGTCCAAGACACTTCTATTAGCAATTTATCCTAAACCCAGACGATACGGTTGTCCCTATAGAGAATTTTGTAGGCTTTCGAATGAATTCTGGTATACCTATCTTAGCAAAAGCTGTGCATATTCTAATTACTCCAGAGTTCCTAATGTCCAAGACACTTCTATTAGCAATTTATCCTAAACCCAGAGAGTACTGATGTTTTAATACACAATACTGCGTGTTTTCGAAAGAAACCTGGCATGATATCCTAGCCTATGCTAATTACCCCAGAACTGCTAATGACCCAGAGACTACAGCTAAGCAGGTTATCCTCTATCCCGGACCATCCTGAGGTCGGGTCAGCGTCCTGGACATTCCTGACGAGCTGGTTTTAGAGGATAATTGCCTTTGCTACTGTCGGCATGCAGCTTCCCCGCCCCTCCATTGTTCCCAAACACAACCACCTAGACATTCTCCCCAGCTTGTCCTTACACCTAGCCCAATTTATATGCGGTCATATAATAGCTCATCAATTAACGGCCCATGCTGGGTCGAGATGAACTGCCTCACGAACACGGGGGATTCCTCTAATGAGATATGCCGAATTTTCCTTCTACAAAGCCTGGTACGTACGTGTGAGTAAACAAATCAAGTTTCCTGTTTACCGGAAGAATACAGATGACACATCTCGTTTTAATCAGGCTAAGTGATACTTGAAATTCTTTAGTTGATCAACTACAAATAACATGTTCATATTCGACTTTGATGAATCTGCACACCGGCAACTTGAGTCAACAATATTTGTTATATAATAGGTTTTCATCAAATGCCGAATAACGGAGATAGCAGAACCCAGTAATTTTATGATTCGTAATTTAACATTAATCTTTTTCTTTTGATTTTTCTAAACAAATAACCAAGTTTTTACCCCCTTGTAAGAACTAGAGAAATATCTACAGTTAACCAACTAGTTTCTAGCCGCGGTTGGATTATATTCGTCACTAAATAAACTCCTGTTGGTGAGATCGGGAATCGACCCAAAGACTATTGCTTTATCAAGTTCATTAAGACGAACTGCTTAACTGACATGACTTACTAAAGTCCCTTAATACAATTTGCAGCAAAACATTTTGTCTATTTAATTAAAAGAAGTAAAAGGAATTTCCGGAACTAAGACTAGTCATGTGAGTTATTCGACAATCTCAATGAATAAAATCGTAGCCCAAACCGGGTTAGAAAAGGATGGTAACCTACAGATAACCAGTCATCGCTAGCCATAGAGCATAAAGGGATCCTTAATAAATATCAACAACAGTTAATATCTTGGATTCATTATTTTCGATTTATCTTGGATTTATTATCGTGTATTCATTACCTTGAATAAATCTTAAATACAATATCTTGGATTCGTTAGGAATAATCAGCCATCGTACAGTTTTAAATTATTATTAGTTTCTGATGATTTTAGGGGGTGCTCAGGTTAGTCATGCGAGTTAAAGCGTTTACCTTTATCTCACATGGTAAACCTAGAGTGGCGAGTTCGATTCTCGCGTGGGCAAAGGAAATTATTTAGTGACGAAATTCCTTAAATAACATCCTAAAATCCCACCCTGGCTAGAAAAGGGTAGTAACCTGTAGATAACCCGTCCCGATTAGCCTAAGTTCCAAAAAGTGGTCGTTAATAAATAAATAATAATAAATATAATTTTAGTATATGTATGTATATATGAACGTGTGTGTGTGTGTGTGTGTGTGTGTGTGTGTGTGTGTGTGTGTGTGTGTGTGTGTGTGTGTGTGTGTGTGTATTTGTTGAAATTTTTTTATTTATATTTTTTATTTACTTTTGGCTTTTTAAATATTTTTTGCCTTAATTTTTGTATCTATGACTATTATTTTAACACAACTTTTACTTCATTTAATTTTTTTTCCCCACATGGTTTATGATTTAGCTGTGTAGTCTGCAGTTCACCATCAGAGAGCATCCACACTTAATTCTTTAATGAAGTTTTTTATTATTCTAGTGCACAAATGTAAATAACTAAATCTTACTCAGTTTTGAAATTCGTACAGTAATTTGAAAATTCCCATCCTACCAAAGAGTTGGCGAAAATGTATATCGAATATACGTTGTTCGCAGTTTTTTGTTTGATAGTCCTAGTTTTATGAAATACCTATTTTTTGTTAGCTGGCCATAAATCTATGGTATATTTTCCGGCTAACTAACCCAGACTACAATCTATCACTCTTATCGACTAGAAGCTACAGAAAGGGTTATCGGCTAACCTTTTCCCAGAGCTCGTGTAATCAATACAAAATAACGATTCCTGAGTTATCAACAACATTGGTAAATTTTATGACTTCTTTATAAATAACCTAAAATCATTGCGTAATTCTTTTCGTAGAATTATTTACTTATTTGTTTTGTTAGTCAAATCAGGGAAAATATTAGCTTTATAAAAATTACAAAATGAAAATGGGGCTTAATAATAAGCATCGGGACATGTTTTACTTTTAAAAAGTGCGTCACGCAGGGGCTGCGTAATTTAAGCAGATTTCCCACGTGAAGTTTTATAATATAGAAATTTCACGAGAGCCGAACAGTTAAAGAAACGGCTGACCTACCTCACTCTCATCCGTTATCCGCCCAGGTTTAATAAAAATGCAAATATCTCGGTTAATATTCAAGATAGAGAATAAATGTATATAACAATATTTATAGTAAATTTAATTAACAATAAGATTGATTCCATACAATTTTTTGATCCGACGTATAGTAACGGAAATATTTCGAAAATCCTCCCCTCTAAACCCCCCTCCCACAGGTCCGATTTCAGCCGTTAACGAACTTGATCTTTCTTTTTACATAAAGCGACTAAAGACGAGTTTGGTAACGATCAAACAAAAATTAAGGGCGCTAGAGTGGTAACAGACAAATCTATATATATATAAAATTGTAACCTCTGTCTGTACATTGATTTTTTCGCGAAATTTCACGATAACTTTTCGTTTCACATGTCATAGACACCATAACTGCATTTTGTTTCTTTGGTGTCTTTTATGTTTGTTTATTTGTTTGTTTGTTTGTTTGTTTGTTACCTTTTCACGCATAAACGGCTGAACCGAATTTTATGAAACTTCGTATGTATATTACTACTAACTCAACTTAGACTTTAGGCTATATTAATATTCTTTGAGACGAGCAGGAGTGGGGGTTATAAGGGAGGCCTGAAATTAAATTTTCGTTTCCTATTGGTTTTTCGGCAAATATGAACATAAAAAAAAAGTTTATTTTGTTATTTAGAGTAACTTTTGTTATATACACTTTTTCGTATACCGAAGTTTAAATGCGTTGTACGCTAAAAACTTTAGCAGGAGTCCACAATTTTTATTTGGGACAAAAGACCCAACCGAAAAAAATAAAACTCGGTATATGTATTAGCACTAACGCTTTCATTATAACAAGCCATACCAACATTTCTAGGGACGGGCAAGGAGTGGGGGTTATGAGGGAAGCCAGAAATTAAAAATAGCGATATTTCGTTTCCTATTAGGTTTTCGGCAAATATGAACAGAACAAAAGTTGTTTATTTCGTTATTAAGAGTAACTTTTGTTATATACACTTTTTTCTTATACCGAATGATAAACGAGATATACGCTAAAACCTATAGCAGAAGTGAACAATTTTATTTGGGACAAAAGACCCAACCGAAAATAAATAAAACTCGGTATGTGTATTAGTACTAACGCTTTCATTATAACAAGCTATACCAACATTTCTAGGGACGGGCAGGAGGGGGGTTGTAAGGGAGGCCTGAATTTAAAAATAGCGGTAATTTCGTTTTCTATTCATTTTTCGGCAAATATGAACATAACAAAAGTTGTTTATTTTGTTATTAAGAGTAACTTTTGTTATATACACTTTTTTCTTATACCGAATTATAAACGAGATATACACTATAAACTAAAGCGGGAGTCAACTATTTCATTAGGCACTAACGATTAAACCAAACTTAAAAACTCGGTATGTCAATTAGCATTAATTCTTCCATGATTATAAGCTATATTAAAATTTTTAGGTTAGAACGGGAGTGGGGGTTATAAGGGAGGCCTGAAATAAAAATTCGCGATATTTTCATTGTCTTACTTGTTTTTTGACAAACAAGCAAATAACAAAAGTTGTTTACTTTGTTATTTAGATTAACTTTTGTTTTATACATTTCTCCAGGAACAATGTGTGGAGCAAGTAATTTGCGTAGAAATATTGATATGCTCAACAATTCATTCTAATTTGAACTATGAGGTACCTCACCTGGAAAAATTAATTAAAATCTATGTTAATATTTTGTCCCTATAACAAAATATGAAATATGTCAATTTGGAGGACAGTCAAGACTTACATAAAAAATAATTTTTATTATTAACAAATGCCAACAACGGATATTAGCCCTAAACACTGGGACGGGTAAATGTCAAAATATTGTGCAAAGTAAAGTTTTGCCAAAAAAATACCATAACCATTCAGCCCCCATATAAATTCCCGGGAGAAGCCGGGTATCTGAGCTTGTATATATATATATATATATATATATATATATATATATATATATAAAATTGTAACCTCTGTCTGTACATTGATTTTTTTTCGCGAAATTTCACGATAACTTTTCGTTTCACATGTCATAGACACCATATCTGCATTTTGTTTCTTTCGTGTATGTATGTTTGTTTGTTTGTTTGTTTGTTACCTTTTCACGCATAAACGGCTGAACCGAATTTTATGAAACTTGGTATGTATATTACTACTAACCCAACTTAGACTTTAGGCTATATTAATTTTCTTTGAGACGAACAGGAGTGGGGGTTATAAGGGAAGCCTGAAATTGAAAATAGCAATATTTCGTTTTCTATTGGTTTTTTTCGGGTGTGCACATTAAACAAAAGTTGTTTATTTGTTATTTAGAGTTATATACACTTGTTTATATACCGACTTTTGTCGTATACCGAAGTTTAAATGCGTTATACTCTAAAAATTTAGCGGGAGTCAAAAATATTATTTGCCAAAAAAGCCTCAACCGAACTAAATAAAACTCGGTATGTGTATTAGCAGTGAGGCCTTCATTATAATAAGCCATACCAACATTCTATGGACGGGCAGGAGTGGGGGTTATAAGGGAAGCCTGAAATTAAAAATAAGCGATATTTCGTTTCCTATTGGTTTTTCCGCAAATATAAACATATAACAAAAGTTGTTTATTTTGTTATTTGGAGTAACTTTTGTTATAATACACTTTTGTCGTATACCTAAGTATAAAAATGAGTTATACGTTAAAACTTTAGCGGGCACTAACGGCTAAACAAAACTCGGTATGTCAATTAGCATTAATTCTTCCATGATTATAATAAGCCATACAAAAATTTTATGGACGAACGGGAGTGGGGGTTAAAAGGGAGGCCTGAAATAAAAATAGCCATATTTACATTCTAAGAGACAGGAAATATAAAAATAACAAAGACTGAGAGTAACTTTTGTTATAATACACTTTGTCGTATACCTAAGTATAAAGAGTTATACTAAAACTTTAGCGGCTAAACACTGGGACGGGTAATCAAAATTCTGTGCATTATAAGTCCTGCTAAAATATTAGGACCATCGAACGGAGGGGTAAAAGCCTGAATAAAAATTCACCATATATTTACATGTATCTGAGCTAGGAAATATATATATATATATATATATATATATAATATATATATATATATATATATATATATATATATATATATAGAGAGAGAGAGAGAGAGAGAGAGAGAGAGACAGAGAGAGATTGACAGTTTTGAACGGACCTCATTTTCGTCATCTACTAGGTAGGATCGATGGACATTTGAAGAAAAATTTCGAAAATCGCGTTATGTGTACGACCTGAATAGGTGATTTTCCTAGAGGGAAATCTGCTAAAACTTCTGTTTTTTAAATACAATAAACTATTAAGAAAACATGATGAACAAGTGTATAACTCTATGAATTATTTAAAACTCAACTTCTTAAAATTTAATTATTTATTTCATCATTGAAAGCTATTTTTTTTTGTAAATGGTTTTATTTTATAAATAATAATTTGTATTTTTACATTATGTTTAAAAAAATTGTTGTTAATTTCAAACACATGTTATACAGAAAAGAATTTACAGGAGAAAGGAAATAAATAATGTATATATATATATATATATATATATATATATATATATATATATTAAATTCCAACATTTTAAAATATTCGGACAATTTAAGTACTGAAAAAATGTAAGTAATGCTGAACTCATTAAATGAAATCCATAGTCCCACAATCCCGGGGGAAAAAGGGTCGTAACCTATAAATAACCCTTCCTAATTAGCTTTAGTCGAATAATGTTGACGTAAATTAATAACAACAATTAAAAATTACTTAGGCACAAAATGAAGGATGAACACAAATTTAGTCAGGAAATTTGAAGGGGTATGAAATTGAAATTTTGCTTCTAGAAGGAAAAATATATCTAAGAATGAGAGATGTCAATTTCTCCCCATGTAAGATACATGGGTAGGTCATATTCCTTGAGGTCATTTATTGATCAATAGCCACACGACTGTAGGCTGTAGCCTCAGAATAATTCTTCAGCGCCCTTTCTCAGCTGTAACATCAAGTGGTTTCCTCGTGCCTCAACCTTGCTAGCTATTGGCGGAGGAAATGCGAGCTGCGGTACCTTTCTTTAAGGGAAATCAGCTTTTGAGCTCGAACTCATCACACGATATTTGAACATTTCCACAAATGTCCATCGATCTTATAGGAGACGACGAAAATGAGGACAATTCAAAATTATATATATATATATATATATATATATATATATATATCTGTTACTGTTCTATTCATCGCAATTTTTCTTTGATAGTTACCAAACTCGATATTTAAACGTTTCTTCTACAAGTAAAGATAAAGTTTGTTGACTGCTGAAATCGGACCATTAAGGGGGGGGGTTCAGAAATTCAAATATCTTCATTATTATAAGTCGGATCTAAAAATTAAAAAAAAAAAAAAAAAAAACATTCTTGTAATAAACAGTGATACTAAAAATACTTTAGCTGGCCATTAATTCAAGAATTGTACCTATGACCTGGGTGGAGTATGGTTGACGTTAAGGAAGAATAGTATACTACTGTAATCACTTAGTTCAATTGACATAAACAATAAAGAGGTTCTGACGTACATGTTTAACAAATTTATGTGAATGAAGACAACTGAATTAAATGATATATTGTCATAAAATATAATAACGGTTGTAATTATAAAAAGAAGTTCTGATTAGAGTAATATACTTATAGTATAATGTATTTTTTAGTGTGTGTGTGTGTGTGTGAGAGAGAGAGAGAGAGAGAGAGAGAGAGAGAGAGAGAGAGAGAGAGAGAGAGAGAGAGAGAGAGAGAGAGAGAGAGAGAGAGAGAGAGAGACAGACAGACAGACAGACAGACAGACAGACAGACAGACAGAGAGACAGACAGAGAGAACCTCTTTGGTTCACCTTTTTAATTACCTATTTCACATCAAATTCCCACATCTGCTTATTTTATTTTATTATAGTATTATTGTACTCTGAATTTAAATTGTATCTAACACATCCATCTTCTTCAGAGCATTTATATGATTTCATTATTTCAAGTCCACGTTGAAAGCAGAGTCCTTTCTTGATAAATGATCCTGACATATTTCCATGAAGCCTGCCCATATCTCACATTTTCACCAGATCTTGAACACTTTACTCTGCCATGCAATTTCATAGGGTCCTTTTTTTTTTATAGATTTGACCTTCTTTGATATGATTTTATATGTATTGGATGTTTATATATGTGAGTCCATAGTAGGTCAAAGGCACAACTTTTCAAAGTTTGTGTATTCTTCCATCTTCATTTCCCCGGCCGATTCCATTCGTTCAATACTCCTATCCTTCACATGTATACAATGTCTATTCGCAGCAGACGAGATGAATAAAGCATGTCTTTCATTTTGCTCTGATAAGTCTGACAGCCGATTATCGAACGAGCAGAATATAGAACCTTCTGCTTGTATAGTCATGCGTATCACTACTATATATCTTACAAGTCTAGAGGGGAAGAAGGTATTATAGAATACCATTTACATTTCTAGAAAAGTCAGTAAGAGGCAGCGTAAACTAAGCAGATTTCACTTTTGACGTTTAACAATAGATAAATCTACATACTGATAACAACACCACCGTGAATATTAAGTGAAGAAATACAAAGGGTAATAAGAAATCGTTCAGTAAATTTTAATAATTTCGCGACAGGAAGCGTCTGAAATGTAAATAAGTAGGTCTGCCAACCTCTCCCTGGAAAGAAAACAATTACTGCACATATTACATATATGCAAACATATTAGTTTTATTGAATACTATTTACTATATCTAGCACTTTAATTTAAAATTAATCTATTTTTAACTCAAACAGTCAAATTTTAGAATCCCAAGAACAAGACGGGGGGGGGGGGGACAGAACAATTTGCATGTGTCTCATATAATAAAGGTCTCTTGAAAGAAATATTTGGTATTTAAGCTTCAAAAAAAGAGGTTTATCGTATAACAGAGTATTGCTTAGGTAAAATGAGTAGGGTAAAAAGTGGGGGTTTGATAAAGGCTGAAAACTGAAAAACGTCCGTCACGCAGGGGCTGCGTAAACTAAGCAGATTTCACACGTGAAGTTTTAGAATAGAGAAATTTCAGAATAGAGAGTCAAACAATTACGGGAACGGCCCGAACTAGCTCTTGACGGAAACTCACGACTAAACCCGAAGTTAGCCGATCTCATCTCAGAAGCTGAAAACAGAAAAATGCAAATATCTCGGTTAATATTCAAGATACAGAATAAATGTATATAACATTATTTATAGTAAATTAAATTTGTAATAAGATTAGTTCTATATAATGTTTCGGTCCGACGTATAGTAACGGAGATATTTTGAATTTTCGAAAATCCTCCTTTTTAAACCCTCCCCTCCCACTTATCCGATTTCGGCCATTAACAAACTTGATCTTTATTTTTTCCATAAAACGTTTAAATATCGAGTTTGGTAACGATCAAACGAAAATTGTGACCGCTAGAGCGTTAACAGACATATATATATATATATATATATATATATATATATATATAGATATATATATATATATATAATTTTGAACGGACCTCATTTTCGTCATCGGTGGACATTTGAAGAAATATTTCGAAACTCGCGTCATGAATACGACCTCAATAGCTGATTTCCCTTAAGGGAAATCTGCTAAAAAGTAAATATCTCGGTCAATATTCAAGATAGAAAATAAGTATAGGTATATAACAATGGTTATAGTACACTTAATTTGCAATAAGGCTGATTCTATACCTTTTTTCGATCCAAAGTATTGTAAAGAATATATTTCGAATTCTTAAAATTGTGCATCTCTAAACCCCTCCCCCCTTGCCCGGTTCCAGCCGTTAACGAACTTGTTCTTTCTTTTTGTATCAAACGAGTAAGTATCGTGTTCGGTAACGATCAAATAAAAATTTCTACCGCTAGAGATGTAATAGACGAAAGACAAATATATATATACAATTTTGAACGGGCCTCATTTTCGTCATCTCCTAGGTAGGATAGATAGACATTTGAAGAAGAATTTCGAAAATCGAGTTATAAGTAGGACCTGAGAAGCCGATTTCCCTTAAGGGAAATCTGCTAAAAAGTCAGTCACGCAGGGGCTGCGTAAACTAAGTAGATTTAGTTCTGCGTTGTTTTACAATAGATTAATCTACATGCTGGCAACGCTTAACGCCTACCTAAATATTAGATAGATAAATTTTATTGGCTAATATGTACATATTTTAGCCTGAGTCTGGCCCATTTAGTGTTAGTAATCTTACAAGTACTTTACAAAAAGAATATATATATATATATATATATATATATATATATATATATATATATATATATATAAGAACTAATGACAAAATGTTAACCTATTACAATAAAATAATACATTTTACATTTTTTTAATTTTTTTTTTTTTTTTATTAAATGTTTTTAGGTACTTAAACTTCTAAAATTCTTTATAACTTAATCTGATTAGTACTATTCAACATATACGTATTTACTTTTGTTCATTTGTTTACTGTGACGCATTAATTGACTTCGTTGGACATTTCAAAATTATAGGGTTTAATTTTCAAGATAGTGGTATAAACTATGTCGTTGCTAGTTGCATACTGCTGACAGAAATGAGTAAATCAAGTTCAATTTATAAATGACCTCAATGTGAAGGATATTTTCCTGTGACATTAAGTCATCACTTGTGGCTATAAACTTCTTCAAGTATTGCTCAATATAATAGCTGTATTCCGAGCATTGCAATAATAAATGTTTTAATCCATCAGATATAAATTCCTGGCAGCATTCACAAATTTCTCCGGGTTTAATTACTTTCATTTTTGTATTGTGGTACAGCTTCAAGTAGTCGTTATTTGAAATTCTAAGTTGACTGACTAATCTTACTTTCTTCATATTCACATTGAATTTAAGATAATCTTTTGGTTGAGGGTTTTTTGGTTTAATGACAGACAATTCTATAAAAGGGATTGTATGATGTACTATATACTCTATTGATGTCGGTGGATAATATGTGTCTTGGTGCTTGTTCTAAAATTTTATTTTTATTTGCTAGGAGATTTCCTCCTTAAATATTAAAAGAATAAATACAGAAATCTATCTTTCTGATATGGATGAATAAGTGAAAATTATAATTAATAGTATACTATCAATTTACCCGTAATAGTTATTACAATTAATTATGTTCTGGTGTAACACTCCTGCGAATTTCCTGAGTGCTTTGCTGCACATATACATAATATATTCAAATATATATATATATATATATATATATATATATATATATATATAGGGTAGGTAGGTATATCTACAAGGTGTTTGGTCTAAATAGAGTATGAAGAGTGATCCCCTTGTGAGCGGAGGGGAGCCGACAGAGAAACCGGTCTATAAGGCTAACGGTGTTAAAGCTGCTTGAGGCAGGGGCATTCCTAGCTAGCTGCTACTGGAGGGCACGTAGTCTCCTAAATACCTCTCTCTCTCTCTCTCTCTCTCTCTCTCTCTCTCTCTCACCCCACACCCACACACACACACACACACCACACACACACACACACACACACACACACAAAAACAAACACACACACACACACACATACCACAACCACACACAAAAAAACTCAACAACTACCATACACACACACACACACACACTCCTCACACACACTCACTCACTCTCACACACACACACACACACTCACACACACCACCCACCCCACACACACTCTCACACACACAACACCCAACCACCAACACCCACACAACACCACAACACACACAACACACACACTCAACACAAACACACACACACTCTCAACACACAACACACACACACAACCCACTCTCCCCCCCCCCCCTCTCTCTCATTCCTCTCTCACCTCTCTCTCACCCCCTCTCACACAACACACCACACTCTCTCTCTCTCTACTCTCTCTCACATTCCCGCACTCTCTCTCACTCCTCATCTCTCTTCTCTCTCTCTACTACTCTCCCTCTCTCTCTCTCTCTTCCCCTACAGTCTCTCTCTCTCTCTCTCTCTCTCTCTCTCTCTCCTCCCCCTCTCTCTCTCTCACCCCCCCCCCCCCCCCCGCTCCCCCCCCCTCTCCTCCCCTCTCTCTCTCTCTCACTCTCTCTCTCTCTCTCTCTCTCTCTCTCTCTCTCTCCCCTCTCTTTTTCTCTCCCCCTCTCTCTCTCTCTCACTCTCACTCTATCACTCTCTCTCTCTCTCTCCCTCTCTCTCCTCTCTCTCTCTCTCCCTCTCTTCTCCTCTCTCCCTCTCTCTCTCTCTCTCTTCCTCTCTCTCTCTCTCTCTCACCCTCTCACTCTCCCTCTCTCTCACCCAACCACCTCACCACCACATCTCACTTCACTCTCTCTCTACTCTCTCTCACCACCTACAACATCACCCACCTCCTCTCTCTCTCCCTCTCTCTCTTCTCTCTCTTCCCTCTTCTCTCTCTCTCTCTTCCCCCTCTCTCTCTCTCTCTCTCTTCCTCCATCTCTCTCTCTATCTCTCCCTCTCTCACATCTCTCTCTCTCTCTCTCTCTCCCCTCTCTCTCTCACTCTCTCCTCTCTCTCTCTCTCTCCCTCTCTCTCTCTCTCTCTCTCTCTCTCTCTCTCTCGCTCTCTCTCTCTCTCTCTCTCTCTCTCTCTCTCTCTCTCTCTCTCTCACTCTCTCACTCTCTCTCTCTCTCTCTCTCTCTCTCTCTCTCTCTCTCTCGCACCACCACTCTCTCTCTCTCTCTCTCTCTCTCTCCTCTCTCTCTCTCTCCCTCTCTCTCATCTCTCTCTCTCTCTCTCTCTCTCCTCTCTCTCTCTCTCTCTCTCTCTCTCCCTCTCTCTCTCTCTCTCTCTCTCTCTCTCCTCTCTCTCTCTCTCTCTCCTCTCTCTCTCTCCTCTCTCTCTCTCTCTCTCTCTCTCTCCCTCTCTCTCTATCCTCTCTCTATCTCTCTCTCTCTCCTCTCTCTCTCTCTCTCTCTCTCTCTCTAACCACTAGCACTAGGCGCATTGCTATGTCAAATAGGCACCCCCACCCCCTCTGCCGAATATTTTGATACATAATAATCCACCACAAGAAGGGTTGTGGTCCGACTGAGGGGAGAATAAGAAGTCCGTCACGCAGGGATGGTAAACTGAGCAAATTTCCCTCGTGAATTTTAATAATAGATTAATCTACAAACTGGTAACACAACGCTAGCGTCAACATTAAGTGAATAAATACAAACGACATTAAGAAACCTCCCGACGGGAAGCGGCTGAAATGTAAACAAACAGGTCTGTCAACCTCTTACCGGAGAGAAAAACAACTTCAGGAATATAATAGAATATAACACATTAATTATATTGAAAACTATTTACTATATTACTTGTAATTCATAATGAATCAGAATCATTTTTATCTAAATCAATCAAATTTTAGTGGTCCAAAAACGTAATGGGTGGTTCACCAAGAACATATTTGCATTTATCTCGTATAATATAGGCCTCTTAAAATATAAGGTATTTAAGCTTCAAATAATGTAGTTTTCTACAAGGCAGAGTATTGTTTATCGATGGACATTTGGAGAAATATTTTGAACATCGCATCATGGCTACGACCTCACTAGCTCATTTCTCTTAAGGGAATTCTGCTAAAATTAATAGCATTTGGGAGATTTTTCAAAATCGAAAATTCAAAATATCGAAAAATAGTATAGTTATAACCAATCTATTTACAGTAAGAAGTCCACATATTGACAATACACTAAATCACCTTGAAAAATTGAATTCGTTATACAAAATTCAACTTCTCTACACTTTATCTACTTTATATATATATATATATATATATATATATATATATATATATATATATATATATATTTTATATATTATTTGTCTGTTACCGCTCTAGCGGTCGCAATTTTTGTTTGTTCGTTACAAAACTCGATATTTAGTCGTTTTATGTAAAAGGAAAGATCAAGTTCGTTAATGGCTGAAATCGAACAAATGGGAGGGGGAGTTTAAAGGGGAGGATTTTATAAAATTCGAAATATTTCCGTTACTATACGTCGGATCGAAAAATTGTATAGAATCAATCTTATTGCAAATTACATTTACTATAAATATTGTAATACACATTTATTCTCCATCTTGAATATTAACCGAGATATTTGCATTTTTATGAAATCGGGGCAGATAATGGATGAGAGTAAAACTTCACGTGGGAAATCTGCTTAGTTTACGCAACCCCTGCGTGACGGAGTATTTTATTTTGACTTGGTGAAAAATTTAATATAATTTTGAACTAAAATAATATAAATGTACTAGTATGTAGGAATAACGTAACCATTTTATTAAAACCATTTTAAATTATTGCATTTATTACTTGTATTTATTATATTTGATTTTTTTTCATTTGTTGGTTCTGATTAATGTTATTTTCCTACTTTTTTTTCACATTTTTATATTTTGAACCAAATCGCCTAGTTGCGGGTGCTCCTGTATAAACAAATAAAAAACAATCTTTTTGCAAAGTTAACGTTCTATATGTTTTTTTTGTAGAAACTTTCTTTATCTTGATTTTTAACCGAGATTTTTGTATTATTAAATTTTCTGCCTTGAGTAAACCGCCAGCTTAAATACCAAATAACTTTCTTCAAAGCTTACCTTCAAATATTGTAAGCTTACTGTTTGAGATTCATACAAATTCGTGTATTGGTTCCGTTAAGAGTTTCGTCCTCAAATACTCTATATTTAACTATTTTAACATTAAATACCATATTAACTAGTGACTGAAATAGTGTGTATAATTTTAAAAATTCCAAACATCTCCGTTATTATATGAGTCGTATCGCAGAATGTTATCAGAGCCATCTTGTTAACCTAGTGGCGTTCTACAATTGTTGTTTCTTCGTGTTTACTTCCTTCAGTAAGCCGCCTCTCACTCGTCCCCGTTTACTAATCGGTTTTTTAGTCAGAAATAGTAAATATGTGATGGGATGAGATCACAAGTGTGTTTTACGAGCAGGTGGAAATCTGCGTAATTTACGGCATCCCAGGCGTGACTTTACTCTTTTTAATTTTTAGACATCAGTAAACTCAAACTCAGACTGAATTTCCACATTTATCTATTTTTTCACTAAATAATTTAATTTTGGGGTCTTCCTTAAAAATTGTTCTTGCTGACGGAAATATAAGGTATATGTTAATATAATTTTTGTATGTATCCACGACTTTTTTAAAATTTGCTTAGCTTATTCAGCTTCTGAACGTCAAGACAACTTGAGTATATTTTAAACAATATGCTTTATTTGTGGTACCTTCCTAAGTTTCCTCCAACTTCATATTTTTTCTCCAGCGGAATGATTCGAGTTTCATAGCGCTTTCCCTTATCGCTTTTTTTATGGCGTCGCATTATGTTATCTTTTGGGCATATGCTCCCCCTAAGCCCATATTGGAAAGCGTGCTAGGCTTTTCATACTTACCCCCTACAATATCATAAATGAACTTCCCCAACTTCTGAAAGGGACCCCACAGTTCGCCGACTTTTTTATAGACGAGCTTATCTCTTCTTCTGCCCTTGAGGGAGTAGAAAAATCGAACGTGAAATACACCGAAAAGTACGAAGAAAAGTGAAGGAAAGGTACGGTGAGTTGATAGTATATTGCGAACTGTCAATGAATGCGGCACGTAACCAAACGAACCAGCTCAAGGTACAACACTTCTTCCAAAGTTCTCATATATTAAAAAAGACATACCTATCGACAAAATACATAAATGGGACAGTGGTCTCAGGTTCGGACCGGAAATCTCAAGATCGAATCTCGCCGGGAGTGACTTCATTTTCCTGGATTTTTTTTTTGCTTCTAAGGAAAATATATAATATTAATAAATAAATATTTTTTTTTTAATTATTGTCAATTATTTTTTGGCGTGTTCCACATATTTAAAGAAAATTCTAACGCTTTTTGTCAAAAATGTAATTGGTACAAGGAAATATTTAATATTATACAAGAACTATATCATTAACTGAATACATAAGTACATAACAATTATCAATAATGACGCAGATATTTTAATATTATTTTCAAACGGTTTTATTTACCCATTTATTTGTTATTATTTTATTTTACAACTAATAGAGATATTTAAAATATTGTAGTTCCAGACATGAAAATATTCTTTTATTAGTTTTATAGTTTAGAACAATATTTTCATTGTGCTTGGACACGAATCACTGACGTATATTACTATTGAGGTTGTATATTACTCATGACGGAATTTTCGAAATTTTTCTTCAAATTTCCATCGATCCTACCTAGTAGATGACGAAAATGAGGTCTGTTCAAAACTGTATAAATATATATATATATATGATACCGCTCTAGCTGTCGCAAAATTTCTCTATTGTAAAACTTCATGAGGGAAATCAGCTTAGTTTACGCACCCCCCGCATGACGGACTTTTTTTTTATTATCATGTTACAAATTTTATCATGTGTCTCCAAAACTGCGGATACCATTTGATTCTCAAAATATTGTCTAGCATTAAAATATATTCTATTATTCAACACCATTTTCATCCACAATAAATTTGTTAAGTTGATGATGAAAGTATGAAGAATATGTAATAACTATAATAATAATTCAATATTTGGAGTGGTACTCTACAATAATAATGAAACACAGTTTTATGTTATTTTGAATGTTTATTTATTGGAGCATCGCAGCTTCGGCGATGTTGCTCTAAGCAAAAACATTCCTAACTTAAAAAACAAAACAATACAAAAAATAATTAACAAAATTAAACAAAACAAAAATGGAACACTAAACACAAAAAGAAAACAAAACGAATAAGGAACACAGAACACAAAAGGAACACAAAACGTATTTTAAATGGAGCTCTTGTCAGAGGAAGGGGTTAATATAGGCAGTTTAGTGAGAGTAGTCGAACAAAGAAATATTAAATATTGATTATCTTCAAGTTTGGATGACAGAAGCTTAAAGTTCAAACGTTTTGTGTAATAATAATGTAAAGTAATAGAGCTAAATTTCTAGTTTTATTCAGTTTCCCGATAAGTCACAAAAAATTAAATAAAAAAGCCCGTCACGCAGGCTGCGTAAACTAAGCAGATTTCCCCCGTGAAGTTTAGTAATAGACAAATATACATACTGGTAACACAACTTCACCGTGAATAAGTACAAACGGACATAAGAAATGTTTCACCCAATTTCAAGGAAGCGTTAGGATAGAAATGTAAACAAACGGGTCTGCCATCCTCACACCAGAAAGAAACACAATTACTGAAATATATCAGTATATAACATATTAATTTCATTGACTATTTACTATATCTAGTACTGTAATTAATAATGAGTCAGAATAATTGTTATTTCAATCAATCACAAATATTTCGGTTAATATATAAGATAGTGAATAAATGTATATAACAATATTTATAGTACATTTAATTTTCAATAAGATTGGTTTTATACAATTTTTCGATCCCACCTATGGTAACGGAAATATTTTGAATTTTCAAAAATCCTCTAAACCCCCCTTCCCCTTGCACGCACTTTAGCCGTTTAAAGCGAAAATTGATCTTTCTTTTTACATAAAACGACTAAATATCAAGTTTGGTAACGATCAAACCATTAATTGCGACCGCTAGAGCGGTATCAGACATTACTAATATATATATATATATATATATAATATATATATTTTTATATATACATACAGTTTTGAAACGGACCTCCATTTTCGTCATCTCGTAGGTAAGATCGATGGACATTTGATGAAAAACTTCGAAAATCGCGTCATGAGTACGACCTCAATAGCTGATTTCCCTTAAGGGAAATCTGCAAAAACGTCTGTTATTTTGAATGGAATCTAAGTATGTTACATAATTATTACGCCTTCAATTTCCTCTAAATGTTGTTGTCCTGAATGTTGTTTTATATATTGTTTCTCTAACTCAATTTTTAACCGAAATTTTACTGTATGAATAAACAACTCATGATTAGCTTAAAATTCAGGTCCTGTTTACGTTGTCTTCTTATTATAAAATAATCAGAGAATATTATTATTTATTAACGTACAGTTTTTGCTCCTATGGCTAATTGGGACGGGTTATCTACAGGTTACAACCAATTTTTTTGCCAGAGTGAGACTATGAACCTTTTTTATTGAGTTCGTCACTAAATAAATTCCTATTTCCTATGCCTATGGAATCGATGTCGCAGAGAGTAGGATGTGACATTTTCAATCGGAGAACAGGATGTGAGTAAAAATTATGCTAGTAAAACATATTTCATGTATAATAATCCATATCATTAATCTAATGTATAAGCATAACTAATTTACAAGCAGGAAGACATTTCAACATTCGATAACTGATCCCCACCTTACTTTATCCATGAATTGAGCAGATTAAAATGATTCACTTCCGTGTAGTCCCTAATTGCTATAGGCTGTTAAATTCAGGATGAGTGTTTTTTTTTTCGTTAATATCTATTAGCATATTAATACGAACATAAATTAACAATAATTCGGCAAACTATTAAAACTTTTCGTGACCAGTCTTTTCCCACCCCCTCCGAGACGGACTCTATCTACATCAACATGAAGAGCTCTGAAAATGTTCAAAATGTTGGTTCATATACTAACTACCAGACGAATCATCTCTATGTGACACTGTATCTCCATTTTTCCACAAAGCGAGATAATTTTTCTCTACAGAAAAATATTAGCAGACCTATTTGCATTTAAAGTCAACCCTTAATGCAATTCCTGTGATTTTCACTTAATCCTGCCATCACATGTCTTTACATAATGTACTTTTTACATAGATGTATCAATAGTTTTTGTTGCAAGGAAAGTGTCTTTTAGGAAGTCATCATATCCTCTTTTTCAGCATATCCTTCACGGTTGCAAGGAAAGTGTCTTTTAGGAAGTCGTCATGTCCTCTTTTTCAGCATATTCCATCACGGTTTATACCGATTTTCTTCCTAATACCAGGAGAGATTTTCGCTCGTTTTTTAAAGCCAGAAATACGTTCCGGTCTCATGTGCACGAAGGCGGAAGACTTAGCTACACTGTTAAAAAGTAACAAATCTCTGATTTTTGAGTATTTCATTAAAGTATACTCTTAACTCTTTTAATCTAACCTAAGAAATCGTTTGATGTGTGTTGATGAATACAGCAATTGACGATTCTAAAATTCTTAGCTTCGCAATTTGATATCTCTACCAAAAAATAGGTCCGTCATGCAGTGGCCGATTTTAAAAGGCTCTTGACTCATTAGATAGTGAAATGCTAATAAATTTGTTAGTTAAAGATTATGGTATAGAAATCTTTGCTCGTGCAGTTGTTTGCTCTTTTCTCTGTAACTGTAAACATAAAGTAGAAGTTTATGATCAGTGTATATCAAATTATTTCAGAATGGCAAACAATTACATGTGGTGTTCCCCAAGGTCCAATATTAGGTCTATTGCTATTTTTAATTTATATAAACGACCTCCCAGCTGATCCTTACCAAACAAAACCTACCCTTTGAGCTAGTATAAATGGCACAGGCCCAACAAAACTGAAAGAAAATGGCTCTGCTACTATTGAATCATTATCTGATTGGTTAATGACTAATGAGCTAGCTATGATCGTCACGAAAAGAAATAATCTAGATTTCAGCAAACTTTGCTCACATTTTTGTGATGTGATGTCAATTAATAATTACAGCATATTACTAGTCTTCATGATAATTTTAAAGATTGACAAACACCTTGACTGGTTCCATTATATTAAAGAATTGAGTAAGAAGCTTTGCTTCTTTTTAAAATGTGTTAAAAATATCTCTCAAGGGAAACTCTATTGTTAATGTAATATGAATATTTTCATAGTCGATTAACTTATGCATTGGGCTAACTAAAAAAAGAATATTTTAATATTTAAATTGCTATATAAAATAGTAAGGTTCATGTACAACAGAAAGTCAAGAGACTCCTGTCTGCCACTTTTTAAAACTCTTGTATTAAATCATTAATTAATATTTGTCTTGAATGTAATTGAATCTATTAAGAAATAGTCTTTGTTTAAAAATAAATTAAGTAATTTCATGTATGAAGGATATTTTTATGTACAAGATCAATACTTTCAAATATATGTAATTATTAAATAAAACTTAATTTATTTATTTATACAGGCGCAACAGCAGCTAGGCGATTTGTCTCAATGTTCAACAATGGAAAATAAAAACAAAACTATGGAAAAATAACAGAAAACTGAACCACCAATTAAACTCAATAAATATACATTAAATACATTTTATAAAGACAACAAATAAATACTAGGCTAGTAATAATCACATTTTAAATGGTTTTAAAAAAACAAAACAATATATTATACGTATATACTAGATTATTTATACTATTTAAAATTGTTCTAAATTATATTAAATTTTGCACTATGTCAAAATCAAAAAGTCCATCACTCAGGCGCTGCGTAAACTAAGCTGATTTTCCACGTGAAGTTTTACAATAGAGAAATCTGCCTAATAACAACAGAAGTAGTAAGGAATCTCTAGACCTATTCACGAGGGATGATCAGAGATGAAAACGGCCACCCTAGCTCTCGGAGGAATGTCCCGAACATAGCCGACTCCTGCCGACCACACACACAAAACAAATGCAAATATCTTGCTTAATATTGAAGATTCAGAATAAATGTATATAACAATATTTGTAGTACATTTTATTTGAAATAAGATTGAATCCATACAATTTTTCGATCCGACGTATAGTTACGGAAAAATTTCGACTTTTCGAAAATCCCCTAAATCCCCCCTTCTCACTGACCCGATTTCAATCGTTAACGAACTTGGTCTTTCTTTTTACATAAATCGACTAAATATCGAATTTGGTGACGTCCGAAAATAAATTGCGACCGCTAGAGCGTTCAGATAAATATATAAATATAGATATATATATATATATATATATATATATATATATATATATATATATATATATACAGTTTTGATCGGAGATCATTTTATTAATCTACTATTTAGGATCGATGGACATTTGAAGAAAAATGTCGAAAAATCCGTCATGAGTAAAAACTCAATAGCTGATTTCACTTAAGGTCAAATACAAAGCTCCGAAAAAAAAGTCCGTCACGCAGGGGCTGCGTAAACTAAGCAGATTTCCCTCGGGAAGTTTAGTAATAAATAAATATACATACTGGTAACACAACAACACCGTGAATAAATACAAACGGAAATAAGAAATGTTTCATCCAATTTTAATAACCTGCCGACAGGAAGCGTTAGGTTAGAAATGTAAACAAACGGGCCCGGCCCGGCTCACACCGGAAAGAAAAACAATTACTGAAATATATCAGAATATAACACATTATTTTATTGAGAACTATTTACTATATCTAGTACTGTAATTAATAATGAGTCAGAATAATTGTTATCTCAATCAATAAAATTTTAGTAGTCCAAAACTTTAAGAGGGGGGGGGGTCACCAGGGCATATTTGCATGTATCTCGTATAATAAAGGTCTCTTGAATACAATTTTTGGTATTTAAACTTCCAATAATGTGATTTATTATGTAGCAGAGTATTGTTTACGTAACATGAGTAGAAGTGGCGGTTTGCTGAAAACTGAAAAATGCAAATATCTCGGTTAATATTCAAGATAGAGAATAAACGTATATAACAATATTTATAGTAAATTTAATTTGCAATAAGTTTGGTTATATAAAATATTTCGATCCGATGCATAGTAACGGAGATATTTGGAATTTTCGAAAATCCCCCCCTTTAAACCCCCCTCCCTCTGGTCCGATTTCAGCCATTAACGAACTTGATCTGTCTTTTTACATAAAACGGCTAAATATCAAGTTTTGTAACGATTAAACAAAAATTGCGACCGCTAGAGCGGTAACAGACAAATATATAGATAGATAGATAGATATATATATATATATATATATAGATATATATATATATATATATATATATATATATATATACACACACACAGACTTGAACGGACTTCATTGTCGTCATCTACTTAGTAGGATCCATGGATATTTGAAGAAAAATTTTGAAAATTCCGTCATGAGTACAACCTCAATAGCTGATTTCCCTTAAGGGAATTCTGATAAAACATATCATTTGTTTGGGTTCCCTCACATTTCGGTTTGGAAGGTAATGAAACGGCGGATTTGGAAGCTCGTGGTGCTCGAGAACATGGAGCTCCAGTAACCTTCATCTGCCCAGATGATTGGAAACGAGAGTTTCAAAAGCTCACATTTCAAAGATGGAAGTCAGACTGGTCGAAAAAAAGATGGCAATAACTGAGACAAATCAAACTGAGGGTTGGAATACTGTAAGTAGAAAAATGCGAAAAGAGGAGCTTGTTCTTGCCTGTGTCCGAATTGGACAAATAAAGTTAACACATAGTTATTTATTGAAGGGCTCATTCCCACCAACCTGCGATTGTTGTCACATCTTCTCCTTAATTATAAAAAAATACGATCTTCCAAGAAGAGCTTTGAACATTCAACCGAACTTAAGAGAACTCCTTAGAGACGATGAAGAAGACATATAGAGGTTTTTTGCATTTTCAAAAGAAACTCGTTTGTTCCAGAAAATATAAATCCATCTACCACTAATGAGAATTCTAGATGCGGTTTATTGTAATAATAAATAAATTAAGGCATGAGAGGTTTCTCGTAAATTTTAGCAGATTTCCCTTAATGGAAATCAGCTATCAAAGTCGTACTCATGACGTGATTTTCGAAAATATTCTTCAAATGTCCATCGATCCTACCTGGGAGATGGCGAAAATGAGGTCAAAATGGTATATGTATATCTATATATATATATATATATATATATATATATATATATATATATATATATATATATTTGTCTGTTAACGCTCTAGCGGTCGCAATTTTTGTTTGATCGTTACGAAACTCAATATTTAACCGTTTTATGTAAAAAGACAGATCAAGTTCGTTAATGGCTGAAATCGGACAAGAGGGAGGGGGGTTTAAAGGGGGGATTTTCGAAAATTCAAAATATCTCCGTTACTATGCATCGGGTCGAAAAGTTGTACAGAACCAATCTTATTGCAAATTAAATTTACTATAAATATTGTTATATACATTTATCCTCTCTCTTGAATATTAACCGAGATATTTGCATTTTTAAGAAGTCTGTGGTGGGGTATAGTTCGGATTATGTCGGCCATCTTCGTCATTTCTCGGCTCAGGTGGAAGCTTCTTCTAACCTGTCGTTTCTAACCTTACCTTACCTTCCTTACTTTGTGAGATTTATGCAAATACGTTCTGTTCATCCGCCCCCCCCCCTTCTTTAGTTCTTGGACTACTAAAATTTGAGTTATTAAAATATAAATTATTCTTACATTTCAGAAGCCGTTTCAGTTGGGAATTTATTTTAATTAACTGAAAGATTTCTCATTACCGTTTGTATTTAATCACGGTTGTGTTGTGTTGCCAGTTTGGAGATTTCTCTATTGTAAAACTTCATGTGGGAAATCTTCTTAGTTTACGTAGCCCCTGCGTGACGTACTTTTGTTATTATACTCGTATGTATTCATGGAATTCTAGCTAATTTTGTAACGGATTTCATTATTATATTGAAATTCAGTGATTGGTAAGTAATTTAATTGACATAATATTAGAAAATTGTTTTCTAGGAAACAAAACTATTTGACGTATCTTATTATGTTATGATAACATTTAATGGATATATATTGCAGAACTGTGTGTCATGATAACTGTGTTATCCAGTCTTTGATGGCCGCGGTATTTCTTTGATCTCTGAGAAGTGTCACAGCGAGAATCCATCAGAGCATTTGAGATTCTAGGAAAAGCTCATTTGAAAATCCCCATGCGAGAGCAATATCGGACTCTGATCCTGACCCAGTTGTGTCCGATTACCGTTTTAATGAGTTTCACTATAATAAGCTGAGGATAATAGGAGATACCGGATGAAAATCCCAGCTAACGAATGCACGGCTAACGCTTTCCAGGAATATATGTCCGAAGGTATTAATGCTCCTACAAACGAAGTTCATTTGTGAGGCTGAACCAATTAGAAATGTACACCTATGGATTTCGTATTTGTTAATTTTTTCTGGTGTAAAGTTGGTTTCGGCTCAAGATGGAATTTTCGAAAAAAAATCGTCAAATGTCCATCAATCCTACCCAGGAGATGGCAAAAATGAGGTCCGTTCAAAATTGTATACAAACATTTATTTGTCTGTTAGCACTCTAGTGGTCGCAATTTATGTCTGCTCGAAACCAATCACGATGTTTAAACGTTTTTTTTTAAGCGTGAAGGGGGGTTTAGAGGTGGAGAATTAAGAAAAATTATAAAGACTCCATCTTAATGCAAATGTAGTGATCTATAAGTGTTGATACGTAGGTCGGGTCAATATCTTGATTAGTAACTGAGATATTTACATTTTAGCAGATTTCCCTTAAGGGAAATCAGCTATTGAGGTTGTACTCATGACGGAATTTTCGAATTTTTTCTTCAAATATCCATTGATCCTACCTAGTAGATGACGAAAATGAGGTCCGTTCAAAACTGAATATATATATATATATATATATATATATATATATATATATATATATATATATATATATATATATAAAACACATGGGTAGTGGGTTTAAAAAAATAGATGCTACACTGCACTGCACTACAGCCGGTTAGTACTCGAATAGTGATCAATGTACTATATTGAAGGCATTTGCGCTATCCAAAATTAACAGAAATAGATATTTTCAATAACCCATTGCGTTTTTATAACTCTTAATATAAATGATTTTCACTATAGCAGTCCAATATCTAGCTGTTTGTGTACTTTATAAAAAATTGTAAAATCCTGTGATGTTATTGAAATTTCGAAATTTCAAGTGTGTTGCGCTAGCTGGGGGTTAGGTATATATTTCTTTTCTTTGTTGCATTTTGATAACACATAATAGAGACAAGTTTTGTTCGATATAGCATTAAGAAAAAAGAATAAAATTTTTTTTCTGCCCACCCTAATATATATATATATATATATATATATATATATATATATATATATATATATATATCTTTGTCTGTTACTGCTCTAGCGGTAGCAATTATTGTTTAATCGTTACGAAACTCGAATATTTAGTGGTTTTATGTAAAAAGAAAGATCAAGTTCGTTAACGGATGTAATCGTACCAGTGGGAGGAGGGGGGGGGTTAGAGGGGAGAATATTCGAAAATTCGAAAATCTCCGTTACTATACGTCGGATCGAAAAATTGTACATAATCAATCTTACTGCAAATTACATTTACTACAAATATTGTTATATACATTTATTCTCTATCTTGAATATTAACCGAGATATTTACATTTTTATGAAATCTGGGGGGCTAACGGACGAGAGTGACTTTCCCGCCAAAAGCTAGTTCGGCCGTTTCCTTAACATCTCGGCTCTCGTGAAATTTCTCTATTGTAAAACATCACGTGGGAAATCTGCTTAGTTTACCTTGCGTGACGGACGTTTTAAGATTTCGGTCTTCAGTACTCCCCACTCCTTCTCATATCATATTAACAATAAGCTGTTATATTATGGTGCTTTTTATTCGAGATCTAAATGCCAAATATTGCACTTTTTGAACCTTTACGTTTTGAGATAAACACATTTCAAAACGTAAAACACAGAAATCTGCTTAGTTAGCCCCCCCCCCTTAAAGGATTTTTGTCAAATTTCCCATCGATCGTACCTAGGTTATGAGAATCTTTGACTTTTGCTGTGGCGGTCGATATTTAAACTTTTTATGAAAAACTAAACATAAAATTTGTAAATGTTTGAAACTCAACCAGTGGGATAGGAGAGGGGAGTTATTATTATATACCACCATTATTTTTTCTTGGAATGAAAGACAACGGTAACAATCTATTGCAAATGTAATGCTCTATAAATGTTGGATTACACATTTTTTCTCTAACTTCAAAAAGAATGAGAGAAATTTCATGGCGCGCTTTTCGAAAATTTTCTTCAAATGTCCATCGATCCTACCCAGGAGATGACGAAAATGAGGTCCGTTCAAAATTATATATATATATATATATATATATATATATATATATATATACATATCTTTATCTCTTTGTCTGTTAAACTCTCTAGCGGTCGCAATTTTTGTTTGATCGTTACCAAATTTTATATTTACACGTTTTATACAAAAAGACAGATCAAGTTCGTTAATATCTTAAATCGTACCAGTGGGAGGTGAGGTTTAGAGGGGGGATTTTCGAAAATTCGAAATATATCCGTTACCATACGTTGGATCACAAAAGTGAATAGAAACAATCGTATTGTAAATTAAATTTACTATAAATATTGTTCTATACATTTATTCTCTATCTTGAATATTAACAGAGATATTGGCATTTTTATTAAATTTGGGCCGGTAACGTAGGACGGAGTTTCCCGCCAAAAGCTAGTTTGGTCCTTTGCCGTAACTGTACGGCTCTCGTGTGGAGATTTCTCTATTGTATAACTTCACGTGGGAAACCTGCTTAGTTTACGCAGCCACTGCGCGACGGACTTTTTCCATTGGCGTCTTCCTGTACTTCCCTTTGTTTAATGAGCTTATTTCCAGATCATTTACTGTGGCTATTTCCATGAATAGCCACTATCTATTTAGAGCTATAAAAAATGTCGATAGACATATTAAAAAGGCTGACTGACAGTGTTGTCATGTTAAAAATGTCAAGATGGCGGCGAGTGATCAGCTGTTTGAGGGATGGGCGGGAACAGGAGAAGCGCGGGTAATTGAGCCAGCCCATTTCCATATCCGAGGACGGCAGATGATTGCTCCGTACGACATCCAACATGGGCCTATTAGTTTATTATTATTAGACCGTAATCAGGGGTTTTAAGCTCCGGCTGCCTCTGTAATAAATAGAAATAATTAGAATTTCTTCCTCTTTTTACGTTTTGTAATTTTTTTTTGTGTGTGTTGCTCCTCCCTCCTCCCGAAATGCCTAACCCCCCCCCCTCACTCTCTCCTCGGGCACTATTTTAATTTGGGTTCGTCCACTCAATTACAGGTCCCCCGATGTCTGTATTTACAGCCTCTCAGAGTCACCCAGCTTCGTAAAAAAGAAAAAAATATATAACTCCTCTGCTACCTGTCGTGAATTCATTACAATTCATATTATACAAAAGCCTAGTGTTTCACTTTAATTCCCTCTTTCAAACACAATCTCTGTTATTATTTCACCACTTTCACTAGACCAGGAAAGCCGCCTTACGTACAATCAGAATGTTAACAAATAATTTTTATTTAACAACCCACTCAACATGCTCTAATGAATTAAACATAATGCATATATTGTATATTAATGAGTGTCTGTGCTCTAAAGTTCTTATGTGAGGTAATTTCGTTTCATGGTAACAATTCTATAGTCCATACATTGTGGCAATCATTAAGAGACACATATTTAAACAAACTTAACTGTATACTCAAACATTGAATTGTGAATTTAAAGAACTGCACTTCTCCTCCTATTACTACCTACTCCAGAAAAAGTAACTGTTTTTTTTATTTTTATTTTTACTACAACTGTAGATATTGTAACATATGCTTTATAATAAGGTGGCTTTACACAAATTTATTTTAGCTGATTCTTCTCTTTAGGGAAATCCATTTTTTCTGTAATCGTTGAATAATGGTAACATTACTAAAATGAAATGAGTGAAGAAAGTCAAACATTTTGCAATAGAGTGAAGAAAGTGAATTGCCTTCTTGATTAGTAATAACTATAAATTAAAAAATAATTTGAAGTTGGAAATTAAATGCTTTTAAATGTTTCTTAACATTGTAAGAATTTATTTTAACAAAATAAATTGAAATGTGAATGAATTATTGGTGGAAATAATCAATGTATTTTAAAATTTAAATATAATAATAATTACCTTCCTTGTTTATAACCTGCACTTGTTTATAACTGCACTACTTCACAATCATCACTAGTTGTTTTATAACTATGCTTATAACCTTTCACAACCATGCTTATAACCTACCAACAACATACCATAATCTTCACAACATCCTAATTTTGTTCATATTCTGGTTAGATCTGATCATGTATTACACGATTACAGAAAAAATTAATATTACACTCGTGACGAAAGTAGAATTTACAACTCTCGTGAAATTACCAGACTCGCTTAGCTCGTGTGGGTAAACGTTTCGCTCGAGTTGTAAAATGATCTACTTTCGTCAATTGTTTAATAAATAACTATTCTTACATTATACTTAGCTCTTACTCATGACACGGTTTTTCGATAAAAATATATCCTCAAATTTCCTATTGATCCTACCCAAAGAGATGTCGGAAAATAAGCTCAATTATAGGTTAACATATTTATATATATATATATATATATATATATATATATATATTATATATATTAATATATATATACTTGCTTAAGGTACCCGGATTCGCTAGGGAAAATAATTTTAAGCTGAAATATGGTATTTTTTCCTGGCATGGCTTCAATATATACAACTACACTTTCCTTCTGGGCGCATTGTTTTCCCGTAGGGTTCAGGAGACTTATAGGATAAAAATTTTAGTGTTCATGAATAAATGAAAATAATTCTCTAATCAATCCCTCTCCAGTGTTTGACATACCTCCAATAATTCAAATCATAATCATGGATAGTATTTCTTCTTACTAAATATCTTCTATAATGTACATATTTCTGTCAAAAACGGGACTGAGTACACATTGAGAGCTTAGTTATATACATATTAGTAAATGTGATTAGAAACCAATTCCAATATTTCACAGGACGTATGTTAACACAATTAACTGTGTAAGCCTCCCGACAACTTTCTCACCCGCTTGAGTGTTATCAAAATTGCTTTAATTAAATTATTTAATCAAAACATTAAAAAATTAGAATATTATAGTAATTTATATATCTGGTGTAACTGAATAACATTGTCTTATTACTATTGTATTAGTATAAGTATATTAGGGTTAGTACCCTAGAAGTAGTTTAATTTATATTCAAAAAACGAGGTGGGGGAGATTGTAGAGCTCCCTGCAATCTCAAATCATATTGAGTTTAAACGCATATTGTCTATTGTGATAATTACATTGCCAAGTAACAAATAATAGTAATAAATAGTATATAGTACTTTCAATAACGTCAACATATCACAGGAGATAACATATACATACTACAGTTAAAGAGTTTGATTCTGCTTAACCTCCGCTATCACATTGTGCGAAATCGCCACGACATTGTTTAAATAATACATTATACAAATTAAATAGTCAAAAAGATCTTATATTGGGAATTAAGTTATTTTCCAATTAAAATAAATAACACGGGGCGGAGATTTGTTACTTCCTAAATCCAAATAATAGTTAGAACTATCATATAAGTCTAAAAAGTCCGTCACGCAGAGGCTGCGTAAACTAAGCAGATATCCCATGTGAAGTTGATACAGTACATACTCCGTGATTAAATACAAAAGGTAATGAGAAATCTTTCAGTTAATTAAAATAAACTCCCAACTGAAACGGCTTCTGAATTGTAAGAATAATTTATATTTTAATAATCAAACAAATTATTAAATTTTAGTGTACAAGACTAAATAGGGGGGGCCAGACACGTATTTGCCATTAAATCTCACAAAGTAACGGAAGGTAAGGTAAGGTTAGAAGAAGCTTCCACATGGAGCCGAGTACTGGCGGAAATGGCCCCGATCTAATCCGAACTATACCCGTCAACGACTTCATAAAAATGCAAATATCTCGGTTAATATTAAAAGATAGAGAATATATGGATATAACAATATTTATAGTAATGTGATTTGCAATAAGATTGACTGTACTATTTTCGATCAACGTTATAGTAACGGAGATATATCCGAATTTTCGAAAATCCTCCTCTAAACCCCATCTCCCACTGGTCCGATTTCAGCCGTTCCCCCGACAAGCTCTTTCTTTTTACATTAAAACGAACTAAATAGCGAGTTTGGTACGATTAAAACAAAGAATTTGCTACCCGCTAGAGCGGTAAACAGACAAATATATAAATAGTTGGATCTTTATATAATATATATATATATTATATATCAGGTTTTGTAACGGACTCATTTTCGGTTAACTACTAGGTAGGATCGATGGACATTTGAAGAAAAATTTCGAAAATTCCGTCATGAGTACAACCTCAATAGCTGATTTCCCTTAAGGGAAATCTGCTAAAACATGACATGATTTGTTATAATATACCTATATTCCCTCTCGAAAATTAATCCTTATATTCTTAATGATACACAGTAAGTTCAGTGAAGTATAACATATGAACTGGGATGTGTTAATAACTACCTGAAATGACGCGCGCGTTCACCACCCCCCTTTCCAGAGTTCACCCTTTAAAATTATTTATTTATGAGAATTAAATGAATTCATTTTTCTCAGAATAGCAATACATTACTACAATATTATATTATGATTATATTTTAACGCCCGCTTTTTGCAACTAAGGCTAATTTGGATATTACTACAATAAAGGTATAAGCATCAAATCACATATGCACATTGGCCAATGTGAGGTCGAGAGGGGTGGGGCAGAAGCTATTATAACTTTATTTGTACTTTCCCACCCTTATATGACTGACTCAAACCTGAGTACAAATTGGGAGTTGTATAATTTCTTCTCTCTCCAAATCCTCCCAGTATACGGAAGATAACACATTTACCGTCACTCTTGAATATTAAGCCAAATATTTGGATATTTTAATTTTCAACAAACACCCACTTTTAGTCATTACACGATAATATTATGCCAATGCATTATGAACAGTTTTTATTTCCACAACTTAAAATAACCAAAAGTTTGTTTTTTCGGGCGGTACCTTTTATAATTTGAGATACATTGCCAATATGTAGTGTTTTTGAGGGTCTTATTAATTAGGGATTTTGCTGATGTTGACTCGAAATTATTTATTTCATCTACACCATACACGATATGTAGCTGTTTGGTTCTACACTAAAGATCACTTTAGTTAATTAGCTGAAATCGGAGAAGAAATTATGTTGACGTGGGAGGGGAGGGAGAGGGGAATCGAAAATTCAGAATAAGTACTATAATAATGTTTGATTGAAAAATGTTAAAGAATCAATCTTGTTAAAAAACCATTGATGTTCGTCCGCTCCTCGTAATTCAGATTAATTTTGTGGAGTTATTCTTAATTTTTAGGCAGATTCCCTTGAGGGAAATCAGCTAAAATTCAGAATAAGTCCTATATAGGTTTTGATTGAAAAATGTAAAGTATCAATCTTGTTAAAACCATTGATTTTTTCGTCACCAGCTCCTTCGTAATTCAGATATTTTGTTGGAGTTATTCTTATTTTAGCAGAATTTCATTGATTGTTCGTCGTCCTGAAATTCAGTTATTTGTTAGGTATTCTTAATTTTAGCAGATTCCCTTCGAGGGAAAATCAGCTAAAATTCAGAGTATAAGTCCTTAATAATGGTTTGATTTGAAAATGTTTAAAGAATCAATCTTGTTAAACTCATTGATGTTCGTTTAGCTCCTTCGTAATGATATTTTGGAGTTATTCTTATATTTAGCAGATTTCCTTGAGGGAAAAATCAGCTATTGAGGTTGTACTCATGACGGAATTTTCGAAATTTTTTCTTCAAATGTCCATTCGATCCTACCTAGTAGAGGGGGACGAAAAAATGAGGTTACCGTTCAAAAAAAAACTGTATATATATAATGTCGTTGTTACCGCTCTAGCGGTCGCAAATTGTGTTTGATCGTAATCAAACTCGATATTTAGTGTTTTAAGTAAAAAGAAAAAGAATAATGTTCGTTAACGGCAGAAATCGGACCAGTGGGAGGGGGGGGGGATTTAGAGGGGAGGATTTTGAAAGTTCGAAATATCTCCATTGTCTATACGTCTTACGGGAAATCAGCTATTGAGGTTCCGTATACTCATGACACGGCGATGTTTGAAAAATTTCATCAAATGTCCATCATATCTAGAACCCAGGAGATGACGGAAAATGAGGTCCGTTCAAAAAATTATTATATTATTATGTCGTCTGTTACCGCTCTAGCTGTCCGCAAATTTTGTTGATCGTAATTCAAACTCGATATTTAGTGTTTTATGTTAAAAAGAAAGATCATGTTCGGTTAAAACGGCTGAAACGGGACGCCAGTGGGAGGGGGGGGGATTTTAGAGGGGAGGATTTTTGAAAATTTCGAAAATATCTCCATGTCTATACGTCTACGGGAAATACAGCATTGAGGTTTCGTACTCATGACCACGCCGGAGTTGAAAAATTTTCTTCCCAAATGTCCATCAATCTACCCAGGGAGATGACGAAAATTGAGGTCCGTTCCAAAATTTTTATATTTATATATATATATATATATTATATTTTATATATATCTTATATATTATAATATATTTTTTTTAATATTTGTCTGTTAACGCTCTTAGCGTTCGCAATTTTCGTTTGATCGTTACCAAACTCCGTCGCAAATTTAGTCGTTTTTAATGGATAAATAGGATGATCAAGGTCGTTTTCGGGCTGCTGAAAATACGGAAAAAGTGAGAGGGGGGGGGGGGGTTTGGTTAGAGTCAGGATTTTCGAAAAATTGCGGAAAATATCTTTCCGTTGACTATACGTCGGATCGACGGAAAATATTGTACAGAAATCAATTTCTTATTGACAAATTAAATTATACTATAAATAAATTGTTATATACATTTATTTCTCTATCTTAGAATATTCAACCGAGCATATTTGCATTCGTTATAAAACAAATCCACACGGGCCCGCTAACGGGCACGGGTGACTTTCCCGTCAAAAGCTAGTTCGGCCGTTTCCTTAACTGCTTGACTCTCGTGACATTTCTCTATTGTAAAACTTCACGTGGGAAATATGCTTAGTTTACGCAGCCCCCGCGTGACGGCCTTTTTTGTTTTCAACCTTCAAGCAGCCTCTTTTACAATACTTTATTTTGAAATAAAAAATATATAGGAACAAGAGATCTATAGTATGTCTTACCAGAAGGATGGAAATCTGCTTAGTTTACGCAGAAGATTATTCTGGAGTATTTCAGTTATGAGCTCATAAAATCAGTTTGTTTAACTAGTTGGAAGTATTAGGTGATGAACTTGAAGTAAAGAGGCAGGTTCTTAAAGGAAGGTGCCAAAAGTTTAATATTTGTTATTTACTGGAGTAAATATGTTTACCCTGAAGAATGGGGAGCTGATGGAAGGAGTGAGAGAGAGATAATTTTTTCCCTCGGCTTAAAGGTTCCTAGGAAGGGCAGGGATAAAGTTTTTCAGTTAGCAGACCCCCCTTTTGAGGAGGAGGGACGAGGGATACTGCAGCTTGATGAGGATTTATTTTAGAACATGGTCCAAGGGAGTGGAGTTTTAGCGGAGGAAGAGAGTTAGGCCCTGTAAGAAGAAGGGGGTCACGTGACCCGGGGCTCCTAAGCCACTTGAATAAGTGAGCCCAATGAATAAGTGAAGAGCACGGATCAGGAAGGAGATGGCGGCGGGGGCGCAGTGATGTGTCCTTTTGGCTTGCCGGTGTAGGAGACCAAAGGGCGCGCCCGCCGATAACAGTGAGGTCTTGTGTTCGACTATTGCGAAATTCTCAAGCACTAAACCACATGCTGACCTGCTACCAAACAGAAGAATGATAGGAAAGTTGTATAAGGAATATAGTTAAAAGTTTAATTTTCTATAAATGATATTTCACACAATTTTCCCTATTTAAAATATTAACCGAGTTTTAGCAGATTTCCCTTAAGGGAAAAGCTATTGAGGTCGTACTCATGACGCGAGTTTCGAAAAATTTCTTCAAATGTCCATCGATCCTACCCAGGAGATGACGAAAATGAGGTCCGTTCAAAATTATATAATATATTACCCCCCTATAATATATATATATTTATATTTATATAATATATATATATATACTATATATATATATATATATATATATATATTTGTCCTGTTACCAACTCTAGCGGTCGGCAATTTTTTGTTTGATCGTTACCAAACTCGATATTTAGTCGTTTTTATGTAAAAAGGAAAGATCCAAGTTCGTTAACGGCTATGAAATCGGACTAAAAGTGGGAGGGGGGGGTTAAGAGGGAGGATTTCGAAAATTCGAAATAATCTCCGTTACTATATCTCGGATCGAAAAATTGTCTAAATCAATCTTATTGCAAATTAAATTTACTATAAATATTGTTTATATGCATTTATTCTCTGTCTTGAAATAATAACCGAGAATATTTGCATTTGTATTAATTCTGGTGGGTCACGATAACGGAATTTTTGACTTTCCCGCGAGAGCTTTAGTTCGGCCGGCCTTTGCACGGTACTCGTGAGAATAGGTTACTACTACTGCTATTATTAGGCAGATTTCTCTATTGTAAACCTTCACGTGGGAAATCTGCTTAGTTTACGCAGCCCCTGCGTGACGGACTTTTTTTATTCATTTTTAAAAGGCTTATATTTGGCTCGTCCTGTTTATTTATTTATAGAGACAAATTTAGAAGTTGAAATTTGGCCCCTCTCCCGTCTGATCTGATATTTAGTACACATTTTACATTCTGATGACAATACATTTTAATATATTCAGTATCATTGTAAATCCAACAAGGCCGCCAAAAGAATGGCCCATTACATATTTTTTCTCTACATCTCCCTCAATGTGGGTATTAAATGAAAGGGCTTGTCAAGTAGAATAGGGTACACTTTGAAAAAATGCACATGCAATACAGCCACTAACAGAATGGAGGATTTTAATCACAACACCCTCAATATGGGTCTCCAATAAAAGGATTTTACTAGGATAATATGACTTTATAAATTTATTTAGTAATAACCTCAATAAATACAATATTTGGTACATTTGTATTGTTGTTTTCGACCAGGTTTATATATATGGTGTTGTTGGTTTAAGTATCTTTAGTCTTGACTTGAAGAATAGAAAATAAAGTCCTCAGGCAGGGCGGCGTTAACTAAGCAGATTTCCCACGTGAAGTTTTACAATTGAGAAAAATCTGCCCCCAAATAACAACTGTAGAGTAAGTGTTAAGGGATCACTAAACTTATACACGAGGGGTGACGAATAGTTATCGAAAAACGGCCGCCCAGAGCTCTCTTGGATTGTACCAAACAGCTCAACTCCTGCCCCCGACCAATGCAGAATACAAATGCAATATTCTCCGGTTAATATTCAAGACACAGATATAAATGTATAGAAACAATATTTATTGTAAATGGTAATTTGCAATAAGATTGATTCTATACACTATTTCGATCCGACGCCATAATACGGGATATTTCAGAATTTCCGAAAATCCCTCTAAACCCCCCTCCCACTGGTCGATTTCAGCCATTAACGAACTTGATTCTTATCCTTTTTTTTTAAAACATAAAACGATTAAATTCGAGTCTTGGTAAATCAAACCAAAAATTGCGAATCGCTAGAGCGTTAACCAGCATATGTATCATATATAGAAAACTTTGAACGGACCTCATTTTCGTATCTCTGGGTTTAGGATCGAATGGACATTTGAAAGAAATTTTTCGAAACTCGGCGTCATGAGTCGGCTCAATAAGGTGATTTCCACTTAGGGAAATCTGCTAATATATATTCTCGAAATATCGGTATAAACTAAGATTTATTCACCAACATTGACCAAAAATCAACACTATAAATGTATATATATATATATATATATATATATAATATATATATATTGATAGGTATACAGTTTTTTTTTAGTTTTGACACTCATTTGTGTCACTTCCTGTTCCTCGATGGACATTTGAAGACATTTTTCGAAAATCGCGTGTTGAGCCTCGTTAAGGGAAATCTGCAAGATAAACCTATGTGTAAAAGGAGATGGAAAGGGGGAAGGGGTAAAGAAGGCGTTATTTGAGAAAGTTCGAATAACTCCCTTAAAACACGAGTTACGAAAAAAAAAATCACAGAAAAACAAACAGTTCGATTAGGAACTCAATTAATTTTATTCTTGAAAGCTAAAATTTATATGCACCGACAGATGTGACTACACTAAAATTTGTAGTCCATAAGTCCCCTACAATTACTGGGACCTTACGGAAAAACAATACGCCCAGACAGGAAGTGTGATTGTACGCATTCGAGAGTTGCTATAAAAATACCATAAGTATTCAGTCAACCATGATTTCCTAAGTATCGCCGAGTACTATAGCTAGCATATATATATATATATATATATATATATATATATATATATATATATATATATATACTAGGTAGGATAGATGGACATTTGAGGAAAAGTTTTCGAAATTTTCGGGGTTGCATTGATTCCTGGTTCTACCACTAAAACTGAGTCCATGCCTTGACCCAAGCAGCCACAATACTTCATTTATGGATGAAACGCTGAATAAACAAAGCAGATATAGGTGGTTCTCGAAGGCTGACAATATAGGACTTGGGAACTAAATCGATTTCCATATGTTTTATGCATTTTAGCTCAGCCATAATTCAATGTGCAGTTGAGATCCAATGAGAACTGATTGAAAAACTCGCACTCGTGTCCGCTGAGTTATAGTTTTGTTTATCACAAGGTTCAATGCTTTGTTTGAGTTTACATCAAACAATAATTTATTCTATTGACTTGTATGAAGATTAGAGCCTTCCTACTTTCTGTTTGTATATGTGCATAAGATTTTCTGTAATTGGTCAAACGGTTGCAGTTCCTATGCGGTTACAGCCTTCCTACTTTCTGTTTGTATATGTGCATAAGATTTTCTGTAATTGGTCAAACGGTTGCAGTTTTTCTGTTGGTCATCGGGAAACATGATATTTAAATCTTTCAACAAAAAAATTGTCAAGGTTGAACTCCCATTGTACAATGTAAAACTATGAATAGCTTCTTTTTTAAACTCCAGTTAGAAAAATGGTGTTAGAACTATTTGGTTGAACATGAGTATTTACTATCAAAGTAGGCTATGGAGCCGGAAAATCCCAAAACAACATAAAACATAATGTTTGTGTGTGATTGATGTGGTTCATCCGTAAGTCAAATCTATTTTTTATTTACCCGGAATTACAAATTGGAGGGGTAAAATCCTATTATATTTCTGAGATAATATAATTAAAACGGTTATTGATACAAAAAAAGGTTTAATTATTATTATTATTATTCATTTGAAGAGCTCCGCAACTAGGAGATGTCGCTCGGTACCATTTATTTGAATTTTCTAAATTAAAATTTTAAAATAAAGAAAAAAATGTTTCCAAAACTATTAAAACATAGTGTAAAATATATGGAAATAAAATTAAGGAAATGTTAAAATAAATAAAGTAGCTATGTGAAACTATAAATTTTGAGATAAATCCTGACATGAAGGTGATGGAAGTCTAAGACACAAGATTAAAATAGTTATTTTCATCACTAGTACGCAAAGTGTGTCTTTTCTGTACGAGGTCGAGTTTCACGTACGAGGCGAAGCCGAGTTCGGGAATAAGACCGAGTCACAGAAAAGATTTCTTTTGCGTAGCCCCCCCCCCCCCCCCCCCCCCCCCCCCCCCCCCATGTTGAAAATGACTTTTCATTATACTGTACCTATTCTTAAAAAGGAAATAAGGTAAATATTTTAATATTTTTTTATTTATAATAAAAAAAATCAGAAGATAAAGATATGAATTCTAAAATATGAAACATATGTTTATTAAACTGCAAAGGTTATTCAACAGATAAATATTATTATTTATTTATTTATTAACGTCCACTTTTTGCAACTTAGGCTAATCGGGACGGGTTATCTACAGGTTACCACCCTTTTCTAGCCAGGGTGGGATTTTAGGACGTTATTTAATGAATTTATAAATAGAATAGGCAATAGACCTATAATTTAAAATTAATATTTATTGTGCAATTTTTATTGTTACTTATATTAATACCTTTTTGCGGGTATTGATTTGCTTAATTATTGGACAATTTTTGTTCGTGTGCATTCCTACTACATCTTTTTCAACTCTTATAAAGGTCTCCGTCTATGTGAAATAATCATTTTGAATTATGTTATTATTATTGTTTATTATTGATAGATTAGATGAATGGCCAGGATTATTATTTATAGGCCAGGATATGCAACTATTACTTTTTCAGAAAATTCTCCGACTTCTCTTCTTTTTTTCCATTCACAGAAGTTACTATACTCAGCTTCATACTTATGACCGGATTTCTTCGGAATTAATTCACTAACAGCTATGTTTGTTTTTTTACTTCATTTAAAATATCTTCCCCCGGGGGAATATTTGAACACGCACTATTATTAAACATTGTTTTGATATAATAAATACGGTTAAGGTAAGTAAGTAAGTATGCAATATACAATGAATGATTAGTATAATGAGGAATATTCCCAATAATTACAGCTGTTTACTTTTTCTGTACTAGTAAAGAAAAGTATCACTTTGCGTACTCAAACGATACACTGAAAACACATGTTATTTTAACAGTATAATGAAAATGTACTATACAGAGATATAAAATGTTGGGAAATGAGTTGGGTAGGTGAGTTTTAAAGTTTGTTGTAAATGTCAGTTGTCTTCAAGTGGTTTAAGATTGTGTTTATATGTGGGCTCATCTCCTGACCGACTGCAGACTACGTGAACATCTGAACTTACCCAACGACTTACACGAACTAAGACAGGGGCAGCTAACTGGGCTCCCCCACCAAAAGCTAATCTTTTCCTTAACTCTCGGCTCTCGTGAAATTTCTCTATTGTAAAACTTCACGTGGGAAATCTGCTTAGTTTACGCAGCCCCTGCGTGACGGACTTTTTTAAAAGTGTGATTGGAAAAAAAACTTCATCACATATTGTTGAATTTGTAAAATTTTGTATCCTACATGATACATTATAAAACAAATTTAAAGGTGTGTAGTGAAACATTTTGAAAAATGAAATAGACCATAAAACTGTCATATGAAACTTTTTATGTGTATATATATCTCAGTTATTGAGTCGGATTGTAAAATGTTATATAACTATTATTGTTAAACTATTTGTGATCTACAACTGTTTTTCTATGCATTTTCATAACTCAAATACTAATTGAGCTATTCGTAATTCCTTGTTTTCTTTCTACTCATTCTTACATAAGATTAAAAAATGTGTGGTGACGTCAGGTCAAAAGTGTTCGACACATGCACGTGAGAAATCTGCTTAGTTAGCGCAGCCCATGCGTCATGGACTTTTTCATGATCATTACTTGTGTAGAGCCGATACATAATTGAAGAAATTATTCTAACATCGAGTCAGGATTGGAAGCTGAATAAACGATTTTCTTTATGGGATATCTTCCAAAGTGGCTGTTATATAAAATACCATGTTTATGGATCATGTATCTATATATAATAAATCCTAGGTAAGACCGTCTGACATGATGGGAGTAGCCACCCGGAGCAGGTATCGGGAAGGCCTAGCTAGTGGCCCTTAACATGCCAAGAATTTTATGAGAAACCCCTGGGAGAATTATGGTAAAATATTTGTGAGGCAGTGGCCTGGTTTTGGCGGGGTTTTTGCTCCCTGTCCAGGTAGCCCGCCCAAATCATAAGCCCCTCCACCGCTATCTATATGTTGATCAGGGTTGCCCCTGGGAATCTCCCTCCCAGGAACAATCTTTCCCACCTACTTCTGTCTTCCTATTCAACTCCTACGGAACTTACGCACTCTCCGAGGGAAGACACAACTTTTTTGTGTCAAGTCTTTTCCGGACGAAGGTCCGAGAAGTGAAAGTTTCTCAACCTATTGACAGCAGAAATGATATGCTTCCCCACTTCCAATTTCTTCACGCACGTCCTTCCGGAAAAGTTTCCTTTCTTTTTCTTCTTCGGGGGACAGTTTTCCACCCAGCAACAATGCTATGCAGCGAAAAACAGATATCCCATAAAGGAAATCAGCCGTTGAGGTTGAACTAATTACGTGACTTCCGAAATAATTTCTACATATGCATATCCAACTATGACGGAAATTAAGTCCTTTCAAATTCATATCCGATTCAAAGGAAGATCAAGTTCACTAATGGCTGTAATCGGGCCAAGAAGAGATGCGTTAAGCGAACTGAAACCAAAAATCAAAATATTACTCCTTTAATACCATTCCGATCCCCTACAACTGTTGTCTTGAACAGTTATTTTCTAACTTAATATTAACCAAGATAATTGAATTTTTAGTAGATTCACCTCTGAGGCAATTAAACTATTATGTATTTATTTACGTCCACTTTATGCTACTTTGGCTAATCGGGGCGGGTTGTCTACAGGGAACCACCCTTTTCTAGCCAAGGGTGGGACTAAGGAATTTATTCAATGAGTCACCAAATAAAGTTCTACCACCCAGGGCGGGAATCGAACCCGCCTCTCTGGGTTTACCATACGAGATTAGGACCAACGCCTTAACTCACACGGCCAACCTGAGCCCTAGTAATTAAACTAATTGGCTTGCACTCATTCTGAAACATTTCCTCAAATGTCTATTGATCCTACCTAGGAGAAGGCAATAATGAGGTCCGTGTGGTTCGATTTTTGGCAAAAAACCTTCGCCGATTATCATTGCCCAACACTCTTCAGACCGTAACTATCTCTGAGGTTCCCCAGTTTGGGGAAAAGTCCCAGGCCGACCGACTTTTTTTTTATTGTTTTTTTTTTTTTTTTTTTTTTTTTTTTATTTTGGTTAGGGGCCGTTCTCGGCCGTAAGCCTTTAAACATACGTACCTGGGTATCAGACAGAAACCATTTTCAACTCAACATTAAAACTTTCAACCAAGCTAATTTACAATAAACACCAAGAAGAATTTAATCGCTATTAGCAATTACACTATACTTATGGACTACATATCTAATTAACTATCAAATGATAGCATTAAACTTAAGGCTTATTACAAAACCCAAAAACAAAAAAAAACCATTAAAATAACAACAAAGTTAGAGCAGAAAGAGAGAGAAAATGTATATATATAATAAATTAAATCCGTAAAAGTATAACATTAAACCTACAGCTATTTTAAAAAGAGCAATTTATAAATTACAACCATTAAAATAAACCAACTCAGACCATGAGGTCCCGTTACATTGAATAGTTTGACGTAGTTTCCATAGTTGATATAATCGTTTTACGCCAAAAGAAAGGTTATAGTTCGGTTTAATAGTGAAATTGTAAAAGCGGGAAGGGGAATTTCATAAAGAATTTCGAAACTTGAAATATCACCGCCCTTTTAAATCGGATCCAAAAAAATTGCATTTTAACCAAGGCAATTAAATAAAAAATTACCCATTACATATATATTTTCACTATCTTGAATATTTAATCGAGATATTTGCACTTTTAGTTTTCCGCCTTTCAGTAAACCCCCCACTCTAACTGAGAGTCATAAATTAACCAATAAGCTGTCCTCCTTAAATTATCATGAACCACACTTTATTATACTAAGCTGGTTATACTAAAATATTGCTCGTCTAAAAGAGGTCTTCGTTACACTTTGTAGCTCGAAAATGCTTATTTTATATTTGTCTATGTTGTGTTTCTGTCAACACTAGACATCATATTTGATATTGGCTGAAATCAGACATGTATTAGTGTATTCTGAACATTATTTCATAAATATATCCGTTAAATGATGAGTCGGATCGTTTTAAAATAATATATTAATTTCTAACGTCCACTATTTTTAAACCAACTCAAGGACTAATTGGGACCGGTTATCCTATACGGTTCCACTCTTTTCCTACACCAGGGTGGCGGCAACGGATTTTATTTGATGAGATTCCGTCACTAAATAAACTCCTTATTGCACCAGGCGGGGTAATCCGAACTCGCACACTCCTAGGTATTACCCTAGTTAGATTAAGTTCAACGCTTCTATATTGCCTCACAACGGCTAATCATGATCCCGTAAAACTGTTTGCTATTAGAAATTAACTCTTGTTAAGCTAGGTGCTCTACGAATTTTGGTTTTAGTCCATTCATTTCGGTAAACTCAAATACTTATCGGAGACAGATTACTTCAACTCTTATCCTTCTTTTCTAGCTCTCCAGCTAATAGCAGATGCTTTCCCTTAAACTCCCTAGGTATATCTGCTGATTGAGGTAGTACTTCATGAAGGGGACTTTTCGAAATTTTTACTCTTTTCAAATGTCCATAACCGATCCCTACTCTAGTAGATGACGGAAAATGAGGTCCTCCCGTTCAAAACTCGCTCTACTCTACTCCTCTCTCTCTATAATCTCTCTCTCTCTCTCTCTCTCCACCTCCTATATATATTAATCATACTTTATATAAATTATATATATATATATAGATATAATTGTCTGTTATCCTCTCTAGCTTCGGTCGCAATTTTGTTTGCATCGGTACCAAAACTCGATATTAGTGAGTTCTTAGAATAGTATGAGTTCTTTCGTTTTTTTCGTTTCACTATCATAAGTCATTTTATGTTAAAACGAAATATCAAGTTCGTTAACGCTGAAATCGGACCATGGGAGGAGGGGGGTTTAGAGGAGTTGATTTCGGAAAAATTGATATTTCTCCGTTACTATACAGTGAGAATCTAAAAATTGTCACTGAATCAATTTTATTGCAAATTAAATTAAATTTTACTAATAAATTATTGTCTATATACATTTATACTCTGTTCTTAAATATTAACCTAAGATATTTGCATTTTTATTAAATCTGGTCGGCCTAACGCACCGAGTGACTTTCCCGCCAGAACTAAGAAAGTTAAATCTTCGGTCGGATCGGTTTCCTTATTAACTGATTGGCTACTCGTGAAATTTCTCTATTGTAAAACACCACGTGGGAAATCTGCTTAGTTTACGCAGCCCCTGCGTGAAGAACTCTTTTACATTAAAATAAAGATGTGGTTAGACGTGGTCACAGGAATGCTATAAGGGAAATTAAAACAGTCCCCTCTGCGTTTTGACGAACAGTTTTTCGTTCTTAGAAATGGAAAATACCTGGGGAGAAGAGGACAATATCCGGACATCCACGAGCACTTGAGAAATCTGCTTAGTTTACGCAGCACCTGCGTGACGGACCTTTACTATCCTTCATCTTATTCAGAGGCATATAACTCTTATATCTTTTCTATCGCACATATCTCGAGCGCATTACCAGAATTAAAATTGATTCCGGAACACTGTGTCGGAGAGTTTTGTTAGCGATGTTGGAGGGAGTACGAGAGCAGCTGAAGGAGAAAATGATTCATGTGTATTTAATTTCCGTGTGTGCATAATCGATCCTCTTCCGGTTTGTAGCTCACCCTCGATTCTATAGTCGGCCTCTTCCTATAGGCTGCCCTTCATTGCAATCCGTTTAGAGGAGTGCCCAAGGAAAAAAAGGGGGAAAAACTGGTTCAATTTTACCAGATTTGTCTGAAGGGAAATTAGCTATTGAGATTATATGACGAAAATGAAGTCCTGTTAAAATTATATATATTAAACATACACTTTTATTATTAGATAATAAAATAGCCCGTCACGCAGGGGCTGCGTAAACTAAGCAGATTTCCACCGTGAAGTTATACAATAGAGAAATCTGCATACTGGTAGCACAATACCTCCGTGATTAGATAATGAGAAATCTTTCAGTTAATTAAAATAAATTCCCAACTGAAACGGCTTCTGAATTGTAAGACTAATTTATATTTTTTATAACTCCACTTTTAAGTAGACCAAGAACTCAAGAAGGGTGGGGAGGGGTCGGATGAAACATCAGAACGTATTTGCATAAATCTCACAAAGTAAACGTGAAATAAGGTAAGGTTATCTCGACGACAGCATTTAGAGACAGAAGCTTGTACTGCCTGTTCCGAGAAATGACGAAGATGTGTCAGACATAATTTTGCCGAAGTCTATATACCCGATCCACAGACTTTCCTCTAAAAATGGCAAATATCTCGGTGTAAAATATTCAAGATAGAGCATAAAATGTATATAATAATATTTAAATTAAATTTAATTTGCTTAAGATTGGTTCTATAATTCAATTTTTCGATCGCGTATGCAATAATAACGGAGATATTTCGAATTTTTCGTAACACACCCCCCAAAACCAACCAACCCCCCCCTCTCTTACTGGTCCCGATTTTCAGCCATTAACGAACTTTGGATCTTTCTTTTTACATACAACGGTTTTTAATATTATTCCCAGTTTTCGTAACGATCAAACAAAAATAGCGACCGCTAGAGCGTTAACAGACAAAAAATTATATATATATATATATATAGATATATATATATATAGTTATCTTGGGAATATATATAATATATATACAGTTCTACTTTTTTAGAACGGACCTCATTTTCTGTCATCTTCCTTGGTAGGGTATTGATGTGACAATTGAAGAAAAGTGTTCGAAAATTCCGCATCATTCATCACTTCACAACTCCTTACTTACGGTAACAGTTTTTTCTTTGCGATCTCATAGAGCCAGCTATAAATTATCAACAAATAAATGTAAAATGAAAATCGCGTCATGAGTACGACCTCAATAGCAGATTTCCCTTGAGGGAAATCTGCTAAAATAATTAATTTGGGTTGGATACGTGGACATTCTGGATACATTTTGTGTAATGAATAGATAGTCCGGCTTAATCAGCCTCTTAAATGCCAGAAATCTTAGAATGTTTTTCAAAAATCGTCTAAAACAACACTGCTTTCAAACTGACACCGCAAACAAATGGCAACTTTATTGGGCAACTACAGCTAAAGGATAGCAATTGCTGACATACACATCAAAAATTCCAGACAACATGGATACGAAAATTAATGTGACTTTTATATGCCACAACTCATAACAGGACATTACTCAATTAATACATACTTAATGATTCAAACTAGGATGAAACCCTTTATGTCTCTTTGACATCAGTATAACGCGAGCAAACACTTCCCTAAATTTAATGTACTGAGCTCTAGAATATATTGTGACACAGATGAAGTATTATGAACTATAGAAAACGTTTTTAGTGTTACCGATAACAGTTGTTTTAGGGGGTTGTGGAGATAGGGTCCAAGACAAATTTTATTATAATGAGATTGTTTCAATTTAAATAATTATTTAATTAAAATAAATTTGTTAGTTAAGTTTTAATCACGCTCACACAAATGTGGGAAACCCGCTGCTGTGCGTGCAGATTTTCGGGCCCAAAAATAGGGAAATCAGGCTATTGAGGTCATACTCATGACGGCGATTTTCGAAAAGATATTTTCTTCAAGTGACCATGCGATCCAACCCAGGAGATGACAGACAATGAGGTCCGTTCAAAATATATATATATATATAAATATATATATATATATATATAATATATCTATATATATATATATAGGAAGTAACTATATTTACTTTATTTTTTTTCATTATGCACCCTAAACCTGTATACAAACCCCCTATAAAATGTTTTACAATATTAATTTGTAAGATATTTATATTTATCTAGGTTTCATAGTTTTCTCTCCTTAAATTTTAATCTTATAACTTTTATTTTTTTTACATTTTTAAATACAAAAATTGATTTATTAAGCAGATTTCCCTTAATGGAAATCAGGCTATTGAGGTCGTACTCATGACGCGAATATCGTAAAAATTTCTTCAAATATCCATCGATCCTACCAGGAGATGACAAATAAGGGCCATTCAAACTATATATATATATATATATATAAAAAAATTGTAACCTCGTCTGTACATTGATCTTTTCGCGAAATTTCACGATAACATTTTTCGTTTCACATGGTCAAAGACACCATACCTGGCAATTTTGTTTCTTTCGTGTATGTTTGTTTGTATTGTTTGTTTGTTACCTTTTCACGCAATGAAACGCATGAACCGATATTTAATGAACCTTGGTATGTATTACCATTAAACCAACTTAGACTTTATGGCTAGTAATAATACCTCGGACTAACATTGAGAGGGTGGGGGTTAGAAAGGGAAGCCAGAAGTTAAAAATAGCGATATTTCGTTCCATGGGTTATTATGCGTCAAATCGATTAACTATAACAAAAGTAGTTTTATTTTGCAAATTAAATGTAGAGTAAACTATTTGTTATATTACACTTTTTTCTATACCAAATTATAAACGGAGATATTTGCATCGCGCTGAAACCTATAGTCGGAAGTGAACAATTTATTTGGGATTACAAAAGACCCAACCGAAATAACTAAAACTCGGTATATGAATTAGCACTAACGCTTTCAATATAACAAGCCATACCAACATTTCTAAGTGACGGGCAGGAGTGGGGGTCATGAGGGAAGCCAGAAATTAAAAATAGCGATATTTCACATTTCTTACTTTGTGAGGTTTCGGCCAATACGTTCTGAACAGAAGCGAAAGTTGTTTATGTTGTAATTTGAGTAACATTTTTTATATACTTTTTTCTTATAACGAATTATAAACGAGATATACGCTAAAACCTATAGCAGAAGGAACAATTTTATTTGGGGACAAAAGACCCAACCGAAAATAAATAAAACTCGATATGTGTATTATTTACCGTTTGTATATCACGCATAACGGCTGAACAGAATCTTTTAAGAAACTTGGTATGTATATTACTACTAACCCAACTTAGACTTTTAGGCTATATTAAAATTTTCTGAGACAACCAAGAAATGGGGTTATAAGAGAAGCCTAAATTAAAAATATGCGATATTTCGTTTTCTATTGGTTTTTTCGGTAAATATTCACATAATAAAAGTTGTTATTTTGCTTATTTTACGCAGCCCCTTAGTAACAATATTTTCACATATCACTATTGTCGTTATACCGAAGTTTAAAATGCGTTATACTCTAAAAATTATAGGCGGGAGTCAACAATACATTATATTCCAAAAAAAGACTCAACCCACCGAACTAAATAAAACTCGTTAGTGTATTAGCAGATGAGGCCTTCATTATAATAAGCCAATACCAACATTTCTATGGAGGTCAGGAGTGGGGGCGATATAAGGGAAGCCTGAAAATTAAAAATAGCGATATATTCGTTTCCTATTGGGTTTTCCTTCCGCAAATATAAACATAAGAAATGTTATTTATTTTGTTATTGGAGTAACTTTTGTTATATACACTTTTGTCGTACACCTAAGTATAAATGAGTTATACTTAGAACTTTATCGGGCAATAACGGGCTGAACCTGAACTTCACAAAACTCGGAATGTCAATTAGCATTAATTCTTCCTGATTTATAAGTTATATTAAAATTTTTTAGGTTCGAACGGAGGGTGGTAAGAGGGGAGCCTGAAATAAAAATTTACATGAATAAGAGACGGGAACATATAAAATATCGAAGAACTGTGGATCCTTATCGAACAAATAATTCGTATTAAATTAGACAAATCCACGGTCAAATAAGGGGTATCAATTTCTCTAAACACTGGACTGGTAAAGTCAAAATAATTGTGCAATGTAAAGCCTGTCTAAAAAATACCATCACATTGCAGCCCAAAATGAATTACCCGGCGAAGACCGTGGTAATCTGAGCTAGTTAAATATATATATATATATATATATATATATATATATATATATGTATTCGTCTGTTAACACTCTTTAGTCGCAAAATTTGTTTATAAATCGACACCAAACTCGAAATTAAAAGGCGTTTTATTGCAAAAAATATAAGATCAAGTTCGGGCATAATCGGCTGAAATCGGATCAGTCGGAGTGGGTGGGGGGTTTAGAGGGGAGAGTTTTCGAAAAAAAAGTCGAAATATCTCCGTTACTAATACGTCGGATCGAAGAAATTATATAGAATTAATCTTATTGCAAAGTAAATTTGCTATAAATAATGTACATTTTTCTGTATCTTGAATATTAACCGAGATATTTGCATTTTTCTGTTTTCAGCTTCTGAGATGAGATTGGAGTTTCCGTCAAGAGCTAGTTCGGGCCGTTCCCGTAACTGTTTGACTCTCCATTTCGAAATTTCTCTATTGTGAAACTTCCCGTAGGAAATCTTCTTAGTTTACGCAGCCCCTGCGTGACGGACTTTTTTTCTATTCTAATACCATTTCTGAGAGTCCTTTTTCAAATTATTTTACCGGCAAGAGACCTGGTTATGAGGAATGCTGATAATACAATTTCGGAGGGAACGACGGGTTAAAACAGGGGCTGTTATCTATGGTGTCAGTGTGTCTGGTGGTATATGGTTATGGCCTAGTCGATACTGTATGGTATAATTGGGAATATGGTTGGCTGGTTAGTGGCCGGCCTCTTGAATTAGTTAAGGCTCTCTGGTTTCTCTCCCGCCTCCCCTCAGCTGACAAGTAGCTTATATCAGCTGTGCATTACCGCCAATTTTATTTCGAAACTACAAACATTTTGTTCCGTGACAGTACTTTTAAAAGTCCGTCACGCAGGGGCTGCGTAAACTAAGCAGATTTCCCTCGTAAAGTTTAGTAATAGATAAATATACATACTGCTAACACAACACCGTGAATAAATACAAACGGAAATAAGAAATGTTTCATCCAATTTCAATAGCCTTGCCGACAGGAAGCGTTAGGTTATAAATGTAAACAAACGGGTCCCGCCTCACACTGGAAAGAAAAACAATTACTGAAATATCTCAGAATATCAACACATTAATTTTATTGAGAACTATTTAGCTATATCTAGTACTGTAATTAATAATGAGTCAGAATAAAATTGTTATCTCAAGCAATAAAATTTTAGTTAAGTCCCAGAACTTTAAGATGGGGGTGGGGGAGTCACCAGTACAATATTTGCATTTATATCGAATAATAAAAGTCTCTTGAATACAATTTTTGGTATTTAAAACTTCCAATAATGTGATTTATTATGTATCTGATTATTGGAATACTGTCAGTTGTTTGTTAAGATGTTGTTGTCATGAGTAGGAAGAGGCGGTGTTGGTGAAAGACTTGAAAAATGCAGAAATCTCGATAAATATAAATTCAAGATGAGAGAACTCTCTAATGTAAATAACGAATATATATAAGTAAATTTGATTTGTAATAATTTGATTCATGTTATAAAATTTTCGAACCGACGTATAGTAAAACGAGGTGAGATATTTCGAATTTTCGAAAATCCTCCCCTCTATAAAACAAAAACCCTCCCTCAGCCACAGGTCAGCTTTTCAGCCGTTAACGAGAACATGATCTTCTCTTTTTACAAATAAAACGCTTAAATGATGAATGTTGGTAAGGGATTAATCAAAAATTGACGAGCGACCGCTAGAGCGGAAACAGGGGACAAATATATTAGATAGATAGATAAGATATAGATATGTAAATAGACTATATTATATAAATATATATATAATATATTTATATAATATATATATATATATATATATATATATATATATTATATATATAGTATATATAGTACAGTTGAATTCGGACCGTCATTTTGCGTCATCTTCTAGGCTAGTGTGAGTCGATGGAACCGAATGATACGGAAAAAATGTCGAATCAAAGCGTTGGCCGTCATGAGTAAAACCTCAATAGCTGATTTCCCTTAAGGTGGGAATCATACTGTCTTATAAAAATGGCTTGTGGCCATCATAAGGTCAGGAATTTTGCCAGTTTCTGGTTAAGTTAAACATCAAGTCATGCATATACTTCGACATGTATAGTCTCTTTTTGGAAGATGTCAACATACAATTATGTTTTAGTAATTTTTTGTAATACTTTTCTATAAATTTATTTATGAATGAATGAATATTTTTATTGCTTATAAAAATTTAAATATTTTATAGCAAGGGTTCTTTTTTTCATATAAACATAAACAGAGAATTCTTTTTAAAAAAATAACAAAAAACGAAAACTATATACAATAATTACTATAGAAAAAAAACATAAAACATTAATTTTATTTTAATTATTATATCGTTTGTATTTTTTTCCCTCTGACGTAAAGGCCTTTAAGTATTAAAACATATATGTAGTTTATTTTATTCTTGTCCATAAGGTCAAGCAAATTATCCATGGATTGCTGTGGAATGTTGAGACTTTTCAGGAGGTGGTTTCTTCTATCTGCTAAAACGGGGCATGTAAGGATGAAGTGCGAAACGGTGTCTTGGCTATCTTCGCTAAGGGGGCATGGCTTTTCTGGATTGAATATGTAAATTGCCCTACCAACTATCAATCTTTGATTTTTTGTACCTAATAAACGGATTTGAGATATAACTTTGGTCTTAAAAAATGGCACATTTTGGTTGAGGTACTCCGCGCCTCTGCCAAGAGAGCTAATTCTTCTAAAGTACTGGCTATATGTGCTGTTTAAAACTCGTTCTATATCTAACGAGATTAAATGGTTCTCAAGAGCCTCTTATGCCTATTATAGAAATAAATAAATAATATTTAATAAATAAATAATATATAATACTTATAAAGAAATTTTGTTAAACTTTTGATTTTCTACAATTATTGTTCTGTCAAGTTTTTGGCAACTCAAGTATCTAGCCAGTTACTGAGACTTTATTGCATTCTGCCTTCAGCAGTAACCCCTCCCTTCTACTCATCGGGCTTTAGCAGATTTAACCTTATTTTCGAAAATTCGAAATATCTCCGTTACTATTCGTCGGATCGAAAAATTGTACTGAATCTAGCTTATTACATATTAAATTTACTATAAATATTGTCATATACATTTATTCTCTATCTTGAATATTAACCGAGATATTTGCATTTTTATTAAATCCTGGGCGGCTAACGGACGAAGTGTCTTTCCCGCCAAAAGCTAGTTCGGCCATTTTATTAACTGCTCGGCTATCGTGAAATTTCTCTATTGTATAGCTTCACGTAGGAAATCTGCTTAGTTTACGCAGCCCCTGCGTGACGGCCTTTTTGCATATAAATAGAGAATACGTGGTGAGATGAAATCATAAGTGCTATACCAGCGCTAGGGAAATCTGCTTAGTTTACGCAGCCCCTGCGTGACGGATATTTCACCGATGCTAAGCCCGAGACAGTTCTAGATTTCCATTGGCCCCATTATTTTCAAAAGGCGGGCAGCGTTTGTCGCAGTAGACTGTTCGTGTAGAGGAGAAGGCGGGTTTCCACAAAGGCCTGCGACCATCACTGATAGTGGCTAAAGAGTATTTAGTGACATTGGAGTGATGTAGTGTCCTCAGGCACGATAGGCTCACTGCATTAATAGCCACTTATCCCTCTCTCCCACCTCTTTTAATTTTTATTTTATCTCCATTCAGAGCAGGGACGCGATGGAACAGTAATTTGTATCACGCTCCAAATACCACCATCTTCAAAAGGCAATTCTAAGGGCGAATATTCAGTAAGCATATACCCTTAAGGTTCTGTCAAGATCATGTTCAATAATGCATTGCTAAAAAAAACAAAAAAAAACTGTTTTTTTTGGGTTAGTAGTAATATACATACAAAGGTTCATAAAATTCGGTTCTGCTGTATATGCGTGAAAAGGTAAGAAACAATCTAATAAACAAACAAACAAACACACACACACACACACACACACACACACACACACGACAGAAACAAAATGCAGTTATGGTGTCTATGACATGTGAAACGAAAAGTTATCGTGAAATTTCGCGAAAAAAATCAATGTACAGACAGAGGTTACAATTATATATATATATATATATATATATATATATATATATATATATATATATATATATATATTCATGCAAGTGAATTATTTTGGGTTATACCATGGCATACCCAGATTCAGAAGGTGGGGTGAAATATAAAGTCATATATGCATTAATGTTTGTCTGATTTATATTTCTCATAAAATACTCAAGTGGTTTTCTCATTAATATTTTATATTTAGACCAAATATGTGATTTACGACTTAAATTTGTAGTGTGTCAATCTTTGAATTCATTCACTATGTATCCTTTGAGTGTGTTCTTATTACATACAGAGATGATGGAATTTCTGAATAATACTACTCCATTTTTGTGTTTTTTTTTTTTGGTTTTATCAAACTTTTTAATTTATGGGCACCACTTTAATACGATATCTTCTCTAAACATTTTTTTAAAAATCAGTTCTTTTCTCAAAGTTAACTTTACGTATCTCGTAGAATCGACAACCAACCAGAACACGCATTTTAAATATGTAACAATCCCAATAATAATTTAATATCTGAATGCCAGGACATTAACGGTCGATAGTTGAACTACATTTCCAGTGGCGGAGATTAAACGGTGCGCCGTGATTGGAAATATTGTAACAGGACATAAAACAGGCTGAATATATAAAAGCCAAGGACCCAATAACATAAGTTAAATCAGTAAATAGTGTCCATAAATATATTGGAATGTCAAAGATCAAACGCCAGATACCAACAATATTAATAGTGTATCAGAAAACCAGTCAGCTAGGGACAGCAACCATCCAGAGGCAATTAATTTTCCTTAGTAAAAAAAAAAAGTTATTAAATAGGGGGGGGGTGAATTTATTGCTTAAACAATATTAATATTCATTTCATATTTTTTTTTTTCATATTGTGAGTGGAGATTGAGAATCATAGTATCTGCGTGCTGCTTGCCCAAGAGGAGTATTTTTGTAAATTTATTAATTTTTCACAAACCTATAAAAACTAGTTTGTAGATAGGATCGGGCTGTCAGGCCAAAATTGGAAGGGCGACTCTCCCTCGCCCACCACTGCTCCACGAAGCTTCTGTGTCATTTAGAATTACATGTATTTCAGCAGATTTCCCTGAAGAGAATTGAGGTTGTCTCACGACGGGGAAATCGTCCTCAAATGTTCAGTAGGTGATAACGAAAATGAGGTGAGTTCATAATATGTAGTAATTAGTATTATTTCCACAATTATATATCCTGCAAGTCCAGACAGAAATTTAGTGAAGAACAAGAAGGAAAAGCAAGTTTGGATCCCAAAAATATTGTGTCTCAGCCAAAGTTCATTGTGGATCGCCCGTTGGGTTAATCAGCCCGTTATCATTCTTATCAAAAAAAAGATAAAACAAGTCCGTCAAGCAGGGGCTGCGTAAACTAAGCAGACTTCCCACGCGAAGGTTTACAATAGAGAAATATAACACTACCTTGAATATTAAAAGAATATATACAGGCGGTAATGAGAAATATTTCAGTCAATTTACAATACAAGTTAATAATCTCTGCAACGGAAAGCGGCTGAATTGTAAACAAACGGGGCAGCCAACCTCGTAGCCCTGAATAGATAGATAGACCGGAAAGGCAAACAATTAAAGAAATATACCTGAATATAACACATTAATTTTATTGAAAACTATTTACTATACTTAGTGGAGTGATTTGAAATGAATCAGAATAATTTATATCTCCGTCACTCAGATTTTGTAACTCCAGGAACAAAAGATGGAGGGAGGGGGGCGGTCAACAGAACGTATTTTTTTGTATCTCGTAAAATAAAGCTTTCTTTCAAAACAATATTTGGCGTTTAACCTAGTAATGAAGTGGATCATGATATATCAGCTTATTATTAATTATGACAATAGTAGGAGTGGGGGTTTACTGAAAGCGGAAAACTATAAATTCAAAATATCTCGGTTAATACTCATTATACGGAACATATGTATAGAACAATATTTATTGAATATTTAATTTCCAATATGTTCGATTCTATACAATTTTTCAATCCGATTTATAGTAACAGAGATATTTTGAATTTTGGAAATTCCTCCACAGTAATCTCCCCCCTCCCCCTTTTCCGATTTCAGCAGTTAAAGAACTTGATCTTTCTTTTTACATAAAATGACTAAATCCTGCATTTGGTAACGATTAAAAAATATATGCGACCTCTAGAGCGGTAGCAGACAAATATATTTACACGTAGGTATATAGTTTCGAACGGACCTCATTTTCGCCATCTCCTAGGACATTAGACAAACAATTTCGAAAATCGCGCAATGAGTACGACCACAACAGCTGATTTCCATTAAGGTTATATTATTTACCTACAGAAAAAGAGTAACTAACCTTAACCAGGACTGAAACCCCAGATTAACTTCATCTTTCCGTTTGTAGGATTGTTGATGTAGCACTAATATTTAGCCAAGAAACCCGGGCTGACCTCTTCCCCTATATATATATATATATATATATATATATAATTTTGAACGGACCTCATTTCCGTAGACATTTGAAGATCAAAAATCGCGTCATGAGTACGACCTCAATAGCTGATTTTATCTGGTAAAAATTAACTCTCGTTATAAATACTTTCCACATTGATTATCACTACATCATTTACTTCGTACAATACCTCATCCTTATCATCATCAATCATACCTTTCCGACAGACTTTTTCAAGTTTCATTTGGTTCCTCAGTCTCATCCTTATTCCCCCAGCTGGCAGGTGTACCCCAGGGGGTATCCTAAGTCCTTTCTTATTCCTTGCCTATACTGCCGACATCCCATCACATCCTGAAACTTCCCTTCTCACCTATGCTGATACTACTGCAATCTTGACGTTCAACTCAGACCCAAATATGGCAACCGCATCTTTACTTTGCTAGAATCCTGGCTGACTCAATGGAGGATCAAGGTCAACAACAGCAAATCAAGCCATGTAACATTTGCCCTCCGACGTTCCATTTGCCCTCCAGTTACACTCAATAGCGCACAAATTCCTTAAAAATCACAAATTAGGTATCTAGGACTCAAATTAGACAAGCGACTAACTTGGAAACCCCACATCACATTAAAAAGACAGGAATTGAATAGACGGTACAGACTTCTACTTGACAACAGATCTAAACTATCACTACACAACAAACGACTGATTTATAAGACAGTACTCAGACCAATATGGACATACGGACTTGAACTTTGGGATTCCACTAAACCTTCAAATTCCTACAAAATCCAAACCCTCAAATCCAGAATACTCCGCAAAATTATAGATTTCCCATTTTACCTATCCAATTTAGCTGTCCATAACGGGTTTAACATTCCTTTTGTCCATACCCTCGCCAAATCTCGATATCAGAAATTCCCCTCTCTCCTTCCCGGACATCCTCATCCTTTAGTCGAATCACTTTCATCTACCCATATACCAGAAAACGCAAGGCGACGTCTGAAGCGTAATTGGCCAAAAGATCTTCTCCTGTAGTGTACTCTTTAACTCCATAATACAACCCAATGTTCCTTCTACTGTGGGTATTGTCAATGGACAACTCCCCACCTCAAGGCAATATTCAAGCCATTCTTAGTATCATATCATTTGCTTGTAATATTTAACTCTATGAACAAGGCAGTAAACGTAGAAACCTCTTGACGCAGCGGCTTCGAAAACTAAACAGATTTCCCACGCACTTTGAATAAGACACGCCTATGATGCCATCTCATTATCTATTTCTAAGTAAAAAACCGATGAGTATTAATGAAACTGGAGGCTGGAAAGTACAAATAGCTCGTATAATATTTGAGTTATGCATAAATGTGTAGAACAACAATTGTCCTATTTTTAGTCAATTTTAGGTAATTTCCAATAAGAAATTTGTACATAACAAGAGTAACAGTTTTAAGAGTAATGCGAGATTCATACATACATTCAATCGTCCACCAAAACTAGTCAAAATGGATTTAGGGAGGCGTAAACGGATAATTTCGATGAAATCAGAAAACAGCAATTTCCAGATTATATACAACTCAAAGAAGTTATAAACGGAGTATTTGAAGCTATAAAAAATAACATCCAGTCTGATACACATGAGGAAATAATTCTATTCGGAAAACAGGAGGGTCAAGTCAAAAAGCAATTTTTTCTTTCTAAAGTTCAATTTAAACTTGCTTATTGCTACACGGCAATTTAAAAACAAAGAAATTACCTTCAAAGTTCAGCAGAAAAATACCTGTGACGCAGGAAAAAGAACTTTGAAATAAAATAAGTAACTTTATGATATGAGAAAACTTTATAATATATACAAGGATGGAACACTCGGGCTGTCTTCCAAGTCTTCATCAGCCGACGTTCTAGTCTTCAAGTATTTTCGCTTAGTAAAATTAAAAAATTAAAGTTAAGTTTTTTTTTAAAAAATAATCAGAGGTCCGTCAATGAGGGGCTGTGTAAATTAAGCAGAATTCCCAGCGTGCTGTAATTCCACACTACTGATATCCCCATATATTTTATTTTTCAAGAGAAAAAATTCCTTGAGTAGTAGTGGGTGTTCAATAAAATTATAATAATACCATTATGACACTAACTATTCGCATGTAACTTAATAAAGGTTCCTTGTCTACAATATTATGTATTTATGCTTGGAAGAAGGTGTTTCACGATATATTCAATATATGTAGTTTTGAACGGACTTTATTTTCGTCATTTCCACGTTAGGCTCGATTGATATTAGTGGCATTTTTTATGGGGGGGGGGGAAGAGATGTGGGAGAGAGAGAGAGAGAGAGAGAGAGAGAGAGAGAGAGAGAGAGAGAGAGAGGGGGAGAGGAGAGAGAGAGAGAGAGAGGGGGGAGAGAGAGAGAGAGAGAGAGAGGGGGAGAGAGAGAGAGAGAGAGAGAGAGAGAGAGAGAGAGAGGGGGGGAGAGAGAGAGAGAGGGGGGGAGAGAGAGAGAGAGAGAGCGAGAGAGAGAGAGAGAGAGAGAGAGAGAGAGAGAGAGAGAGAGAGAGAGAGAGAGAGAGAGAGATTCTTTTATTGTCTTTGGACCAATGACAATTTACATGTATGCGTATTATTTTACTATTTATAAATTTAATTAAAACACGCACAACATAAATATAAAGAACCAAAAAAATGGTTTTGTCATATCCCCATGTCAGTCGTTAGAAAACATTAATGCAGGCCCTTCGGAATGTTGACTATGCTTTTATTTCTTTAGGAAAAACATTTAACTCCCTTGCAGCAAGGGCAGAGAAAGACTGGCGATATATGTTGGTTCTACTAGTTGGAAATTATTTACCGGTCTTTCACTATGTACAGGAATGATACCCTTAACGTAACAAGTTGTAGCGCTGGGGAGAGAGAATCAGCTAGCATTGTAGACGAAGATACTATTTCATTTCCTCGTGTACCTCAATGACCAAGTACCCTAATCTCATGGTTTTATTAATTGGTTTTGCTGAGCATTAGCGCTTTAAGTATCAAAATAATAATACTTTCACAATACATAAAGATATGTCATTACAGCCAACCATAGTCGAAAATCGTACACGATATAATACCCTGGAGAGGCATTGCCCCCTCTGAGCAGGAATAGAGAGGATAAAGAGAGAGAATGAGAGAGAGTGAGTGAGAGGCAGGAGTCTATTATAGAGGAAGCAGGGCCTGATTCTGGTAACAAGAGAACCATGTTTTGTCACGGCTTTTCTTATAGCTCAGCCTTCCTTCACACTTCTCAATCACCTCGGTCCCTTCTATCTTCTATTTTCTACTCTCAATATATCCACCTGTCTCATTTAACCTTACTTTATCGCTTAATTTAACCCAAAGAGCGGGCGTCTCCTCTCCTTCCGCCCCCCATAGAGGAAGATATCATCGACGTAGCTTCGATTTTCACCGTCGCCCTAACGTGAAAATGAAAAAATAAAATACAGCTAATACAGGAAATGGTGTCTGAAAGAAGAAAACGAATTCTCAGGACCTCAGACAAACCCATTCTATACAGTATCTTTCTAATAAGGAAGTCGATTTATAAAGTCATTTTGTGATAGATGGATAAAATAAAAAAAGTCCGTCACGCAGGAGCGGGATAAACTTAGCAGATTTCCTACCTGAAGTTTTACAATAAAATAATCTACATACTGGCACACAGATAACACCACCCTGAATATTGAGTGAGTAAATACAAGTGATAATGAGAAATGATTCAGTCAAATAACCACCACAACACGAAGCGTCTCAATTGTAAACTGACAGGTCAGCTAACTTCTCAAAGCTGTGTAGGTAGATTGAAATATTCTAGACCGAGAAGGAAAAACATTACTGAAATATATGTCAATATAATATATTAATTTTAGCAGATTTCCCTTAAGGAAAATCAGCTATTGAGGTTGTACTCATGATGGAATTTTCGATTTTTTTTTCAAATGTCCATCGATCCTACCTAGTAGATGACGAAAATGAGGTCCGTTCGTCGGATCGAAAAACAGCACAGAATCAATCTTATTGCAAATTAAATTTACTATAAATATTGTTATATACATTTATTCTCTATCTTGAATATTAACCGAGATATTTGCATTTTTATTAAATCTTGGCGGCTAACGGACGAGTGACTTTCCCGCCAAAAGCTAGTTCGGCCGTTTCCTTAACTGCTCGGCTCTCGTGAAATTTCTCTATTGTATAACTTCACGTGGGAAATCTGCTTAGTTTACGCAGCCCTTGCGTGACGGACTTTTATTGAATATTATTAATTATATCTAGTACTGTAATTTATAATGAAGCCGAATTATCTCAAGCACTCTAATTTTAGTAATCCATTGAAAAAAGATGAGAGGGGATCATCAGAACGGATTTTCATGTATCTCATCTTGAAACGATTTATTGATCAAAATATTTGGTATTTCGCCTTGAAATAAGACGTTTAATGATATATTTGGTTATGTAAAATAACGGCAATATTTTGAATTTTCAAAATTTCTCCACTCTAAACCCTTCCCCGATTTCACATGTTAATGAACTTCATCTATAGATCTCAGGTAAGAAAAGAAAGGCCTCGTTCCTTCACTGTTGTTTATTCGTTGTGACAGAGCGCTTTCAGAGCATACGCTCCATCATCAGTGCCCTGCTGGCAAACAATTACCATAAAAAACGTTGTTTAATATGTCATTTAATTAAAAAAATAAGAAATATGTGTACATGTCGATGGTCAAGAATTAGAGTTAAAGCATAAAACTTTAGGAATATAAATTAGTGTCCCAGTGAATATTTACAGAAATAAGGAAACTATTTTTTACAGATTAAACTTAAAATTACAAACTTGCTAGTAGAATATATACACAATTTCAATAAATAGTTAAAATAAATAAATCATATTTAGATCTACATAAGACTTTTAAATATCGATTTAGGTAACGATCAAAAGAAAATTGTGAGAACTAGAGCTGTAACCGACAAATGTTTATATACATAAAAAATTTTCAGCTGACCTCATTTTCATCTCCTAGGTTGGATCGATGTAAATTTGTGGAAATGTTTCAAATATCGCGTCATGAGTACAACCTCAATAGCTGATTTCCTCTAGAGCACGCTGCTAAAAACGTCCGTCGCTCAGGAGTTGCATATACGAACTCGTAATCCCGCTTTTATATTAGCAGATTTCCTTAAGAGAAATCAGCTCTTGAGGTTGTACTCATGACGGAAGTTTCGAAATTTTTCCTACCCAGGAGATAACGAAAATGAGGTCCGTTCAAAACTGTTATATATATATATATATTATATATATATATATATATATATATATATATATATATATAATATCTATTGTCTGTTATATAGAGAGTATAATATAGAGCTGTCGCTCTAGCGGTCGCAATTTTTGTTTGATCGTTACCAAACTCGATATTTAGTCTTATGTAAAAAGAAAGAGAAAGTTCGTTAACGACTGAAATCGGACCAGTGGGAGGGGGGGTTTAGAGGGGAGGATTTTCGAAAATTCGAAATATCTCCGTTACTATACGTCGGCCCGAAAAATTTTACAGAATCAATCTTATTGCAAATTAAATTTACTATAAATATTGTTATATACATTGTTTCTCTACCTTGAGTATTAACCGAGATCTTTGCATTTGCATTCTGCGTGTGGTCACGAGTAGGCTATGTTCAGACTTTCCGCCTAGAGCTCTGGCGGCCGTTTCCATAACTATTCGTCCCTCGTGAATAGGTTTAGAGGTTAGGTTAAATGTTTTTTGGGGCTAGAAACTACTGGGCTATTATGCCCTAAATAATATTTTAGGTTTAGAGGTTTCTTACTACTAGAGTTGTTATTAGGCAGATTTCTCTATTGTAAAACTTCACGTGGGAAATCTGCTTAGTTTACGCAGCCCCTGCGTGACGGACTTTTAAGTATTTTTACAAGATTGGTTCAATAACATTTTTCATCGGAAATTTCGAACCTCTAAATCCCCGAATTCCTGTTCAGATTTCGGCCATTAATGAATACGAACATTAAAGTTGATACTTTCGGTGAAATATTGAGTATGGTATAGATCAACTAACCATTTTAAAGTCAAGATCGGGAAATCCTAATTCATGACGCACGTTCCATGATGCTCGAAACTCGCCGTCATGAGTACAACCTCAATAGCTGATTTCCCTTAAGGGAAATCTGTTAAAATGGAAATACCTCGAACTAACAATCAAGATACTGAAAAACCTTGCATAACAACATTTATAGAACTTAGAACAGAATTTAATTTGCAATAAGATCAGATGAAATGTTTCGAAAATCGCGTAATGATTACAACCTCAATAGCTGATTTCCCTTAAGGAAAATCTTTTTTTTTTATTTTATTGAGAATATTAAAGCCTGCATTTAAATGCATTTAGTAATGTGCGATTTGTACAATACGATAGTTCCTCTACCAAGCTTGACAGTAGCTACACCCCTTCACCACAATGAGAGGAACAGCCTCTCCCTGCCTGGCAAAGAAGTCAAGAACTAAGGAGGAATGGCACTTGATAAGAAAGTAGCCACTGCTATCACTGCACTTTACACTTCTATAGGAGATCTCTGGGTCATTGTCTCTTTTGAAGGGCAATATGGATGAGTGGTACTGAAAAGGGCTAGGGACTTCTGGATTAGGATGATTGGATAGCCTCCTGTGGAATTTTCTGAATCTTAAGGGAATTAGGTCCTTTACAAATTGCATGTTAAGATCATTATGGAGGGTGTGGTTTGTAACATAATATGGCGCATCTACTATGGTGCGCAGGACTTTGGATTGGAAGGTCTGGATGTGTCTGACGTTCGATGGTTAAGGAAAATCTGCTAAATGAATTACTGGTTCTCTTTCTTGCCTCAAAACTACTACTGTTTGTCACAATGATTGGCACATACATTGGGGTATTATACATTCAACACGACAACAACAACAGGCAGTATTTCTTAACATCTCAGCCGATTACAGTAAAGAAACCGGTGGCAAATATAATACAACGGAAATATAATATAAGAAATAAATAATTTATCTGAGAGAACTCAGGGAGTCAAGCCTCATAATATATTATTTAATCGAAGCCCCTGTGTGCTCTGCATTGTAAATAAAGCCAATTCACCCGATGCATGAATAGCGCCCATGAATATTTAATAAAACATATTCATATTCAATTACCCTTCAATTACCTGAAACATTCAAATTATTCATAGTCATCATAAATTCAACGTTGCCTTAGGAAAAGTGAATTCCGTTTTACAGTTCTCCCCCCCCCCCAACTCTATTGTTTCCTAAAATTTTATAATACATGATTCCGACAGAGTTTCTCTCTCTCCGAATTTTCTACAATGGCAAAAACCTGTTTAACTTTTGAGCCATAAACTGAGTTCATCGATGAGTTTTTTTTTTCCTATATTTTCAATGAATATTAATAGTTTTTATAATAATTTTTATTTCGAAGTTTTTCGCATTTATATTACCAATTTTATTTAAAATTGGAACTTTTCAGTATATAAATATAAAAAACACCAGATTTATAATTCACAACAAATTTTAATTCTCACGCAGTGGCTGAGTAAGCTAAGCAGATTTCCTAAAGAACAAAAACTTCTTGTATGCCTTCAAACAACTGTTAGCAGATTTCCCTTAAGGGAAATTTTATAATTCAGTATAAATATAGATACATATAACAGTATGTTACTCCTCAGTAAATAAACAAAAATGAATAGCAGAATAAACAGGCAAACCAACTGTATATATATATATATATATATATATATATATATATGCATTCAAAACTGATTCACAAAAGAATAAAGTTTACTCCCGATAAGCTATCTCTGTCCAGAGTTCAACCCCATTCCACCACTTGTCATCAAAGGTAATTTGGTAATCCACGTTGTTCTGAATCGACAGTGAAAATAATTCCATTGCTGCCCAGTAGGAATATATCAAGCAACGATGTTTATTATATTGCTAAGTTCCTGGACCTCCAAAATTGACACAAATCAACTGAGTCTCTAAAAACTTGAGTTTAACAAATCTTGTTCCATTGAAGGAGTGAGTATACACCGAGAAGTTGCTGTTATTCAGTGCTAATGCGCTAATAAACTATTAATATATGCAATACCAATATTAATTCCGATTATCGGGCCATCAAATTTAATTAGTCTCGTCACATGTTAATTAGTGAGCTATGTATAGAATAATTAGAAATAATTAGCTCTATGATGGAAATATGGGAGCCGATATAGATTACAACAGGAGATAGTCTTAGAATTTTCAACTCACCATCAGGTTTTTAGTGTGATAATTGAAATTCTGAGGTAACTTCGCCTTTCGTACATTTTTTTATTTTGCCCTTGGTAAGGCATCTTAATTATTGGTAATCTGAGCGTTTTGTATTTAGTTATATACAGCTTAATTGGAAAGAAATGTAGTTTATCATATGATGGAAACAAACAAATTAAAAAAAAAACACAGTTACTAATGTCAACGAGTATTTATCAACACTTGCAGAACATTAATTTATCAAATCAAATACTACTTCTTACTCATTTCTCTAACCCGAACTCTTACTATTTCAATTTAAACCAGTATTAAACATGGCCCGTAGATTTGTGCATAAAGATTAAATATTAAGTTAGGGATTTATCATAATCCCGGGAGTTGCATCACACCCATCATTAATCATTATCATTTAGAATAAGGATATAAGGAGGGGTCGAAAGAAAAGACTTGTAAAGCTATGGATGATAGACAGGAGGAGCCACTTGGTCATGTCTTAAGATACAATGTATTTGAAGGTAATATTATTTGACTAATAGATATAAGCAGGCGTAGAAGGGAAAAAGTCTTATCATAGCCATGGATAATAGACAGGAGGAGCCATTTGGTCATGTCTTAAGATACAATGTATTTGAAGGTAATATTATTTGACCAATAGATATAAGCAGGCGTAGAAGGGAAAACGTCTTGTCAAAGCCATGGATGATGGACAGGAGGAGCCACTTCGTCATGTCTTAAGATACAATGTATTTGAAGGTAATATTATTTGACCAATAGATATAAGCAGGCGTAGAAGGGAAAACATCTTGTCAATTCCATGGATGATAGACAGGAGGAGCCACTTGGTCATGTCTTAAGATACAATGTATTTGAAGGAAAGATTATTTTATCAATAGATATAAGCAGGCGTAGAAGGGAAAACGTCAATTCCATGGATGATGGACAGGAGGAGCCACTTCGCCATGTCTTAAGATACAATGTATTTGAAGGTAACATTATTTGACCAATAGATATAAGCAGGCGTAGAAGGGAAAATGTCTTGTCAATTCCATGGATGATAGACAGGAGGAGCCACTTGGTCATGTCTTAAGATACAATGTATTTGAAGGTAATATTATTTGACCAATAGATATAAGCAGGCGTAGATAGGAAAACGTCTTGTCAATTCCATGGATGATAGACAGGAGGAGCCACTTGGTCATGTCTTAAGATACAATGTATTTGAAGGAAAGATTATTTTATCAATAGATGCACAACAAGCAGGAGTATAAAGGAAAAGGTCTTATCAATGCCATGAATGATAGACAGGAGGAGCCACTTGGTCATGTCTTAAGATACAATGTATTTGAAGGAAAGATTATTTTATCAATAGATATAAGAAGGTGTAGAAAGGGAAAAGTCTTATAAAACCATGGATGATAGACAGGAGGAGCCACTTGGTCATATCTTAAGATACAATGCATTTGAAGGTAATATTATTTGACTAATAGATATAAGCAGGCGTAGAAGGGAAAACGTCTTGTCAATTCCATGGATGATAGACAGGAGGAACCACTTGGTCATGTCTTAAGATACAATGTATTTCTAAGTAAGATTATTTTACCAATAGATATAAGCAGGCGTAGAAAGGAAAAGTCTTATAAATCCATGAATGATAGACAGGAAGAGCCTCTTGGTCGTGTCTTAAGATACAATGTATTTGAAGGAAAGATTATTTGATAAATAGATGCACAACAAGCAGGAGTATAAAGGAAAAGGTCTTATCAATGCCATGGATGATTCGGGACGACGTTATCATAATTTTAAAGATAAAAGTTCGTCACGCAGGAGATGGTCGACTTGTAACTAAGCAGAATTTTATGTAAAATGCTTTTTTATATCGAAACGCAATAGTTCTATGAGAACAATCTTTGGTATTTATGCTTCAAATAATGTGCTTCATAATATAACAGCTTTTTGATAATATAATAATAGTGTGTACTTACAGATGGCCGAGAACTCAAATTTGGAAATATCTTGTTTAATAATCAATTCAGAGATAATATGTATCAACATTTATAGAACCTTACTTATGCAATAAGATTGATTCTGTAGATTTTTTCGATTTGAAGCATAACAACGGAGGTATTTCGAATTTTCGTTATTCTGCAACTCTAAACCTCCCCTTCGACTGGTCCGATTTTAGCCGTTAACGAACTTGATCTTTATTTTTACAAGCATTGTTTAAAAATCGAGTTTTAGTAACCAACAGACAGACTTTTGGGAACCTTCTAGAGCGTTACAGACAAATATACAGTTTTGAACCTTGCTCATCGATGGACATTTGAGGAAAAGTTTAGAAAATTTTGTCATATGTACGACCACAAAAGCTTATTTCCCTTATTGGAAATCTGCTGAAATGCATATGAAACTAAGATTCTTGGCTATTGGGATTCTCTCAAACAATTTTTTTCAGTTCCCCTAATGAGCAAAAAGATAAAACTTAAAAAGCCTACAGATCTTAAAGACGGTAAGTTCTTTAAGTAATCTTTCTACAAGGGTGGGAACTTTTCATTTCCAACAGCTGAGATATGCAGACACTATTAAGCACGGATGTTCATGTCGCTCACATTGCAACGCTTTAAAATGCAACCTTAATCAATTTTTTACCGACGAGTTACAGAAATCATAGTGGAAAATATGTTCGGATGGTGAGATTTCAGTTTTTTGCCCCGCCTTGAGCGTTTCTGATTTCTGAATTAATGTCTCTAATTAAATTTGCACGCATTGTATTCCGAGCAGCAAAGAAGAACAAATCCATTTCACTTACTAGAGGTAAAAGTTAAACCATTATTTTTTTTTTTCATGGACGATTTTAAGTGAAAGGGTAATGAACTATTGAGGATGTACGGATAATTGTTATTAAACTTTTTATGGCAGTCTTTGAAAAGTGTTTGCCTTCCATAATTTTTCTTTTAAATTCAATCATTCGTATTCTGAATTTGAATATTTTAAAATATATTTATTTCTTTATAGATCAAAGCGTGTTTATAAAATTGTTCTGAATCCCCAATCATCTTTATCCAAATATTTATGTTATAACTATAATAAAAAATAATTTTATTTTTTGTTTCCAGTTGTTCTCACTTTTGTAATGTTATTTTAATTAGTTCTCCATTTGTATCACCATTTTTTACCTTCAACGCTCTATACAAATTGGCTGTATATTTATTTTCAATTACTAAAATATCTAGAAAATGATTGTTTTCCGTCTCAAAGTAACTGCCACTATATTTGTCAGCATTGATATATATTTTTTTAAATGTCATTATTTACCTGAATTAATTATTTAAATCCAATATGAAACTTAATTATTTTTAGATATATTTGGTGTTAAATGTTCCGTAATTAGAAATGATTAGTGTCGAACGAAATGTTCAATATATATTCATAAATAAAAAAGTCCGTTATGCAGGGGCCGCTTAAACTAAGCAGATTTCCCACGTGTTTTACAAGTTTTACAATAGATAAATCTGCCTACTAATAACAGTATTAGTGACGAAGCTCTAAACCAATTCATGAGGGACGAATAATTACGAAAACGGCCGAACTAGCTTTCGGCGGAAAGTCCCGAACGTAGCTGACTTCTGCCAACCACACACACACAATACAAATGCAAATATCTCGGTTAATATTCAAGATAGAGAATAAATGTATAGACAAATATTTATAGTAAATTTAATTTCCAGTAACATTGATTCTATACAGTTTTTCGATCCGACGCATAGTAACGTAGATAATTCGAATTTTCACAAAACCCCCCTCCCACTGGTCCGATTTCAGCCATTAACGAACTTGAGCTTTCATTTTACATAAAACAATTAAATATCGAATCTGGTAATGATCAAAGAAAAATTGCGACCGCTAGAGCGTTAACAGACAAATATATATATATATATATATATATATATATATATATATATATATATATATATATATATATATATAGTTTTGTACGGACCTCATTTTTTGTCATCTCCTGTGTAGGATTGATCGATATTGGAAGAAATATTTTGAAAATCGCGTCATGAGTACGACCTCAATAGCTGATTTCCCTTAAGGGAAATCTGCTAAAATACAAACATTTCGATAAATGTATTAAAAAAGTCCATCACGAAGGAGCTGCGTAAACTAGGCAGATTTCCCATGCAATGGAATAGCACACTTGTGATCTCAACTCACCTCATATTCTCTATTTTATATTCATATGTAAAAACCTTATGAGTAGAAGGGAAGGGGTGGGGGACGTTCTAACAATAGAAACAAAAAATAGGAAGTATAACTCCCTTAATACTTTAGTTACAAAAAAAAATGCATAGAACAAAAATTGTAGAACGTCAATAGTTTAACATAACATAATATAGGAAATATTGTAAAATTTCAAACCCCCCCCCCTTTAAACCCCGCTATTCTAGGTCCGAATTTCGCCTAAAATAGTGATGATCTAATGATGATGTTGATTGAAACATTTCCAATCATAGTAAGCTCATAACCAAACAAAACTTTTCGAGTGGTCTTAAGTGATGATGTCACCCACATAACGTATTTGTATATACGTCACAACGTTAAATTTCAATGAAAACATATGTTGTATTTAACCTTAGAATGAACTGGTTCATGATAGTATAGCTTACAGTTAATATGACTTCAGTAGGAGTGGGGGTTTACCAGTGCCCAAAAACTAAAAATGGAAATATCTCGGCTAGTAGTGAGTATAGAGAAAACATGCACATAACAATATTTATAGAACGCATCATTTGCAATAGGATTGATAATATACAATTTTTCTATCCAACGTACAGCAAAGGAGAGGTTTATAATTTTCAAATTCCCCCTCTTATTTCCATAAAACGTTCAAACAAAAACTGCTGACTGGTAGAGCGTTTAAGATATACAGTAGAGCGTCGATTATTCGAACTATTGTTGTCAGAGGTGGTTCGGATAATCAAAAATTTTTATTTATTTTGTGTTTATTTATTTTTCTTATAAAAAATAAGGAAAAAGGGAGATTTAAAAAAAACTTCGTAAAAAAACAAGTTTGTTTATTTATTTAAACATAGTATGTATGAGCATAGTGAAGAAACGAGTGTTATGAAATATATACATAGATATGTATAATTTGTCTAATTGAGCTACATGTACAATCAAATACAATGTACACCTCACAAAGAACGGTTTGAAACTGAAAGTGAGCTATCCACAACCAGTTATATGAACGGAAAGGGTGTCACTGAATCTAATGTAATGAACAAATTAGGGAGTGTATACAGTTCTTAGTAAACCAATGCGTATTCAACGTTTAATTTCATTGAACACACATTGAACCAGGTAATAATATGTAACGAATCAGTTTCTGAGAAATAATTAATGATGGCTTCCGTTATAAACGTTCTGAGAAAAATAATTTTATTTTTGTTTAATTGTATTCAAAGTAACAATAATTATAATATACCAAAAAAATAAATTAAATTATCACTTTAATTAAAATTACACATTAAAAAAAATAATAAAAAAATGAAATAAATAAAATAAAAAAAAAAAATGGTTCCGATAATCGAACGTTCGGATAATTGACGTTCGGATAATCGACGCTCCACTGTATATATATATATATATATATATATATATATATATATATATATATATATATATATATATATATCATTCTCTTAGAGGAAATCTTCTGAAAATCTTACTAAATTCAGTTTTTAAAATGAGCTTCCATAGAAACAGAAATATTTATGATTTTCTTTTGACTCCCCGAAAAACTCTCAATTAAATACATTATCATTTTATACTTTTCCTCTAACAAGCTAATATACCGGTAATGGTTCACATCAATTTAACTTTGTTGGTAAATTAAGGTATTACAGAAATTTGCATTCATTACATTACTGTATTAGCAGATTTCCCTTAAGGGAAATCAGCTATTGAGGTAGTACTCTTGACGCTATTTTTGGAAAATGTCCTCAAAATGTCCATCGATCCTACCCAGGAGATAACGAAAAATGAGTTCCGTTCAAAACTATATATATATATATATATATATATATATATATATATATATATTTGACTGTTAACGCTCTAGAGGTCGCAATTTTTGTTTGATGGTTACCAAACTCCATATTTAAGCGTTAAGATCAAGTTTCGTTATGGCTGAAATCGGACCAGTGGAAGGTGGGGATTTTTGGAAATTCGACATACCTCCGTCATTGTGCGTCGGATAGAAAAATTGTATAGAATCAATCTTATTGCAAATTAAATTTACTATAAATATTGTTCTATATATTTATTCTTTATCTTGAATATTAACCGAGATATTTGCATTTGTATTGTGTGTGTGGTCGGCAGGAGTCGGCTATGTTCGGCCGTTTAATTAACTATTCGTCCCTCGTGAATAGGTCTAGAGATACCTTACTACTACTGTTATTATTAGGCAGATTTCTCTATTGCAAAACTTCAAATAGGAAATCTGCTTAGTTTACACAGCCCCTGCGTGACGGACTTTTTTTTGAAGTAATGTCAGAAGAAAATTCTTTCATCACCTAGGTTTCCTCCGTCGGAGTTAACTGTTTTTTTTTTAAAAAAATTCTTTCGAAAGCCATTGGTATTTGCTAAATTTCAATTTACGTCGAATTATAACTGTAAACATTCCAAGATGTTTTCGGTCCGGGTTAAGGAACCGGCGACTATATAATTAAAAACTGTATAGCCGTACGATTGTTGGAATGCTTACCATATGATTATTTAGAATAACGACAATTATATCCTTTGAAGGATTGGGATGGAAGCTATTCTGACATGTATTATGACGTAGGCATTCCTAGCTCTCAAATTGCCGGGTAGGATTTCCTTGAGTCAGCTGGTGAGTTTAGAGCCGTAATTAGTCGCTGGGGGAGAAATTATGACAACAGGTTTGCCAATATTTCGGAAGATTTATCAAATATTTGTAATTGTCAATGATTATAAAATAAAAACGAAAATAAAAAAAAAAAAGTCCGTCACGCAGGGGCTGCGTAAACTAAGCAGATTTCCCTCGGGAAGTTTAGTAATAGATAAATATACATACTGCTAACACAACAACACCATGAATAAATACAAACGGAAATAAGAAATGTTTCATCCAATTTCAATAACCTGCCGACAGGAAGCGTTAGGTTAGAAATGTAAACAAACGGGCCCGGCCCGGCTCACACCGGAAAGAAAAACAATTACTGAAATATATCAGAATATAACACATTATTTTATTGAGACTATTTACTATATCTAGTACTGTAATTAATAATGAGTCCAGAATAATGTTATCTCCATCAATAAAATGTTAGTAGTCCAAAACTTTAACAAGGGGGGGGGGTCACCAGGGCATATTTGCATGTATCTCGTATAATAAAGGTCTCTTGAATACAATTTTTGGTATTTAAACTTGCAATAATGTGATTTATTATGTAGCAGAGTATTGTTTACGTAACATGAGTAGAAGTGGCGGTTTGCTAAAAACTGAAAAATGCAAATATCTCGGTTAATATTCAAGATAGAGAATAAACGTATATAACAATATTTATAGTAAATTTAATTTGCAATAAGATTGGTTATATACAATTTTTCGATCCGATGCATAGTAACGGAGATATTTGGAATTTTCGAAAATCCTCCCCTCTAAACCCCCCCTCCCACTGGTCCGATTTCAGCCGTTAACGAACTTGATCTTTCTTTTTACATAAAACGCTTAAATATGAAGTTTGGTAAGGATTAAACAAAAATTTAGACCGCTATAGCGGTAACAGACAAATATATAGATAGAGAGATAGATATATATATATATATATAAATATATATATATTTATATATATATATATATATATTATAGATATATATATACAGTTTTGAACGGACCTCATTTTCGTCATCTACTAGGTTAGGATCGATGGACATTTGAAGAAATTTTTCGAAACTCGCGTCATGAGTACGACCTCAATAGCTGATTTCCCTTAAGGGAAATCTGCTAAAAAGTCTGTTATGCAGGAGTTGCGTAAACTAAACGCATTTCCCACATGTGCTGGTATGGCATACTTGTAATCTCATCTCATCACATATTCTCTATTTCTATATAACAAATCTAGGAGTAGAAGTGGCAGGGAGATATGCGGGGGGAGGGAGTATGAGAGCTGAATACAAGGAAGTAAGAATTAGTCCTATTAGTATTTGTGTAAGAAAATAATGCTTAGAACAGCAATAGTAGACCGTCGATAGATTCACAAGTTTGGCTCTGTAATATTTTACGATCCGTCTCAAATTAAACGGATATATTTTGAATTTTCTAATAAGCCCACTACTAACCATCGTGAAGGTTAAATATCGACTATGGTACAGATCATATAAATATTTTCGCGTGAGAATGTACACACAATGAATTTCCATGCATCACGCATAGTCTCTTGAAAACAATATTAGGCATTTAAGCTACAAATATAGTGCTTCATGATATAACAGCTTACTGTTAATACGACGACTGGTGGTTTACCGAAGGTCAAAAACTACATAAATACACATATCTCGGTTAGTAATCAAACAAGTTAAAAACCCATATATCAACATTTATAGAACTTTTAATTTGCAATAAGATTTGTTTCATAAACTTTTTTTGACCAGACGTACAATAATGGAGATATTTCGAATTTCCGAAATTTCCCCCTTTTCCCTCTAAACCCCCATTCCCCTGTCCGATTTCAGTCGTTGAACTTGAACTTTGCTCTTACATAAAACGTCTAAATATGCAGTTTGGTAACGATCAAACAAAAATTACGACTGCAAAACCGTTAACACACACACACATATATATATATTAAATCATAACCTCTGCCCGAACATTGATTTGTTTCTCGAAATTTCACGATTTTTTTTTGTGGGACTTATTATAGTGCATATATGTTATGCATTCCAATGAACAACGTTCATATTCACAATTCAGTGTAAATATTTCCTGAACAAAGATACCTCGGTAATGGTACTTAATAATGATGTAGGAATGCTATCCATGGTGATGATTAATATTTTCCACGATGTTTTGAACACGCCAGACGGATTGATCAGGGGTTGCATTAACTAAGCAGATTTTCCACGTGCACCACGTATTTGGATTTATCTCAAAACTTAAAAGTTAAATGAGAACAATATTTCGTATTTAAGCTTCAAATAAAGTGCTTCATAACATAATAGAATATTGAAAATATGAGACGAGTAGGAGTGGGGCTTTACTGAAGACCGAAAACTAAAAAAATGCAAATATCTCAGTAAATAATCAAGATAGTGAAAAAATGTACATAACAACATTTATAGAACATTACATTTGAAATAAGGTTGGTTTTATACAATTTTTCGATCCGACGCATAATAACTGAGATATTAAGAATTTTCGAAATCCTCCCTCTCTAAACCCCCGCTCCCTCTAGTCCGATTTCACCCGTTAACGAACTTGATCTTTTTTTTTTAAATAAAACGATTATATATCAAGTTTGGTATCGATAAGACAAAAATTGCGACCGATAGAGTGGTAACAGACATATACGTACACACACACATATATATATATATATATATATATATATATATATATATATATATATATTTATATATATATATTTATTTATAAGAGTGACTATGAATTCCCTAGGACGACATGGAAGAATTCATTCAGTGATGTGATGTGATGGGGGGGAGGGTTATTCGAAAAGGGCTGTATGACGGCACGGCCCGGGGGTAATATGGCTGATAAATAAAAAGGGCAAATGCCTTTTGGGAGAGAATTCCCGCTAAGCGGACTAGATTCGAGCATATAAGACGGAACAACTCTTGGAATTCGTGCTTAAGACTCCGTCTTACATGTCTCGAATTCTCCGGCCAAGATATAAAAGCCCTCCCCCTCGCATCCTTTAGAATATGAATAGAGTTCGTTACGCGGAAGCTCCCCCAACTAATCTAAATCTAAATATGTCTTATTTTTAGCAGATTTTCCCTTCAGGGAAAAAGCTTTTTCACTAGTGCTCTTGAAGAGGTTTTTGAAAAAATTTCCTGAATGGTGACCGATCCTACATAGTAGATGACGAAATAAGTCCGTCTCACGCAGGAGCTGCGAAAACTAAGCAGATTTCCCACGTGACGTTTTACAATAGAGAAATCAGCCTATTAATAACGGCAGTAGTAGCAAGGAGATCTCTAAACCAATTCACGAGGCAAGAACAGTTACGGAAATGGCCGCCCTAGCTCTCGGCAGAAAGTAACGAACATAGCCGACTCCAGCCGACCACACTCACAATACAAATGCCAATATCTCAGTTAATATTCAAGATACAGAAACAATGTATAGAACAATATTTATAGTAAATTTAATTTTAAACAAGATTGATAATTTACAATTTTTCGATCCGACATATGATAACGGAAATATTTCGAATATTCAAAAAATTCTTCCTCTAAACTCCCCCCTCCCCTCCCACTGGTCCGATTTCAGTCATTAACGAACTCGAACTTTCTTTTTACATAAAACGATTAAAGTTTGAGTTTGGTAACGATCAAACAAAAATTGCGACCGCTAAAGCGTTAACATAAATATATATATATATATATATATATAATATATATATATATATTATATACATATATATATATAATTTTGAACGGACCTCATTTTTCGTCATCTCTTTGTTAGGATCGATGGACATTTGAAGAAATTTTTCGAAAATCGCGTAATGAGTACGACCTCAATAGCTGATGTCCGTTAAGGGAAATTGCTAAAAGAAGTACTTTCGAAATTGTGTGTGTGTGTGTTTATATATATACTTGTCTTGTTCCACTCTAGGGATCGCAATTCTTGTTTGATCGTAACCAAACTCGAAATCAAATGAAGAATGGGGGAAGCGTTTAGAGGGGCAAATTTCCAACATTGAAGATATCTCTATTATTATAAGTGGTATCGCAAAAAGTTATAGAACCAATCTTATTAAACTATTGAAGCTCTACAGTTGTTGTTGTACAGCTTTTTGGTAACTCATGTATTAAGTTATTTCTTGTTTCGTGTTTTCAGCCTTCACCTTTTTTTTCTTATTGGTGCTTTACATAAAAATTGAAAATATTTTGTGATGTTAGATCACAAGTGTGCTTTACTTAGTTTATGCAGCTCCCTGTCTGACGGACTGGCATCTGCATGGCTTGTTACATTAAACAAGTAAATAAAAAAAATATTTAAAAATCTAAGGATAATTTGAGTGAATTTCATCAAAAATTGTTTTCAGCAAAGTACATTTTCATTTCCACTTTCGACCAATTAGGTGATTTAATTATAACATTTTTGTAATTAATAACAAATTGAATCAAAAGAGGATTAGCTGGAGAATATGCAGTTATATAAAAAAAAAAAAAAAAAAAAAAAGTGTATCTATATTTTATGCAAAAGACAATTTATGTGGTTGATTCTAAATAAATACAAATATACAATTATCCCATACAAATGAAAATGTAATAGTGTAAAGAAAAGCGTAGTATAAAGGAGTTTAAGTAATACAAAATCATTAAAACGAAACGAAAACTGAAACTCATTTATACTTCCGTATACGGCAAAAAGTGCATATAACAAAAGTTACTCTAAATAACAAAATAAACAACGTTTGTTATGTGCATATTTGATGAAAAAGCAATAGGAAACAAAAATATCGCTATTTTTAACTTCTGGCCTCCCTTATAACCCCCACTCCTGCCCATCCGAAGAAATGTTAGTATGGCTTATTATAAGGAAATCGTTAGTATTAATTCACATAGCGAGTTTTGGTTTAGTTCGGTTTGAGTCGTTTCTGCCAAATAAAATTGTGGACTCCCGCTATAGTTTTTAGCGTATAACTCATTTATGCTTCTGTATACGGAAAAAGTGCATATAACAAAAGTTACTCTAAATATCAAAATAAACAACTTTTGTTATTTGCATATTTGCTGAAAAAGCAATAGGAAACGAAATATCGCTATTTTTAATTTCAGGCTTCCCTTATAACCCCCACTCCTATTCGTCCCTAGAAATGTTAGTATGGCTTATTATAAGGAAATAGTTAGTATTAATTCACATAGCAAGTCTGGTTTAGTTCGGTTGAGTCTTTTGTGCCAAATAAAATTGTGGACTCCCGCTATAGTTTATAGCGTATAACTCATTTATGCTTCTGTATACGGAAAAAGTGCATATAACAAAAGTTACTCTAAATAACAAAATAAACAACTTTTGTTATGTTTATATTTGCCGAATAACCAATAGGAAACGAAATATCGCTATTTTTCATATCTGGCTTCCCTTATAACCCCCACTCCTGTTTATCTCAGAGGATATTATTATAGCCTGAAATCTAAGTTGGTTTAGTAGTAAGATACATATCAAATTTCAAAAATACGGTTCAGCCGTTTATGCGTGAAAAGGTAACAAACAAACAAACAGACACCAAAGAAATACGGGGTGACTTCCCGCCAAACGCTAGTTCGGCCGTTTCCTTAACTACTTGACTCTCGTGAAATTTCTCTATTGTAAAACCTCACGTGGGAATGCTGCTTAGTTTACGCAGCCCCTGCGGGAAGGACTTTCTTTGAAATCAAGAATGCATGGTGAGTATATAATCAGGGGTGTATAATTCGAGCACGTGAGAAATCTGCTTAGATTGCGCAGCTCCTGCGTGAAGAACTTTTGTTTATCTTGACCGTCTGTCATATACTTTGCAAAGTGAATTTATTAATGTCATTATATCGCCATTTTTGTTTACCGTTATTTTTGTCTCCGTTAAAATTGCTATAATTTGTTTCTGAGTAATTTTATTTCGCTAGTCTTTATTTTTTTCTACAATTTTGTATGTTGGGTGACACAAAAATAAACATTTAACATCTACCCCGATATTCTATACGATATACTAAGTGAATTTTTAAGGTCATTATTTCACTATCAAATGTCTATTATGAGTCTTTTCTTTTTGGATGATGCATCGTTTTCCTTATTATTTATTTTTTACTTTTCAATTTCGCCTTGTTTGCTTAACAGTGATTATCGTCCATAGTTAAATAATAGGTGGTATAGTTAACTAGGCTAAGCCTAATTGTGATAGGCTCTTTAATAATGTGTATTTAGCCGTATCGTGTATAGAGCGTGCCACTATCGTCCCCTAGACGATAAGCCGCGGGGGTCCCGCTATGTCAGTATATTTAGTACAATTAAACTTAATAACCCTATCGATTCGCCTCTGGGATCGAAACTACCATTCCGAGACGCGGCCAACACGTCTGCTCTACCTCAAAATGATTTTGGACTACTTCGTAAATTTTTTTTATTTTTTAATTAATATTTTTGGCATAAATAGTGTTGAACGTAATGTAACCACTACTGATGTCTACTTGGTTCGAGCTGACCTTTCGCAAAAATCGCCAAATGCCCACAGATCACAAAAGTGTATGGAAAACAAGAAAATGACTTTTGATCACGTTACACATCAAAATACTCTCTGTTTCTATTTTAAAAAAAAATGAGTAGAAAGAGAGGGGAAGGTTACGGCTGAAAACAAGAAAATCCGTCACGCAGGGGATGCGTTAACTAAGCAGATTTCCTATGTATATCACATATTAGCATTTTTCTCAAAACGTAAACGTTTAATGAGAACAATATTTGATATTTAGTATTCAAATAAAGTGCATCACAAGACTACAAAATGCGAATATCTGGATTATTAATCAAGATAGTGAAAAAAAATCCCTTATATATTATAGAACATTACATTTGCAATAAGATTGATCCTATACAATTTTCGATTCGACGCATAACAACGCAGATATTAAGAATTTTCGAAATTCTCCTCTTCTAACCCCTCTCCTTACAAAAAAAGAATTAATATCAAGTTTGGTAATGATCCAACAAAAATTGCGTTTGAACAAACCTCATTTTCATTCTACCCTTGTTAGAATCCATGGACTGTTGATAAAATAGTTCCAAAATCACGTCGTAAGCACGCCATCAATAACTGATTTCCCTCAGAATAAATTTGCTGAAAGTAGGAATAACTCGCGTATCACTTGAGTTACGAGATTGTAGACCATATCAGTTATTGTAGACCATATCAGTTATTGTAGACCATATCAGTTATTGTAGGCCATCAATAATTTAACAAGATTGCTACTTCAATATTTTACGAATCCCCTTCCCCTCTAATCCCATTTTCGAAACAAGAACGTAATATCTTAATATTAGACGAATTTGCATATTACTCTAATAATAAAAGTGTCTTGTAAACAATATTTAGTATTTAGGCTAAGTATAAAGTCGTTCAGGGTATAACAGCTTATTTTTAATGTGACATGAGTAGGAGATAGATAGATAGATAGATGCATTTATTGTCATAGGACCAACGGTCCTCTCTTACAGACAATATGTTTACTATAAACTGGTTACTACTACTATAAATCAAACTAAACTACTTATAAATTAAATTAAAACTTATCCAAAAAACATAAAGATACTATATATATAAAACTAATGTATAAATATAAAACTAAAAATACAAATAAAACTAATGTACAAACAGAAACTAATAATATAAATAAAACAAATATACGAATGGCATTATGGCGAACTATGGTACATGTCATATCCCCATCTCGGTCGTTAGGAAATGATTAATACAGGCCTTTCGGAATGACGATGATGCTTTTATTTCTTCCGGTAAAGCATTCAGCTCTCTTGCCGCAACAGCAGAGAAAGATTTTCGAAATATGTTGGTTCTGCAGGCTGTCAGTTTGAAATTATTTCCCAATCTCGCACTATTCATGGGAATAAAACCCACATAAAGATTTTTGGGCACTCCGAAATCCAGGATTTTCTTAGAAAGACATAGAATATTTAAGCGAGTGGGAGTGTATTCAGTGGCAAAAACTAAAAACTCCTAATATCTTCGTAAATATTCACTATAGAGAAAATGCGTATCTAACAACATTTGTAGGTAATTAAGTTTTCAATAAGATTGGTCCAAACGATGATTTCACCCAATTTAGAATATCGGAGATATTATAAATTTTCGTATCTCTAATCTCTGAACTCCCCCTTTCCCAATTTCATTTCAGCCTTTAACGAACTTGATCTTTTGTTCTAAATGTAACACTTTTATTTCCAGTTTGGTAAAGATAATACAAAATTTCGACCGCAAGAGAGGTAACAGACAAGTAGGTATATAGTATATATATATATATATATATATATATATATATATATATACATATATATTTAGAACGGGCCTCATTTTCGTCAATTCCTGGATACATTTAAGGACATTTTCTGAAAATCGTGTCACGAGTTCAACGTCAATAGCTAAAAATTGAACTGGCTAATCATACTTTGCGTTACAAAAAAAGTAAGGAAATAACAGTTCATAGCTATGGATAATACAGAGATATGGATTGATGCGTAAACCAAACCGAAAGACTTCTAAATTAGTTCATGACATTGAGAATTAAAACTGAACGAAACGATCGAAATGACTAGACGACGGGTAATTTAAAATTAAAAACTTTCACGTAGAGATTGCCCTGGATAAAATGGAGAAACTATGATCGATAATACCTTTCCGAAAAGTAGAATAAAACTCTTACAACCGACCGGAGCGAGTTATGAAAGATGTGAGTACCAAAGTATGAAGAAAAGCATGGGCTGTGTAATCTAAGCAGATTTCCACCGAATTGCTATGACACTCTGACATATAATTTCTATTCCTATATACAAATCCGATGTGTAGAAGGGGGGCATATTGTAGGAAAACAAGAAGGTACAAAAAACTCGCTCAGTACGTGCGTTACGAAAAACGGATACATCAAAAATTGTATACCACCAATAGTTGTACTAGGATTAGCTCTATAACATTTTTCGATCTGACTCCTAATAACGGAGATATTTTGAATTTTCGAACTCCACCTCCTTATTCCTCATCCGATTACATTCATTAACGAATATGAAAGTGTTGAACGAAAGTGTAAAAAAGTCCGTCACGCAGGGGCAGCGTAAACTAAGCAGATTTCCCAAGTGAAGTTTTACAATAGAGAAATCTGCCTAATAACAACAGTAGCAGTAAGGAATCTCTAAACCTTTTCACAAGGGGTGAACAGTTACGAGAACGGCCGCCCTAGCTCTCGGCGGAAAGTCCTGAACATGGCCAACTCCTGCCGAACACACACACAATTCAAATGCAAATATCTCGGTTAATATTCAAGATACAAAATAAATGTATAGTACAATATTTATAGTAAATTTAATTTCCAATAAGATTGGTTCTATACATTGTTTCGATCCAACTTATGGTAACGGAGATATTTCGAATTTTCGAAAATCCACCCCTCTAAACCCCCCTCCCCCTAGCCGTATTTGATAACGAACATGATCTTTTTTTTTACATAAAACGACCATATACCGAGTTTGGTAGCTATTAAACAATAATTGCGACCGCTTGAGTGGTAACAGACAAATATATATATATATATATATATATATATATATATATATATATATACACGGACCTCATTTTCGTCATCTACTAGATAGGATCGATGGACATTTGCAGAAAAATTTCGAAAATTCCGTCATGAGTTCAACCTCAATAGCTGATTTCCCTGAAGGGAAATCTGCTAAAAAATGTACTTCTTAATCTCCTCCCAAGAACCACTAGTTTAATGGAATAGTTTTATCCACTACAGCTGATTCAGATTTTACGTATAAAGGCCCTTCACTCAGGGGCTGCGTTAACTAGGCTGATTTCCCTCCAGCCGGTTCTTTTATATTCTTGATCTCATCTCACCATATATTTTTTATTTCCGGGTAAAACCCTCATGAATAAATGTGGAACTAAAGGCTGAAAACATACAACAAGCTTAATGTATGAGCTACGAAAAAGTTTTCTATACACTTTTCTATTGCTGGTGTGGTTTCAGCCGTTAATAAACTTGATCTTTACTTTTGCATAAAATGTTTAAATATCCAGTTTCCTAACAGCAAGTTAGGAAATTATATTATACCGACAAGTATATCAAATTTGTAACGGACCTCATTTTCGTCATCTACAAGTTAGGATCGATGGGCATTTGAGGAAATATTTTGAAAATCTCGTCGTTAGTACAACCTCAATAGCTGATTTCCATTAAAATAAATCTGCTAAAATGATTGACCGTTACCCCATTTACATTTTAATACAATTACGATAAATCCCTGCCTAAATATATCCATAGAAATGAAAAGACCTGCTTACACATTGCAGTTTACAAAAACAAACCTTTTTCTGACAAGTTTGACAGTCGGTTAAAATTAAGTCGTCAAGTCATTTTATTCGACTCGTATCTCGAAGAAGACATCAAATTTCTAAAAAGAGACAGAATATTTTATTTTGACATCTTTACTGTCTTTCCGCTAAAAATTAAACAAGAGTCCCAAGCTAATGAAGACAATTCTGAGTCTAATGGTTTGAATTATCTATTTTTTTAGGGGTATCATTGGGGTTAAAGTCTGAGGATTTACAGCTGTTAAATTAATTAGGAAGAAAGAGAATTCTGAATGAGATATATTTTAGTTAGGAACAAGGATTTTGTGTTCTAGTTTCGTTTCCTCCCTGTTAGACGTCGACAACTATTAAATTTATAAGACTCCGAAGGCCCCAACCTATTTAATATGCGTACATATATTTACCTTTTTTTTTTTTCTTTTCATTTTTATGTCTTCCTTTCGGCAATAATTTGGAAGAGCGGCAGTTTTTGAGTGGGAAAAGGAAGGGAGAGGACGGGCAAAGGAGAGAGAATTAAGATGTCGGTGGAATTTGGGAGTGACATAGATCGTGGCCTGCCATTGGTCGAATCCGAGAATAGCGGGATATTTGAATATAATTAAATACCAAATGCCTTTTTTGGGAGCCAGCTCTAACTCAAGACTTTTTTTTCTTTCTTTTTTTTTACCGCCCCGATTTCTTTTTACCAAAAAAATAAGGAGGAAAAAATGAGTAAGGAAGATGTCCTATTGTCTGTAAAATGTTCGGTTCTCCAAAATGGTGTTATGCTAGTAAGTTAGTATGTTCCCAGGTGTTTAATTTAACTTCTAACACGGTTTACAGTCTTTCGAACAATGCAAATTCCTAAAAAGTCCGTCACGCAGGGGCTGCGTAAACTAAGCAGATTTCCCTCGGGAAGTTTAGTAATAGATAAATATACATACTGCTAACACAATGACACCGTGAATAAATACAAACGGAAATAAATGTTTCATCCAATTTCAATAACCTGCCGACAGGAAGCGTTAGGTTAGATATGTAAACAAACGGGCCCGGCCCGGCTCACACCGGAAAGAAAACAATTACTGAAATATAACAGAATATAACACATTAATTTTATTGAGAACTATTTACTATATCTAGTACTGTAATTAATAATAAGTCAGAATAATTGTTATCTCAATCAATCAAATTTTAGTAGTCCAAAACTTTAAGATGGGGGGGGGAGTCACCAGTGCATGTTTGCATGTATCTCGTATAATAAAGGTCTCTAGAATACAATTTAGGTATTTAAACTTACAATAATGTGATTTATTATGTATCAGAGTATTGTTTACGTAACATGAGTAGAAGTGGCGGTTCGGTGAAAACTGAAAAATGCAAATATCTCGGTTAATATTTAAGATAGAGAATAAATGTATATAACAATATTTATAGTAACTTTAATTTGTAATAAGATTTATTCTGTATAATTTTTCGATCCGACGTATAGTAACGGAGATATTTCGAATTTTCGAAAATCCTCCCCTCTAAACCCCCTCTCCCACTGGTCCGATTTCAGCCGTTAATGAACTTGATCTTTCTTTTAACATAAAACGCTTAAATATGAAGTTTGGTAAGGATTAAACAAAAATTGCGACCACTAGAGCGGTAACAGACAAATATATATATATATATATATATATATATATATATATATATATATATATATATATATATATATATATATATATATACAGTTTTGAACGGACCTCATTTTCGTCATCTACTAGGTAGGATCGATGGACATTTGAATAAAAATTTCGAAAATTCCGTCATGAGTACAACCTCAATAGCTGATTTCCCTCAAGGGAAATCTGCTAAAACCCGTTCGTGCTCTATTAGGAGTCAATGAAACCTCCTCATTCTATATGATACCAACGTCGACAGTATTTTTACATGTATCAGCTTTTGAGGTTGTACACATGACGAGATTTTCTAAAACGTCCGTCGCGCAGGGGCTGAGTATAAAAAGTCCGTCACGCAGGGGCTGCGTAAACTAAGCAGATTTCCCACGTGAAGTTTTACAATAGAGAAATCTGCCTAATAACAACTGTAGTAGTAAGTAACCTCTAAACCTATTCACGAGAGGGACGAATAATTACAAAAACGGCCGCCAGAGCTCACGGCGGAAAGTCGGAACATAGCCACTGCTGCCGAGCACATGCAGAATACAAAGTTAATATTCACGATAGAGAATAAATGTATATAACAATATTTATAGTAAATTTAATTTGCAATAAGATTGATTCTATAATATTTTTCGATCCGACGTATAGTAACGGAGATATTTTGAATTTTCAAAAATCCCCCCCTCCCACTAGTCCGATTTCAGCCATTAACGAACTTGATCTCTCTTTTTACGTAAAACGCTTAAATATGAAGTTTGGTAACGATTAAACAAAAATTGCGACCGCTAGAGCGTTAACAGACAAATATATATATATATATATATATATATATATATATATATATATATATATATATAATTTTGAACGGACCTCGTTTTCGTCATCTCCTGGGTAGGATCGATGGACATTTGAAGAAATTTTTCGAACCTCGCGTCATGAGTACGACCTCAATAGCTGATTTCCCTTAAGGGAAATCTGCTAATAAGAAGATTTTCCGACACCGCCTCGGTTCATGTGATTTTATCTCGCATCAAATTAAATATTTTTAAAGAAGCCAATGAGTGGGGGGGGGGGGGGGGGGGGGGGGGGGGAAGGGTTTTGTGTGTTCTGGGGGCGAGGTTCTTACTGAATGCAGAAATCAAGAAATAACTCGCATAATACTTTTAGCAGATTTCCCTTAAGGGAAATCAGCTATTGAGGTTGTACTCATGACGCGATTTTCGAAATTTTTCTTCAAATGTCCATCGATTCTACCCAGGAGATGACGAAAATGAGGTCCGTTCAAAACTGAATATATATATATATATATATATATATATATATATATATATATATATATTTGTCTGTTACCGCACTAGCGGTCGCAATTATTGTTTAATCGTTACCAAACTCGATATTTAGTCGTTTTATGTAAAAAGAAAGATCAAGTTCGTTAATGGCTGAAATCGGACCAGTGGGAGGGGGGGGGGTTTAGAGGGGAGGATTTTCGAAAATTCGAAATATCTCCGTTACTATACGTCGGACAGAAAAATCATATTGAATCAATCTACTATAAATATTGTTATATTTATACTAACTATAAATATTGTTCTATACATTTATTCTTTATCTTGAATATTAACCGAGATATTTGCATTTGTATTCTGCGTGTGGTCACCAGTTCAGACTTTCCGCCGAAAGCTCTGGTGGCCGTTTCCATAACTATTCCTCCCTCGTGAATAGGTTTAGAGGTTAGGTTAACTGTGCTTTGGGGCTAGAAACTACTGGGTTATTACGCCCTAAATAATGTTTTAGGTTAAGAGGTTTCTTACTACTACAGTTGTTATTAGGCGGATTTCTCTATTGTAAAACTTCACGTGGGAAATCTGCTTAGTTTACGCAGCCCCTGCGTGACGGACTTTTTGATTTTAGTTATTTTCTCGAATGAAAAAAAAATCGTTTTATTTTTGATGCTCTTAAATAAATTGTCAGGATATTTTAAACATATAATCAATGTATTTTTTTGTGTATAATACACAGTTTAAACGGATTCTCCTTTTGCCGTTTAAGGTGTATAATAATGACGAATGTAAGCAATAATGAACGCTGCGACATTATCAATTGATTAATTATTGGAAATGGTAGAAAGCCTATGGCAGTATATCACGATTAGTCTAGCTGAGGCCTATATCAGCCTTCCTCCAGATGGCCGCTATATAATCTCCAATATACATATTCTATCGCATTAAAATTATAATAACCATAAATTTGCAACGATGGTATAGCAGTATATATCAATTGTGGGCTCCATTATGCATATGTATGCGTCGGATTGAATACACACCGACTTCGGGATAGGTGTGGACTGGACTTTTTGTACGCTTCACTGATTGTACGCTATTGTGGTGCGTGAGTTATGTGTTCGAATGGTAGAGGAAGTCTGCCGAAGATGTAACTCAGATTAGTAGAATTGATACTCATATGAATCATAACGAATTCACTCTGGTGAGAAAGTATTAGGTAAAAATCAGCTATTTTTTGAGTTTGGTGACGATTAAACAAAAATTGCGACCGCTAGAGCGGTAACAGACAAATATATATATATACAGTTTTGAACGGACCTCATTTTCGTCATCTCCGGGGTAGGATCGATGGACATTTGAAGAAAAATTTCGAAAATTCCGTCATGAGTACAACCTCAATAGCTGATTTCCCTTAAGGGAAATCTGCTAAAAAGACAACTAAATGAACTTTAAAAACAACAAATAATAAAAAAGTCCATCACGCAGGGGCTGCGTAAACTAAGCAGATTTCCCACGTGTGCCATGAATTTGCATTTATCTCAAAAAGTAATAGTTTAATGAGAACACTATTTGGAATTATTAAATGTCCGTCACGCAGGGGCTGCGTAAACTAAGCAGATTTCCCACGTGAAGTTTTACAATAGAGAAATCTGCCCAAAAACAAGCGTAGTATGTAGTAAAGGGATCACTAAACTTATACACGAGAGAGTACTAAGGAGTAAGGGATCACTAAAACTTATAACACGAGGACGAATAGTTACGAAAACGCCGCCGCCAGAGCTCTCTTTGGAAAGTACCAAACAGCTCATTCCTGCCGACCAATGCAGAATACAAATGCAAATATCTCGGTTAATATTCAAGATACAGAATAAATGTATAGAACAATATTTATAGTAAATTTAATTTGTAATAAGATTGATACTGTACATTTTTTCGGTCTGACGTATAGTAACGGAGATATTTCGAATTTACGAAAATCCTCCTCTTTAAATCCCCCCTCCCACTGGTCCGATTTCAGCCGTTAACGAACTTGATCTTTCGTTTTACATAAAACGACTAAATATCGAGTTTGGTAACGATCACACAAAAATTGCGACCGCTAGAGCGGTAACAGACAAATATATATATATATATATATATATATATATATATATATACAGTTTTGAACGGACCTCATTTTCGTCATCTCCGGGGTAGGATCGATGGACATTTGAAGAAAAATTTCGAAAATTCCGTCATGAGTACAACCTCAATAGCTGATTTCCCTTAAGGGAAATCTGCTAAAAAGACAACTAAATGAACCTTAAAAACAACGAATAATAGAAAAGTCTGTCACTCAGGTGCTACGTAAACTAAGCAGATTTCCCACGTGTGCCATGAATTTACATTTACCGCAGAAGTAAAAGTTTAATAAGAACTCTATTTGGCATTTATTAAAAAATGCAAATATCTCAATGAATAATCAACAGAGTGAAAAACATTCAGAACAACATTTATAGAGCATTACATTTGCAATATCTATAGGATAAAATTGTAACCTCTGTCTGTACATTGATTTTTTTTTCGCGAAATTTCATGATAACTATTCGTTTCACATGTCATAGACACCATAACTCAATTTTGTTTCTTTGGTGTGTGTTTGTTTGTTTGTTACCTTTTCACGCATAAACGGCCGAACCGAATTTTATGAAACATGGTATTTATATTACTACTAATCCAACTTAGACTTTAGGCTATAGTTAATATTCTCTGAGACGAATAGGAGTGGGGGTTATAAGAGAGGCCTGAAATTAAAAATAACAATATTTCGTTTCCTATTGCATTTTCGGCATATATGCCCAAAACAAAAGTTGTTTATTTTGTTATTTGGAGTAAATTTTGTTATATACACTTTTGTCGTATACCCAAGTATAAATGAGTTATTCGTTAAAAACTACTGCGGAAGTCAACAATTTTATTTGGCACAGAAGTCTCAACCGAACTAAATAAAACACTCAGTATGTGTATTAGCACTAACGCCTTCCTTATTAAAAGCCATACTAACATTTCTAGGAATGGGCAGGAATGGGGGTTATAAGGGAGGCCTGAAATTAAAAATAGTGATATTTCGTTTCCTACTGGGGTTTCGGCAAATATGCTATATAACAAAAGTTGTTTATTTTGTTGTTTAGAGAAATTTGCTCAACACATCTTTTCAATATTAACTACCAGGTACCTCACCTGAAAAAAAATAATACAAATGTATGTCAATATTTTGTCCTTAATAATTCAAATCTATGCATAATGCACAGGAAACGGGAAACATGACAATATGAAGGACAGTGAAGACTTACATAAAAAATTAATTATATTATTAAGAAATTCACAGAAACGACGGGTATTAACCCTAATCACTGGGACGGGTAAATGTCAAAATATTGTGCAAAGTAAAGCCTTGCCAAAAAAATACCATCACCATTCAGCCTCAATGAATTCCCGAGCGAAGCCGGGTATCTGAGCTAGTATATACATATATATCAATATATATATAAATATATCTATCTATATATATATATATATGCACACACAATTTAGAACCTCATTTTCGCCATCTCCTAGGCAGGGTTGATGGACATTTGAAGAAAAATGAGTACGACCTCAATCCCTTAAGGGGATTCTGCTAATACAAGAAAAAAGGTTTCAAATGTTAGGTTTATAGTTTATAATTTACTTTAAAGTTGTGCAATCATATTTAAATATATATATATATATATATATATATATATATATAACACAAAAATCTTCACTTTTGAGAACAATGTCGGAGGTAGTAGTCTGCTAGAACGTTGACCATGAAACACGGTCAATAACCTAAAAATCATAAAAGCAATAATGGCAAATAGCGTGCAAGTCTCCGAGTTTATTAAATCAAACCATACATTTCCTTTGAACAATTCTAATCAGTAACTCACGTAGTTCATTAAACACTCGCCAAAAACTAATATTTTTTTGATGCCACGGTAGAAGAAATATTAAGAGTATAATTTTGAAATTTGAATGATGAAAGATAGTTAAATGGCCGTAATGGTAGGACTTGGCAGTTTCCTTCAGAAGATGCACATTTCTTTTGTAAAAGCTGTCAAAGCCTAGAATGACCTGGACTTCTGTTTTCACATCTGACCATTCGTCAAGTTTGCCAGTTTAGACTTCTCCAATAATTCTCAACCCCTGCAAATTCAGGGACCAAGAAAGCTCTCCATATTTTCTTAAATCCTCCAGGTATAGATCTTCTTGGACCATCTTACGGGTGGTTTCAACTCGCCCCAGACAATACAGCCGATCTTCACGACTTTGATGATATTAGGTTTGCGACACGATTCCATCATTTAGGCTTTGTATCTTGATCATTTCTCTGACCAGCAATGCACTTACTCCTTCTGTTTAATTCTCTGGATGTTCAGGCTTAATTGGGATTCAATGCAATGGTCCTAGCCACGCTTTCTTGTATTTTTATTCATTTTCCGAGAGATATGAAGCGAAAAGATGATTCATAGATGGCGTTCAAGATAGTCAATGAAACAGATGTTCCCCCCGTCAGTAACGTTTCAGGAATACTTTTGTCCGGGCTACTTTTTCCGCACGGACGATCCATTTTTCCCAACACTCCCCTCGGGATTATACTTTGCTCGAACCTCAGAGGATTAGACACCGTCGGCTAGGTGTGTGTTTGTCAGGAAGACTGCTGTATACGAGTCAGAGATCGTGTAGAGTTCTCGCATTAAGAGCTGCCGAGACCAGGAACCCCGAGATCTCCTTCTAAGGAGCTGAAGTCGTGCTAGCAACAAGCCACGAAACGGCGAGCATCCCAGCTCTCCTAATATAGTGAAGTGATAGAGGCAGCCTTCTCTATTGTACCTAGGGGCCAAATTATGTTTACATTATTTAGTCATTCGGTATTGTTGGTTGCTCCGGTCTGTCTACAATAGGGCTCACACGGCAACCCCCCCCCCACTAGCATTAGCATCACAAAAGTCCTCATGTTTATGAGAAGCATATGAGGACCCTGAAAGAAAGCAGAACTTTTTTTTATTTTATTAAGTGTTAAAAGACATTGAGGTGAATCAACAGATGTCCATTCACAGTTTTTCCGTGTAGTGAAAAATTCGATGACATGTGTTCAACTGATAAAAAAATCCAACACGCAGAAGCTTGGAAAATTAAGCAGATTTCCAAAGCGCTGGTATCTCCTCAGACACACTAGTGATCTCCTCTCCCCAAATGTTTGTTATTTCTAATCGTAAGGTTGTAGTCATGACGTTATTTTCGAAATAATTCTTCAAATGTTCTTCGTTCCTACATAGAAGATGACAAAAATGATGATGACAAGTAATTTGGTCGTAACTAATCTTGACATATAAACATTTCATACAGTACATAAAACTAAAGGTTGAGTTCACTAATGACAGAAATCGAACCAGTGGGATGGGCGGGGGGATTTAGAGGGAGAGAATTTTGAAAATTTGAAATATGACCGTTATCATATCTCGGATCGAAAAATTGTTAGGACCAATCTTAATGAAAATGGAATTTTCGATAAATGTCAAACACCTCCACTCTTAATACTTCTTTTAATACAGACAAAGTACTTCCGGGACGAACCGTCCCATCATGAGTGCTCTAGAGTTGGTCCCTATTGAGCCAACATCTCCGGCGAGACTGAGATGTTGTTATCTATGTCTTTCAAATACCTTGATACTACTAATCGAGGTATTTGCATTTTTTTAGTTTTCGGCCTTCAGTAAACTCCAACTCCTACTCATATTGATATGAACAATACGCTGTTATATAATGAAACACTTTTTTCAGAGCCCAAATACCAATTAATATTCTCATTGAACTTATAAGCGTTTGAGATGAATGCAAGTACGTGACGATCGTAGGAAATCTGCTTAGTTAACGCAGCCTCAGGGTCACGGGCCTTTAAAAATTTAAAGTCGTTGAGAACAAATGACAGTTTACAGACAGCTAAAAACTAAAAAAAAAAAAAATGTGAATAACCTGCTTAATATCTAAGCAACAAATATATTAATAGAAGGGCAATTGAAGAGAATCAATAGTTTAACAAGATAGAGTTTATAATATGTTTTGATACGACATATATTTCGAGCCGACGCATAATAACGAAGAAATTAAGAATTTTTCGAAATACCCCCTTCTACCGTTTAGCCGTTAACGATTTACGATGGTTTTTAATTTTACATAAAAAGTTTAGATATCGAGTTTGGAAAGGATCAAATAAAAATTTTGACCACTAGAGCTCTAACAGACACACATATATATATATATATATATATATATATATATTTATATATATATAGATATAGATAGATAGATAGATAGATACAGTTTTGAACGTACCTCAATTTGCCACCTTCTGGGTTCGATGGATGGACATTTGAGAACATTTTTCAATAATCGTGTCATAAGTACTACCCGAATAGCTGATTTCCATTTATGTTTCTACCCCTCAGTAGACCGCCACTTTTCACAGACTAATATTAAAAAGAAAAGTCCGTCACGCAGGGGCTGCGTAAACTAAGCAGATTTCCTGCTTGACGTTTTACAATAGAGAAATTTCAGCAGTCAAGGAAACGGCTGAACTAGCTTTTGCTGGGAAAATCACTCTCATCCGTTATCCGCCCGGATATAATAAAAATGCAAATATCTCGGTTAATATTGAAGATAGAGAATAAATATATAATACATTATTTATAGTAAATGTAATTTGCAATAAGATTGATTCTATATAATTTTTCGATCCGACATATAGTAACGGAGATATTTCGAATTCTCGAAAATCCTCCCCTCTAAACCCCCCCTCCCACTGGTCCGATTTCAGCCGTTAACGAAGTTGATCTTTCTTTTTACATAAAACGACTAAATATCGAGTTTGGTAACGATCAAACAAAAAGTGCGACCGCTAGAGCGGTAACAGACAAATATATATATATATATATATATATATAAAATTGTAACCTCTGTCTGTACATTGATTTTTTTCGCGAAATTTCACGATAACTTTTCGTTTCACATGTCATAGACACCATAACTGCATTTTGTTTCTTTGGTGTCTGTTTGTTTGTTTGTTTGTTTATTTGTTTGTTTGTTTATTTGTTTGTTTGTTTGTTTGTTACCTTTTCACGCATAAACGGCTGAACCGAATTTTATGAAACTTGGTATGTATATTACTACTAACCCAACTTAGACTTTAGGCTATATTAATATCCTCTGAGACGAACAGGAGTGGGGGTTATAAGGGAAGCCAGAAATTAAAAATAGCGATATTTCGTTTCCTATTGGTTTTACGGGAAATATGAACATGACAAAAGTTGTTTATTTTGTTATTTAGAGTAACTTTTATTATATACGCTTTTTTCGTATACCGAATTTTAAACGAGATATACGCTAAAACCTATAGCGGAAGTGAATAATTTTATTTGGGACAAAAGACCCAACCGAAATAAATAAAACTCGGTATATGTATTAGCACTAACGCTTTCATTATAACAAGCCATACCAACATTTCTAGTGCCGGGCAGGAGTGGGGGTTATAAGGGAGGTCTGAAATTAAAAATAGCGATATTTCGTTTCCTATTGCTTTTTCATCAAATATGCACATAACAAAAGTTGTTTATTTTGTTATTTAGAGTAACGTTTGTTATATGCACTTTTGCCGTATACGGAAGCATAAATGAGTTATACGCTATAAACTAAAGCGGGAGTCCACAATTTTATTTGGCACTAAAGACTCAACCGAATTAAACCAAACTCGGTATGTGAATTAGTACTAACGCCTTCATTATAATAAGCTATACTAACATTTCCAGGGACGGGGAGGAGTGGGGGTTATAAGGAAGGCCTGAAATTAATAATAGTGATATTGCGTTTCCTATTGCATTTTCGGCAAATATGCACATAACAAAAGTTGTTTATTTTGTTATTTAGAGAAATTTGCTCAACACTTCTTTTCAATATGAACTACCAAGTACCTCACCTGAAAAAATTAATTCAAATGTATGCCAATATTTTCTCCTTAATAATTCAAATCTTTGCATAATGCACAGGAGGCGGGAAATATGACAATATGCAGGACAGTGAAGTCTTACATAAAAAAATAATTTTATTATTTACAAATGCCAACAACGGGTATTAACCCTAAACACTGGAACGGGTAAATGTCAAAATATTGTGCTAAGGAAAGCCTTGCCAAAAATATACCATCACCATTCAGCCTCAAATGAATTCCCGAGCGAAGCCGGGTATCTGAGCTAGTATATATATATATATATATATACACACACAGTTTTGAACGGACCTCATTTTCGTCATCTACTAGTAGGATCGATGGACATTTGAAGAAAAATTTCATCAGTGCAATAGCACATTACTCTTAAGGGAAATCTGCTAATACTAAATATTGTTTCCAATGATCTGTTTCTGTATAGATTTATTTGTAACTCGTAACTGTATTTAATGACGGTGGTATTGTGTTACCAGTATGCAGATTTCTCTATTATAAAACTTCACATGGGAAATCTGCTTGGTTTACGCAGCCCCTGCGTGACGGACTTTTTATATAACTTGAAAGTTAAAATTTACTAGGAAATGTGAGATTGGATGGAAACGCAGTGACCCGGTTATTCATTTTTCAAACTATATTTGTTAAGCCCGAACTAAATACTCGTTAAATTAGGCTCTCAGCACAGACCAACTCTGATTATGCAAGCATATGTTCAGCACAGCTTTCAAATTTGACAGGAACCCTCTGCTGTCTGGATGACAGATTCCCATTGGTCGACTGTTGCAAGCTACGCCCAGGTCAGTGACACTCGTCCGGATGGAAAAAAAAATATATTCCGGGAATGTCTAAATGACCCCCGGCCATCAGATGAAGGACCAAGGAGACCCTCGAATTGCAGCTGAGCCGGAATGCACTTTCCAGCCACGGCTATGCCAGTCATCCGGCGAGCTATCTCCGTTTTTGCAGCCGCCCCCCCCCCACTCAAATTTTCTTCCCAGAAATAATTAGGAGAGGGGGAACGGATAAACAGGATTTTCTTGTTCGGCCATATTTTTTTTAAACTCTTTTTAATTTATATTACTCGCATTTAATGACTTTTAAAGGGAGCCAGTATCAGGTTACGCCGGCATGGGAAACGGTTGATTAATGTTTATTGCCGCAAGCGTTAATGATTCAGTAATGGAGTCACTTAATTAAAGTAATATGCCCTGTAAACCAATATTTTATATTTAAAATGTTTCTTGAAGAGAATGTGAGAGGTAAGCTAGAATTAAAGAAGGTGTAATACAAGAGGGGCATCTTTTACCTTTTCTGCTCTATATATTTGTTGAAGGTACCGCAAAGGAAAATGAAATAAATTATCAGACTTCTAAAACATTATGAGACAAGTGGTTACATTGGATCAGATTTGTGGTGGATTTATACAGGTGAAACGTTATGAAAAATAAATTAAATACCATGCTGCATGTCTCAAGGAGGCATAAATTAGATGAATCTACGTTAATGCTTATAAACCACAAATTTTGGTAGAAAAGTAGAAATAACACAATCAAAACTAAAATGTCTGCCACACAGGTACTGTATAAACTAAGCGGATTTCCTACGTCCTGGTATAGCTTATGATCTCATCCCGCATATATAAAAAACACTTATATATATATATATATATATATATATATATATATATATATATATATATATATATACTAGCGGACCCGACAGACGTTGTACTGCATGATATATCAAGCGATTAGGATATTAAATTTAATAATATTGTTTTAAAAAGATCTTCTTTTAATAACGCAACAAACAACTTTTGTTATGTGCACGTTTGCCTGAAAACAAATAGTAAATAAAATATAGCGAAAACTTGGTACGCAAGAAGAAATGGAAAAATAAGAGAAAGAAAGGAAGACGTTTTAGTTCTATGATTATCTGGTAGAATGCGCACTACACGTTGTAGACCAATAATTGAAATCAAAACCCTCAATAACAATATGCAAATACATAAATATAAATACTGAAAAGAAAATAATTACAACATTCAAATGAAATTAAAATAAATTTGGACAATAAATAACAATGTCTGAAAGTGAAAACCTCTCGCAGCTGAAAACATCTTTATTTAGATGACATACTTAAACCCTAAGGACATACATTAGACAAACATTTTAACATTTCATTACATTTCCAATAACCTCGCCCTTCGCCCTTCGACCGGAGACCTGCTCCATCTGGCGGGCCGATCTGCGGCGCTAAACCATCCGGGGCGTCACCCGAACGCGTATTTAAAAATTCAATCAAATCGGTCCAGCCGTCTAGGAGGAGTTCAGTGACATACACACGTACGCTAGAATTATATATATATAAAGATATATATATATACACACACACACATACATATAGTTTGGAAAGGAAGTCATTTTCAACATCTCCTCAATAATCGCGTCATGAGTACGACCTCAATAGCCGATGTCTGTTAAAATTGTTAACCTCATGAATGAATAATTGATGCAGGTATTTTAACTTGGAACCATCATCACTGAAGTCAATATAATATTCCTGAAATTTACAAAAAAAAAGTTGTGATTCATATGACCTTATAAATTCAACTTTATGAACTTTGATGAAGCTTCTTGAGTATTTCATGCTCGATATCAGAAGTATATGTAATGTTAAGATTCATGGTTTTTGAGATGTGCGGTCTTCCAGATTACCTGCAATGTGATAAGCAAAAGATGTTTATGCTTTCAGTCCTAAGTGACTAGACCATTGACAGAAGTCAAAAATTGTCCAATAAAGGTCGCAAACAGATTTCGAATGTCGACTTTCGAGACATCTGGTATCATCCTGAAAAAATCGCGGAAAATCATCCACCAACAGAAACGAATGAAGTTTCTTTCCAAGTCTGATCTGAGAGGAAACCATCAAAACATCCATCGGCCGCTGAATACTCGCCCGCAAATGAAAAGATTCTTGGAGAGTTAGTGAAAAAGCACCAAAGCAGACCTAATGATTTTAGCCTTATTGGATTGAAGGGTGGATCTGGATGGGGGCGAACTTAGAGTCTGGATAAACCATTACGTCCTTATCTCTCCTCTCTCTCTCTCTCTCTCTCTCTCTCCCTCTCACTCTCTCTTGGTAGCTTTCTATACCAGCGAGTAATTTCATCAAGAGTAGATATGGCTGCCTTCAATAAGAACTAATACCTGGGGGAAGATGGCAGCCTGTGGGTTCCATACTTTCGTTGAATTACGGACTGTCAATAGGCTACTGAGATCTGATGAAGTTACAGAAGTATTCTTACCTCAAGCAGATTTCCCAGTTAATGAAACTACCCTCAGATGTGGTCTTAAACCCAACCTAAATTAACTACAATACATGTACACAACACGTCTGTGGGGCCAGACAGATGGGTAGATTAAGCCCGCCATTAGTCAGTTTATGCTGGCTACAGCCAACGGAGGTATGGCCATCTAACAACTATCGCTTTGAGGCGGAAAATAATAAAATAAAACGGCCTTTATTGCCGTGAAAATAATTTCCCTCAAGATGCCTTTATCGGTTTAGAAGGCGACGGGAAACCACTGCATGTTCACGGGACCACCTTATCCCGTCGACTGTACTGTCCAAAATCAGGTTTACCTGTTCTCGAGATCAATTAATATGAACAGCCTGTAAATCATACACGGATAATAAAAACCTCCGTGTTTCCTCACATAACTACTTCAATTGAGGATTCTTCCTCCAAATTTAAACATACAAATACATTTCGTGTAAAATTGATGTGTCTAATTGGTTGAATACCTGCCAGTTACTTTTATATATCGCAATTTTTGTTTGATCGTTATCAAACACCATCTTTAATCGTCATATGTAGAAAGAAAGATCAAATTCGTTAATGGCTTTAATGGGACCTGTGGGAGGCGGGGGGAGGGGGGTTTAGAGGGGAGGATTTTCGAAAATTCGAAATACCTCGGATATTATTAATCGAAACTTTGTATTGAACCAATTTTTTAGCAAATTAAATGTACTATAAATATTGTTATAGCATTTATTCACTATGCAAAATATTAAGATATTTGCATTTTTCAGTTTTAAGCCTTCAGTACACCCCCAATTCAGATGTGGTTACATAAACAATGTTCTGTTATAAAACTTAACAACAAATATTATTTTCAAGAGATTCTTATTGTACGAGATACATTCATATATGTTCTGGTGACCCCCCCCCCCCTCCTAAGATGTTGAACTACTAAACTTTGATTGATTGAGATTAAAATTGTTCTGATTCATTATAAATTACAGTACTAGATATAGTAAATAGTTTTCTATAAAATTAGTTTGTCATATTCTGATATATTTCAGTAATTGTTTTTCTTTCCGGTGAGTCGTTGGTAGATCTGTTTGTTTACATGTCAGAGGCCGTTCCCCTCTGGAAATTATTAAAATTTACAGAAAGATTTCTTATTACCGTTTGTTGTAATTCACTTGATATTTATGGTGGTGATGTGTTACCAGTATGTAGATTTATTTATTGTTAAACTCCAGGAGGTAAATCTGCTTAGTTAACGCAGCCCCTGCGTGACGGACTTTTTTCAAAATCTGCCTATACGTGAACGAACTCATACATTATTTTTTCGGAATTATTTTACTCTTTTGATAACGGTAGTAAAAATGTAAGACAATGCTTACAAATGTTTAGGTCCATTGATCACACGAGTTAGGGATAGTCGTGAAAGAAAACCGTTTAACGGTCACCCTTATAACCCGGATTTCCATTTGTGAAACCACCTGTGTCGCGTGCGGTACATGAAGGGACGCCGCTAACGATGACGAAGGAGGTTATGATACAGAGATGAATGGCTAGGTAATGGAAGAGAGCTGATAAAGGCCTAGGAAGCAGGAAGCAGTCCCAGCAAACTATCATTAAGCAGTTTGTAGCCGGCTCAAAGGAGGGAGTTCAAACTCAAATACAGAACATTCCCGGAGATCTCTGGTAATGGAGTCCTAGAAATATTAACATCCCTCCGCCATTGTCTAATAATGTAGTCCGGAGTCTGAATTTCATTACATTAAACCCCATTAGATAATAATTGCTTCCATGAATTGTGTTCCGGCGAACATTGGAACCACATTAGATCCTCTCCTCTTATCGACCGCTCAATAGACACCGCTCTGCATTGACTCTTGCAAGTGGACGGTCAGCATCATCAAATCGACATCTCTTCTGCAATCTGCAGGTTAACTCATCTGTAATCTGCAGGTTAACTATTCTGCTACCTGCAGGTTAATTCTTCTGATACTTGCAGGTTAACTTGTCTGCAACCTGCAGGTTTACTCTACCACACCCTGCAGATTAACTGTTTTACAACCTGCAGATTAACTGTTTTACAACCTGCAGGTTAACTCTTCTGCAACTTGCAGGTTAACTTGTCTGCAACCTGCAGGTTAACTCTACCGCACCCAGCAGAATAACTTATCTGCAACCTGCAGGTTAACTCTACTGCTACCTGCAAGTTAACTCTTCTGAAACCTCCAGGTTAACTTGTATGATACCTGCAGGTTAACTCATCTGCAACTTGCAGGTTAACTTATACTGCAACCTGCAGATTAACTGTATTACAACCTGCAGATTAACTGTTTTACAACCTGCAGGTTAACTGTTTTACAACCTGCAGGTTAACTCTTCTGCAACTTACAGGTTAACTGTTTTAAAACCTGCAGGTTAACTCTTCTACAACCTGCAGATTGACTGTTTTACAACTTGCAGGTTCACTCTTCTGCAACCTGCAGGTTAACTTGTCTGCAACCTGCAGGTTAACTCTATCATACCCTGCAGATTAACTGTATTACAACCTGCAGATTAACTGTTTTACAACCTGCAGGTTAACTGTTTTACAACCTGCAGGTTAACTCTTCTGCAACTTACAGGTTAACTGTTTTAAAACCTGCAAGTTAACTCTTCTGCAACCTCCAGGTTAACTCTTCTGCAACCTGCAACGTAACTCATCTGAAACCTCCAGGTTAACTCTTCTGCAACCTGCAGGTTAACTCTTCTGCGACCAGCAGGTTAACTCTTTATGCAACCTACAGGGTAGCACTTCTGCAACCTGCAGGTTAACTCTTCTGCAACCAGCAGGTTAACTCTTCTGCAACTTGCAGGTTAACTATTCTGCTACCTGCAGGTTAACTCTTCTGTAATCTGCAGGTTAACTATTCTGCAACTTGCAGGTTAACTATTCTGCTACCTGCAGGTTAACTCATCTGTAATCTGCCTTCTTGTAATAACCTTCAGTAAATCTTCCCTAGTACTCCTCGAATCGTGACTTAGAAATAGAGAATATTTGGCGAGATGACTTAATACTGCGTCGTAGAAAGTGAAAAATCTGCTACGTTTATGCAGCCCCCAGTGACGGACATCGCAGTCCTGTGTAAATCCAAAGAAACGTCCGTCACGCAGAGGCTGCGTAAACTAAGCAGATTTCCCACGAGAAGTTTTACAATAGAGAAATTTGCCTAATTACAACTGTAGTAGAAGAAACCTCTAAATCTAAAACATTATTTAGGGCGTAATAACCCCCCTTCCCTAGCTTCTAGCCCCAAAAAAGCAGTTAACGCTAACCTCCTAAACCTATTCGCACGAGGGACGAATAGTTATAGAATCGGCCGCATCAGGAGCTCTCTGGCGGAAAGACCGATCATAGCCTACTGGCGACCACACGCAGAATGACAAATGCAAATATCTCGGTTAATATTAAAGATACAGAATAATATGTATAGAACAATATTTATAGTACATTTCTAATTGTTGCAATAAGATTTTTTTCTATACAAGTTTTCGGATCCGACGCATATATATACGGAGATATTTTGAATGTTTCAAAAAATCCCCCCTCTAAACCCCCTCTCCCACTGGGTCGATCTTCAGCCATTAACGAACTTGATCGTTCCTTTTTACATTTAATAACGATTAAATTTCCGAGTTTGGTAAAGATCAAACTCAAAAATTGCGACCGCTAGAGCGTTAACCGACAATTATAAATGTATATATATATTTATACATATATATATATATATATTTATATATATATATATATATATATAAATATATATATATATATATAATTTTTAACGGACCTCATTTTCGTCATCTCCTGGGTAGGATCGATGGACATTTGAAGAAATTTTTCGAAACTCGCATCATGAGTACGACCTCAATAGCACCTTTCATAAAAGAAATATTTAAGAAAGTGTATTAATCTCAGTATAAATACCTCTTACTATTCTCATTAGGTGACTCGGTTAGAATTACGTAATTTAATGGAAGTTTTGGCCAGTAAATGTTAGATGATTTTCCGCAGTAACCTGCACCAGGGAAGACTATTTAGTATCTGCAGACGGACTTATTTCAATCCCAGTTCTACTAATGACAAATTAATTAAAGGCAATTAAACCATTTATGGCGTACGTAACAATCTACCGGAAATAATGGACTTGTTGTTGTTCCGGTCCATTGTTATCAATAGGAGTATTCCATTGTGTAAAGTCAGCTGCAGTAATCCTCCTTCTGGTTCCGGTGTTCGTACGATGAGCAGTATTTCCTACCTTCTCCAACACTGATTCCCATCCAGGGGGCGACTACATGTTCCTGACTGATAGGGTAATCTCTCGGTGTCCGTTCAAGTAAAGAACGCTTCATTCTACATAATACCACTTATTGGGTAAGTTGAAGTTATCTCATTTGGATTTAACAAAGTTCATATAAGAAAGATTGAGGTCGCTCATATGACAAATTAAACATAATGCTATGCCTTTTCTAGCCCAATTAACTGTAAACCCATATATACATAATAAGAGTATCAGGGGCACGGCTCATATATATATATATATATATATATATATATATATATATATATATATATATATATTTGTCTGTTACCGCTCTAGCGATCGCAATTATTGCTTTATCATTGCCAAACTGGATATTTAATCGTTTTTTTAAAAGAAAGATCAAGTTCGTTAAAGGCTAAAATCGGACAAGTGGGAGGGTGGTTTAGAGGGGGTGATTTTCGAAAATCCGAAATATCTTCGTTACTATACGTCAGGTCGAAAAAGTGTATAAAACCAATTTTATTTAAAATTAAATTTACTGTAAATATTGTTATATATTTTTATTCTCTATCTTGAATAATAACCGAGATATTTGCATTTGTTTCAGTTTTCACTCATCAGCAAACCCCAACTTTTACTAATGCTACATAAACAATATTCTGTTATATAATAAAGCACAATATATTGAAATATTGTTTTCAATCGACAATTATTATAGGAGAAACATGTAAATATGTTCTGGTGACCAACCTCCCCCTCCTCGTTTCAAGTTTTTGGACTACTAAATTTGAGATAACAATTATTCTGATTCATTACAATTTACAGTACTAGCTATAAAAAATAGTTTTCACCGTATATCCCAAATTGACTGACTGTCTACCAAGAGACGATTTAGAGATTCCACATGACTAACAGGAACTATTGACAGAGGAAATACACAGATACAATCATTACACATCTAAAAAAAAACATTCATATATACAGCATACTATAGTCCACAATTTTTAAAACAACTCTTAATTTTTCTACTACGTTAGCAGGGTGTATACATGTTTATTAGCAGATTTCCTTCTCGAAATTGTTTCCTCAAATGTCCAACGATCCTACCTAGTAGATGATGAAAATGAGGTCCGTTCAAAACTGTATATATATATATACATATGTGTGTGTATAAATTTCGAAATATCTCCGTTACTATAGGTCGGATAGAAAAATTGTAATAAAACAATCTTATTGCAAATTAAATTTACTATAAATGTTGCTTTATACATATTTTCCTTATAATGAATATTAACCGAGATATTTGGATTTTATAGTTTTCCGCTTTCAATAAACCCCCACTCCTACTAATGTCATATTAATAATAAGCTGTTATATTATGAACCACTTCATTACAAGGTTAAATACCAAATATTGTTTTCAACAAACCTTTACTAAACGAGATACAAACAAATACATTCTTTCAACCCCCCCCCCTCCCTTTTCCTTGGATTACTAAAATCTGAGTTTATTGAGATAGAAATTATTCTGATTCATTTCAAGTTACTCCACTAGCTATACCTAGTTCAATAGTAGTAGTTAATAGGTTTCAATAAAATAAAAACCTATTGGAATTAGGCTGAGTAACATAACATACAAACTATTACAAAACTCAAACAGTCTTGATGAATACGACCCAACTCCACCTTGGACAATTCAAGAAATATCTATAGATACAGGAATCACCAAACTCATAAAACAAATCGTCCCAAGAGATCAAATATTGGAAAATAAAGGAAGCTTTCATTAATAAAATAGAGAAAAATATCAACACCCAAAAATCAATATACACTGATGGTTCGAAAATTAACGAGTCTTCCTCCTGCGCCTACTACGAAGAAAATGAAAAATTCAAAGTCAACAAATTAACCAGCATCTATTCCGCCGAACTATTCGCTCGCAATTCAATCCGCTTTATATCACTGCATTTGCAAATACTCGACTCAAGAAAAATTCCTGATTTGCACTGACTCGTGGAGTGCCCTATTGAGTATCAAAGATGTATTTACAAAAAACCCACAAGTCAAAAAAAGACAAAATCAAATACAAATGCTCCGAGAACTAAAAAGGGCCGTTCTACTTCATGTGGATTCCAAGCCACGTGGGAATAGATGGAAACGAAAAAGCAGATTTAGCAGCCAGAGAAGCCCATCAACTCGACACCATCACCCCAACAACAATTACATCTGCTGAACTCTACCAACCACTCAAGAAGAAATTAATAGAAACTGGCAACACATGTGGAATGAAACCAAGAACAATAAACTAAAAACTATTAAAACCACCATCCACGTCCATGGAAATATTCGACAAGAGACAACAGAAGAGATGAGGTTGTATTAGGAAGACTGCGAATTTGGGCACACACGACTTACGCATGGCTATCTTATGACAAAAGGTCAACCCCCGATTTGTGAGAAGTGTAACACAGAACTGACTATATATCACATATTAATGGAGTGTCATAAGTATACAGATATTAGAAACAAATGCAATATTTCCAATAATATAAAAGTGGCCCTTGGAGATGACCCGAAAGAACTCGATAAATTGTTTAATATTGTAAAAAACACGAGTTTATACAAAGAAATTTAAAGTGCAATTGCTCGTATCCTCGTTTATATTGTTTAAAATGGCGATATGGATGAGGATACCAAAATGGTGAATTATAAATGTTGCAGGGCGATGATAACCTGGTAGTTTTTTCGCCCTTAAACCCTATACAACAACAACAACACTTCAATAAAATTATTGTTATATTCAGAGTGTACTTCATTAGTTTTTCATCTTTCCGGTATAGAATAATTTTATCTATTCAGCACTTCGAAGTTGGTTGCCCTGTTTGTTGACAATTCAGACGCATTCCGCTGTAGATATTATTAACTTGTAAATTGACTGCATGATTTCTTATTACCGTTTCTATTTATTCACTTAACATTCATAGATGTGTTACCAGTATGTAGATTTATCAGTTACAAAGCTGGGAAATCTGCTTAGTTTACGCAGCCCTTGCGTGACGGACATTTTTAATTTATTCTTTTGCTTTTTTTTCTTAGTCTTTTTCCTTTCTATTCTTATATTTTTATATATAAGACTTACTTTCATTACCTTGATGATTTCATACGCCATGTGTTTCATACACAATAGCTTTCCCTACATATAGACTTTGGTACGCCAATGAATTGTTTCAAGAAATCGTCATTTTCCATTGTTCATTTCTTATATATTTTTTGTAATATTTTTTTTTTGTGTGTTGCTTTTTAGACCTGAGTAATAAGTGAACCACCATCGTAGCGGAACTCATTTAAATAAAAAAAAGTCCGTCACGCAGGAGCTGCGTAAACTAAGCAGATTTCCCCTGTGAAGTTTTACAATAGAGAAATCTGCATACTGGTAACACAATACCACCGTGATTAGATAATGAGAAATCATTCAGTTAATTAAAATAAATTCCCAACTGAAACGGCTTCTGAATTGTAAGAATAATTTATATTTTAATAACTCAAATTTTAGTAGTCCAAGAACTAAAGAAGGGGGGGGGGCGGATGAACAGAACGTATTTGCATAAATCTCACAAAGTAAGGAAGGTAAGGTAAAGTTACAAACGACAGGTTAAGAAGAAGCTTCCGCCTGAGCCGAGAAATGACTAAGATGGCCGACGTAATCCGACCTATAGCCGACCACAGACTTCATAAAAATGCAAATATCTCCGTTAATATTCAAGATAGAGAATAAATGTATATAACAATATTTGTAGTAAATTTAATTTTCAGTAAGAGTGGTTATACAATCTATCGATCCGATGCATAATAACGGAGATATTTTGAATTTTCGAAAATCCCCCCTCTTGTCCGATTTCAGCCATTAACGAACTTGATCTGTCTTTTTACATAAAACGGTTAAATATCGAGTTTCGTAACGATAAAACAAAAATTGCGACCGCTAGAGAGTTAACAGACACACACACATATATATATATATATATATATATATATATATATATATATTTTTTTAATGGACCTCATTTTCGTCATCTCCTGGGTAGGATCGATGGACATTTGAAGAAAGATTTCGAAAATCGCGTCATGAATACGACCTCAATAGCTGATTTCCCTTAAGGGAAATCTGCTAAAAAAAATTCGGAATCGATCATTGGGTTAAATAAATTGAACTGAGAAATATAGTCTTCAGTGAACTTATTCATGTGGCAAAGAAATTCTATAGGATTATTTTTTTTCCGTTATAAATATTTCCTTGGAAGTTCTTACTGATAAGAACAGCGATAAACATAATAACAATGACAAGCATTGAGAATGTGTCCAAATGATTTTTCTCGGTATTTATCAGCTGTCGGCTAAACTACTGGAGATAAATCCGGGCGATGAAGATTACTACTGGAAGCGGACGATATCAAATATATAAATTGGTCGATAAAATTTATTGCTCTGATAATGGATTAGAATAGAGAGAGAGATAATGAGCGGAAGGCGATAACAGGAATCGCTGAAGATGATAATTGAGTGAGGTCAAGATATTCACAGGATGTCATTATGCACTATCTCCAAGATTCATTGCGAAAAATATCTGTTCTTGGGATGTATAACTCAGAGGATTACACGGCGCGCAGGCGCGATTTACAATTCAATGACAAGTAATGATGTATAACACGAGAAGTCCGCTTAATCAATCATCCCCATATATATTTTTATTTTTTATTTTTTTTCTTCATATCCGTTATTACCTGTCAATGTATTTTTACTGTTTCCCTCGACGAACATCGGCCATCAATTGTACACAAGGATTTTATGCTTTTCTTCATATAATCTGATCCAGCCTAGTATATCGTAAAAATAAGGTCCAAAGAATATATATATATATATATATATATATATATATATATATATGTGTATATATAGGGTGCCCCATCATCCTGTGCCACCCCCTAAAAATTTCCACATATTTTAATACAAGGCTGAGACATATTTTAACACAATTGTGATCGCTGAAGAATTTTTTTTTAATTATTTTCTATTTTATTTCAGACTTTATTTCTCTTACTATAGACTTGTTTCAAAGATAGTTTTGTTGCCTAAGACTTTTATTTCGGAGCATTTTTCAATAAAAGTCCGTCACGCAGGGGCTACTAACTAAGCAGATTTTCCCACGTGAATTTTAATAATAGAGAAATTTCACTAGAGCCGAACAGTTACGAAAGAGGCCGAACTAGCTTTTGGCGGGAAACTCACTCTCGTCCGTTATCGGACCACATAACAATGAATAAAAATGCAAATATTTCGGCTAATATTCAAGATAGTGAATAAATGTATATACCAATATTTATAGTAAATTTCATTTTCAATAAGATTGATTCTATACAATATTTCGGTCCGATGTATAGTAATGGAGATATTTCGGAAATCCCACTGGTCCGATTTCTGCCATTAACGAACTTGATCTGTCCTTTTACATAAAATGACTAAATATGGTAACGATTAAACAATAATTGCGACCTCTGGAGCGGTAACAGACAAATATATATATATATATATATATATATATATATATTATATATATATATATCTTAATATATATAAATCTCCTGTCACGATGTTTGTCCGCGATGGACTTCTAAAGTACTTAACAGATTTTAAATTAAATTGGCACACCGTGAACAGTATGGTCCATCTTGAGAGATAGGCTATATTAATTTTCTCTTAGACGAACAGGTGTGGTGGTTATAGGGGATGCCTTAAATTAAAAGTCGTGAAACTTCGTTTTCTATTGGTTTTTTTCGCAAATATGCACATAACAAAAGTTGTTTATTTAGTTATTTAGAGTAACTTTTGTCATAAACACTTTCATCGTATTCCGAAGTTTATATGAGTTATACGCTTTTGACTTTAGCGGGAGTGATCAATTTTTTTTGGGTCAAAAGACGCATCCGAAATTTTTAAAACTCGGTATGTGTATTAGCACTAACGCTTTCGTTATAAGAAGCCATACCTAGTTTTCTAGGGACGGGCAGGAGTGGGGTTATAAGGGAAGCCAAAATTAAAATTAGCGATATTTCGTTTCCTATTTCTTTTTCGGCAAATATAAACATAACAAAGGTTGTTTACTTTGCTATTTAGATTAACTTTTGTTATATACACTTTTTTCGTATACCGAATTATAAACGAGGTATACGCTAAAACCTATAGCGGAAGTGAAAAATTTATTTGGCACAAAAGACTCAACCGAACTAAATAAAACACTCAGTATGTGTATTAGCACTAACGCCTTCCTTATAAAAAGCCATACTATTTCTAGGGACAGGCAGGAGTGGGGGTTATAAGGGAGGCCTGAAATTAATAATAGTGATATTTCGTTTCCTATTGTAGTTTCGGCAAATATGCACATAACAAAAGTTGTTTATTTTGTTATTTAGAAAAATTTGCTCAAGAATTCTTTTCAATATGAACTACCAGGTACCACACGTGGAAAAATTTATTCAAATGTATGTTAATATTTAGTCCTTAATAATTCAAATCTATGCATAATGCACAGGAAGCGGGAAATATGACAATATGGAGGACAGTGAAGTCTTACATAAAAAATTAATTTTATTATTAACAAATCCACAGAAACGACGGGTATTAACCCTAAACACTGGGACGGGTAAATATCAAAATATTGTGCAAAATAAAGCCTTGCCAAAAAATACCATCAACATTCAGCCTCAAATGAATTCCCGAGCGAAGCCGGGTATCTAAGCTAGTATATATATATATATATATATATATATATATATATATATATATATCTATATATATATATATAGTTTCTGATATAAAGATTTGTGCATTTTACGGCTAAAGGATGCGTCAAGTTGAAAAAGTCACTGATATAAAATCGTTAATTTTTTACAGGAACCAGTCATAAAAAGTATGGCATTCCATTTGGAAATTCGAAAGTTACGGTCGCTGGAGAAGTCCTGGAGAAGGTTACGAGGTTGAATACGGACTGAAAAAAATCTTCAGGGTTCAAAATTATGGCAGACCAAGTCACAGCTTTTTATTAACACGATTAGCGATTTTAAGGAGGTGGCACGGAAACTGTGTTTATATACTACCCGTAGTTAGCACCACCACTTCTAATCATGTTATATTAATTAACAATAAGCTGTTATGTCATCTCCGAAATAGGATCGATGGACATATGAGGAAATGTTTCTTATATCGCGCCCTGAGTACATCCTACACAATTGATTTCTTTTTTTGAGAAATCTGCAGAAACTATTTAATTCCTAAGTAATCAAACTATAACCTGGGCGAAAACAAACTATCATAATTTCCAAATCTTCCCTAAGCAGTTTTAATGGAACATTAGTTTCTTTCCATTCTATTATGGCCGAAGAAAAAATATATTCAATTAGACCAGATGAAAAAATAATAACCAAAACAATCATTAGGGTTTTATTACGGAAAGTATATAAACAAGGAACTTCTTGCTCGTAAATCCATTTTACGGCTAGTAATTATTTAAGAAATTAAACATTTGTTGAACTTCTCATTTGTGGTCATTAAATCGATTTTATAGTATCAATTAGTATTTCTACATTCAGCCTTCGTAATGTTTATGAGGATCATTGAATTATATCTGGTTGCAAAATAAAACTACGTGTTCAAAGTTCTTGATTTAATTTCTTTATTTCCTCATTCTCGAAAATAAAATAGAAAGTCAGTCACTCATGGGCAGCGTAAACTAAACATATTTCCCATATGTAGGAATGGCACACCGCTGTTTTTATCTCAGCAATGGTGAGTGGTAAGTAAAAAGTAAATTAGCAACGTCATCACAATAACTATTTGCAGGAATCTCAAATAATAAAGATCCGTTGAAAACTTTATTTAGTATTTATGCGTAGAATAAGACGTTTCACGATAAAGTCACTTAATTTTTAAAGCTCGATGACTAAAAGTGGGGGTTTACTGAAGGCTGAAATCTATAAAGTCCATCAGGCACGGATTTCCATATCTCGCCACGTAATCAAACTGGAAACCAGAAAACACGAATTACTTCCTTAATATTCGAATTTTGGAAAAATGCATAAAACAAAAATTTTAGAGAAGAAATATTTTAACAAGATTCATTCTATAACATTTTTTAACCCAATTCATAATAACGGAGAAATTTTGAATTTTCAAATTCCCCCCCTAAACCCCTTCTTATTTCTGATCCGATCTCGAATAACAAAAATGAACAAAGAGCGAATAAGATCATTATTTGTTCACTAAAACAGTTAAATAATAAATAAATATATCTAAAAATCCCTCACGCAGGGGCTGCGTGAACTAAACAGATTTCCCACGTGAAGTTTTACATAGAGCCGAAGAGTTAAGAAAACGGCCGACCTAGCTTTTGGCGGGAAACACTCTCATCCGTTATCCGCCCCGATTTCATAAAATTGCAAATATCTCGGTAAATATACAAGAAAGAGAATAAATGTATATAACAGTATTTATAGCAAATTTAATTTGCAATAAGATTGATTCCATACAATTTTTCGATCCGACGTATAGTAACGGAAATATTTCAAATTGTGGAAAATCCTCCTCTCTAAACCCCTCCTCCCACTGGTCCGATTTCAGCCATTAACGAACTTGATCTTTCTTTTTACATAAAACGACTAAATATCGAATTTCGTAACGATCAAACATAAATTGCGATCGCTAGAGCAATAATTGACAAATATATTATATATATAATATATATATATATATATATATATATATATATATATATATATATATACTAGCTCAGATACCCGGCTTCGCCCGGGAATTCATTTGAGGCTGAATGGTGATGGTATTTATTAGCAGGCTTTACACTGCACAATATTTTGACATTTACCCGTCCCAGTGTTTAGGATTGATACCCGTCGTTGCCGTGGATTTGCTAATAATAGAATATTTGTTCGATAAGGCTTCACTGTCTTCGATATTTTTATATTTTCCGTCTCTTATACATGTAAATATGGTGAATTTTTATTTCCGCCTCCCTTATAACCCCCCTCCCGTTCGAACCTAAAAATTTTAATATAGCTTATAATCATGGAAGAATTAATGCTAATTGACATACCGAGTATTTTGTTAAGTTCGGTTCAGCCGTTAGTGCCCAATAAAATTGTTGGCTCCCGCTAAAGTTTTAACGTATAACTCATTTTTACTTAGGTATACGACAAAAGTGTATATAACAAAAGTTACTCCAAATAACATAATAAACAACTTTTGTTATGTTTATATTTGTGGAAAAACCAATAGGAAACGAAATATCGCTATTTTTAATTTCAGGCTTCTCTTATAACCCCCACTCCTGCCCGTCCATAGAAATGTTGGTATGGCTTATTATAAGGAAGGCGTTAGTCTAATTCACATACCGAGATTTACTTAGTTCGGTTGAGTCTTTTGTGCCTAATAAATTGTTGACTCCCGCTATAGTTTTTAGCGTATAACTCATTTATACTTCCGTATACGGCAAATGTGCATATAACAAAAGTTACTCTAAATTACAAAATAAACAACTTTTGTTATGTTCATATTTGTGGAAAAACCAATAGGAAACGAAATATCGCTATTTTTAATTTCAGGCCTCCCTTATAACCCCCACTCCTATTTGTCTTAGAGAAAATTAATATAGCCTAAAGTCTAAGTTGGGCTATTAGTAATATACATACCAAGTTTCATAAAATTCGGTTCAGCCGTTTATGCGTGAAAAGGTAACAAACAAACAAACAAACAAATAAACAAACAAACAGACACCAAAGAAACAAAATGCAGTTATGGTGTCTATGACATGTGAAACGAAAAGTTATCGTGAAATTTCGCGAAAAAAATCAATGTACAGACAGACGTGACAATTATATATATATATATAATATATATAATATATATAAATATATATATATGTATATATAAATATATATATATATATATATATTATATATATATATAATATATAATATATATACTAGCTGAGATACCCGGCTTCGCTCGGGAATTCATTTTGGGCTGAATGTTGGTGGTATATTTTTGGCAAGGCTTTACTTTGCACAATATTATGACATTTACCCGTCCAGTGTTTAGGGTTAACACCCGTCGTTTATGTGGATTTGTTAATAATAAAAATTATTTTTTATGCAAGACTTCACTGTTCTGCATATTGTCATATTCCCGTTTCCTGTGCATTATGCATAGATTTGAATTATTAATGAGGAAAATATTGAACATACATTTGAATAAGTTTTTTCAGTTGAGGTACCTGGTAGTTCATATTAAAAAGAAGTGTTGAGAAAATTTCTCTAAATAACAAATTAAACAACTTTTGTTATTTGCATATTTGCCGAAACCACAATAGGAAATCACTATTTTAATTTCAGGCTTCCCTTACAACTCCCACTCCTGCCCGTCCCTAGAAATAGTATGGCTTATTATAAGGAAGGCGTTAGTGCTAATTCAAATACCGAGTTTGGTTTAGTTCGGTTGAGTCTTTTGTGCCAAATAAAATTGTGGACTCCCGCTATAGGTTTTAGCGTATAACTCATTTATACTTCCGTATACGGCAAAAGTGCATGTAACAAAAGTTACTCTAAATAACAAAACGAATAACTTTTGTTATGTGCATATTTGTTGAAAAAGCAATAGGAAACGAAATATCACTATTTTTAATTTCAGGCCTTCCATATAACCCCCACTCCTGCCCGTCCCTAGAAATGTTAGTATGGCTTATTATAAGGAAGGCGTTAGTACTAATTAAAATACCGAGTTTGGTTTAGTTCGGTTGAGTCTTTTGTGCCAAATAAAATTGTGGACTCCCTCTATAGTTTTTAGAGTATAACTCATTTATACTTCCGTATACGGCAAAAGTGAATATAACAAAAGTTACTCTAAATTACACAATAAACAACTTTTGTTATGTTTCATATATGCCAAAAACCAATAAGAAACGAAATATCGCTATTTTTAATTTCTGGCTTCCCTTATAACCCCCACTTCCTGCCCGTCCCTAGAAATGTTGGCAAGGCTTGTTATAATGAAAGCGTTAGTGCTAATACACATACCGAGTTTTATTTAGTTTGGTTGATTCTTTTGTGCCATATAAAATAGTTCACTTCCTCTATAGGTTTTAGCGTATATCTCGTTTATAACTCGGTATACGACGAAAGTGTATATAACAAAAGTTACTCTAAATAACAAAATAAACAACGTTTGTTATGTGCATATTTGCCGAAAAACCAATAGGGATCGAAATAGCGCTATTTTTAATTTCTGGCTTCCCTGATAACCCCCACTCTTGTTCGTCTCAGAGGATATTAGAGTATAGCCTAAAGTCTAAGTTGGGTTAGTAGTAATATACATACCAAGTTTCATAAAATTCGGGTTCAGCCGTTTATGCGTGAAAAGGTAACAAACAAACAAACAAACAAATAAACAAACAAACAGACACCAAAGAAACAAAATGCAGTTATGGTGTCTATGACATGTGAAACGAAAAGTTATCGTGAAATTTCGTGAAAAAAATCAATGTACAGACAGAGGTTACAATTTTATATATATATATATAGTTTTGAAACTCATTTTTGTCATCTACTAGGTAGGATCGATGGAGATTTGAAGAGAAAAATGTCGGAAATTCCGTCATGAGTACAACCTCAATAGCTGATTTCCCTTAAGGGAAATCTACTAATACTTTTCTTCGGCCATAATAGAATGGAGAGAAACTAATGTTCCATTAAAACTGTTTAGTGAAGATTTGGAAATTATGATAGTTTCTTTTCGCCCTGGTTATAGTTTGATTACTTAGGAATTAAATAAATTATAAAATTTATCATGATTATTACGACGTTAGTTTGAGTAGGGGTTAATGACGTCCGAAAACCAAATAATCCGCATATCTAACATTCACATTAGTGTTATATGTACATAACAAGTTTTATAGGCTATTCCATTTACAAAATGATTGGTTCTATAGACATCTTTGATGCTAAGTATATTAACGAAGAAATATTGAGTTTTTGAAAATCCTCCACTCTAAACTCCCCTCTCCCACTTCCGTTTTAACCGTTAATAAACTCGATAATTATAAAACGCTTACATATCGACTTTCGTAACGATAAAACAAACATTGTGACCACTACAGTGGAAACACTCGCACAAACATATATATTTATAATTGCCTCGCTCAATATTTTTAGACGAGGTACTAAAAAGTTTTTTAATTAACTATTGTTATACAGATGAATATATTATATAATATATTTCGTATTTCACAATATAAGAATTTTTTAAATTGGAGTTGGCTACTAAATGACAGCTTGTGAAGGAGTGGTACATTTGAAACGCGTTGGGAATGAAATAAATGGTTATATAAAGGAATGATTATTTTTCTGATCCTTTGGCTCTAAAACAATATATATATATATATATATATATATATATATATATATATATATATAATAAGTAACCTCTGTCTGTACATTGATTTTTTTCTCGAAATTTCACGATAACTTTTCGTTTTACATAGAAACCATAACTGCATTTTGTTCTTGTTTGGTGTCTGTTTGTTTGTTACCTTTTCACGCATAAACGGCTGAACCGAATTTTAGAAAACTAGGTATGCGTATTACTACTAGCCCAACTTAGACTGTAGGCTATATGAATATTCTCTAAGACAAACAGGAGTGGGGGTTATAAAGAAGGCCTGAAATTAAAAAGAGCGATATTTCGTTTCCTATTGCTTTTTCAGCAAATATGCCCATTACAAAAGTTGTTTATTTTGTAATGTAGAGTAAGTTTTGTTATATGCACTTTTGCCGTAAACGGAAGTATAAATGAGTTATACGCTAAAATCTATAGCGGGAGTCCACAATTTTATTTGTCACAAAAGACTCAACCGAACTAAACCAAATTCGGTATGTGAATTAGCACTAACGCCTTCCTTATAATAAGCCATACTAACATTTCTTGGGACGGGCAGGAGTGGGGGTTATAAGGAAGGCCTGAATTTAAAAATAGCGGTATTTCGTTTCTTATTGCATTTTCGGCAAATATGAACATAACAAAAGTTGTTTATTTTGTTATTTGGAGTAACTTTTGTCATATTCATTTTTGTCTTTTAACAAAGTATAAACGAGATATACACTATAAACTAAAGCGGGAGTCAACGATTTCATTGAGCGCTAACGAGTAAACCGAACTTACAAAAACTCGGTATGTCAATTAGCATTAATTCTTCCATGATTATAAGCTATATTAAAATTCTTAGGTTAGAACGGGAGTGGGGGTTATAAGGGAGGCCTGAAATAAAAATTCGCGATATTTCATTGTCTATTTGTCTACGGGAAATATGACAATTTGGAGGACAGTGAAGACTTACATAAAAAATTAATTTTATTATTAACAAATGCCAACAACGGGAATTAACCCTAAACACTGGGACGGGTAAATGTCAAAATATTGTGCAAATTAAAGCCTTGCCAAAAAAATACCAGCACCATTCAGCCTCAAATCAATTTCCGGGCGAAGCCGGGTATCTTTGCTAGTATAGATATATATATATATATATATATATATATATATATATATATATATATCATTGAATGGACCTCATTTCGGTCATCTGCTAAGTAGGACTGATAAACTTTTGAGGAAAGTTTGTTAAAAATCTACTAAAAATAGCCAATACCTCGGTCAATCTTTAAGATAGAAACAATTCGTACATATGTATTTATATATTTCAAGAAGGCTGCACCTTCACATTTTTTCGATCAGGCCTATAATAACGAATATATTTTGAATTTTCGAAATTTCTACTCCCTAACCCCCCCCCCTCTTTCCCCATCCCACAAGTTTTGATATCAGCGGTTAACGAACTTGATATTTAGTATTACTATTTTATATGTATTCAATTGTATTTTATAGAACATTTAAATGTATATATATATATATATATATATATATATATAAATTTTGAACGGACCTCATTTTCGTTAAGTGGATCGATGTACATACTTGATGAGTATGACCTGAATAGCTGATTACCCTCAAGGGAAATCTGCTAAATCGTCCCACAAGCATTTTCTTACCAATTAAACTACTCTTGAACGAATCTTTATTCCAGTGGCATTGCATATAATAACAAAATAAAGCTATGCTCGATAAATATAAATAAATAAAGGGGGGGAAACTATTAAAAAATTCATTGCGCGCTTTTATTATGAGAATGGCCCAATTCTGACAATTATATTCACTTTCGTGACGTAGAATTCTTTTCTTTGCATATTCATTCCTTTTCTTCCCCCCGCGCGCCATTTTCCATTCATTTCATGCTATTCTGATGGAATTCATTTAGATGAATTAGTAAATCCGTGGTTATATATTGATTATTCTCTCGTGAATAAATTAACTTTGCCGTCTGGGACAGGTAATGAGTCAAATATTAATGGGTAAAACACACTCGCAGATACAGTAATCATTCAAATATTTATTCATAAGTCATTTTAATTATCCTAATAACTAAATTTGGATAAAACAATTACACATAATCGACTTGCTAAATATATTAATTTTGTCGTCTCGAACAATAACTAAAACATTAAATAAGCATTTATTATTCAAATATATATAATAGAATTTTAATAACATAATACCCTAATAAAGCAATGCATATGATAAACATACATGAAACAATATGTTCATTACAATTGGCATCGGGGTGACTTCGTCAAATATTAATTGATTAAATTCACCAACTGGGAGTAATGATATATTTATATTTTTTCCAGTTGATTCCCATCGGGGGTCTCGGTCCTGGCGAATTTCGATGCAAGTAGTCAAAAACTTTATTGAAATAATAAAAAAAATATTCGCATTAACAAAAACATAATACACTTTGTATACACCGACAGTAAAGTAACGATACAAAAACTACAGAACCGTACAACCTACGACCCGTTAACAACACAAATCAGAGAACTCATAGCAGAATTAAATCATATTAACATGGATTAAATCATATTTTTCATGGATTAAAGCACATTCTGATAATTTTGGAAATTAATTGGCTGCTAAGTCTGCTTCATAAGATTCCCAATTACCGGAATGTTACAATAAAATCTCCAAAGCCCACGTAAAATATATGTTAAAAGCTCATCTAACTGAAAAGTGGCAACAACAATGGACTGTAACTAATAAAGGACAACATTTAAAACTTTTCATTCCAAACATTAACACATATTTCAACAGCAAAAACGTACAAACAGACTTTTATATTGCACAATTAGTAACAGGTCATGGTTCACTAAATTCCCCTGTGATTACTCAACTCCACAAACAAGTCAACACTTAATATACGATTGCAGACTACTGACTAACGAACGACAAAAACTAAAACAAGACATTGAACAAAAAAAAAGGCAAATTTCCAATAGAAGAAGACAAGTTATTTTTAAAATATAATAATGCTTTTAAAATATTTGCAGAACATGCTTTTGATGCTATTAATCGGTTGAATACTTATTATAGCTGATACAACTACAATACTTAAAATATTTATAGAATAATCATTATTTCTTTTCTCTTTTTCTTTTTCAGATTAATAATTTTCTCTTTATATGTTTTTACTTTACTTTTAACGTTATTATTGTTAATTCTTTATATATATATATATATATATATGTCATACTTTTAAATTATTTATGTATAAATTAATTGTAACACACTATAAATGCATGTGATATGCTAACTTGCACGGGACATGCAGAAACTAATAAACGGCCTTCTTATAGGGTTACTATAGGAAGGAAACAAATAAAAAAAGTCCGTCACGCAGGGGCTGCGTAAACTAAGCAGATTTCCCTCGTGAAGTTTAGTAATAGATAAATCTACATACTGCTAACACAACACCGTGAATAAATACAAACGGAAATAAGAAATGTTTCACCCAATTTCAATAGCCTGCCGACAGGAAGCGTTAGGTTAGAAATGTAAACAAACGGGTCCCGCCTCACACCGGAAAGAAAAACAATTACTGAATTATTCCAGAATATAACACATTAATTTTATTGAGAACTATTTACTATATCTAGTACTGTAATTAATAATGAGTCAGAATAATTGTTATCTCAATCAATAAATTTTAGTAGTCCAAAACTTTAAGATGGGGGGGGGGTCACCAGTGCATATTTGCATGTATCTCGTATAATAAAGGTCTCTTGAATACAATTTTTGGTATTTAAACTTCCAATAATGTGATTTATTATGTAGCAGAGTATTGTTTACGTAACATGAGTAGAAGTGCGCGGTTTGGTGAAAACTGAAAAATGCAAATATCTCGGTTAATATTCAAGATAGAGAATAAATGTACATAACAATATTTATAGTAAATTTAATTTTTAATAAGGTTGATTCTGTATACTTTTTCGATCCGAAGTATAGTAACGGAGATATTTCGAATTTTCGAAAATCCTCCCCCTCTAAACCCCCCCTCCCACTGGTCCGATTTCAGCCTTTAACGAACTTGATCTTTCTTTTTACATAAAACGCTTAAATATGAAGTTTGGTAAGGATTAAACAATAATTGTGACCGCTAGAGCGGTAACAGACAAATATATATATATATATATATATATATATATATATATATATATATATATATATATACAGTTTTGAACGGACCTCATTTTCGTCATCTACTAGGTAGGATCGAAGGAGATTTGAAGAAAAATGTCGAAAATTCCGTCATGAGTACAACCTCAATAGCTGATTTCCCTTAAGAGAAATCTGCTAAATATATATATATATATATATATATATATATATATATATATATATATATATATATATATATTGTGTGTGTGTGTGTGTGTGTGTGTGTGTGTGTGCGTAGCTTGCCTGTCCTCACGGCTTTTCTGTATTAGACGTATTATAATGGTGTAAGTGAGCCATATTGAGCGAGACCTATGGGACGTGACGGCGGTGTTTATTTAAAATTCCCTCAGCACGCAAATATAGTTAGGTAGCTATCGTGTTAACAAATAATTAATAGTTTATTTAGCCCACCTTCAACCACAATTATCCTTTTAGTCTTTCTTGACGAAAAAAATATTACTCCTCCTGATTTCGTTAGTTCGTCCATTAATTTTGTACTTGTTTTTGAGCTTAGAGATATTATTAAGTAAATTTGCCTCAAGGGGAGGTAAAATCTGCTATCATGTAGCGATTTTCGAAAACTTTCCTTAAATGTGTATCGATCCTACCTAGTAGATGACGAAAATGAGGCTTGTTCAAAAAGAGACCTGAAACTTAGAATAGGAATGATAGAAGGTCTGTCACTCAGGGGCTGCGTAATATATGCAGATTTCCCACATTCAGGAATAAAAGGCTTGTTATCTCCTCTCACCACATTTACCCAGTTACTGTGAAAAAAACTGATGAGTAGAAGGCCGATAGGGAGGGGAGGGGGTGATTGAAGGCTGGAACCAAGAAGAATAAATTGATTCATACTTGAGTTAATAAAAGTCCGCCACGCAGGGGCTGCGTTTCCTAAGCACATTTCATACGTGTCACGTATTTGCGTTTATCCCAAAACGGAAAAGTTCAATGACAACAACATTTGGTACTTAGCCTTTAAATTAACGTGCTTCATAAAAGCTTATTGTTAATATGACATGAGTAGGAGTGGGGGTTTACTGAAAACTAAAAAGTCTGTCACTTTAGGGGCTACGTAAACTAAGCAGATTTCCCTCGTGAAGTTTTACAATAGAGAAATTTAATGAGAGTCGAACAGTTACGGAAATGGCCGAACTAGCTTTTGACAGAAACTCACGACTACACCCGAAGTTAGCCGATTTCATTTCTTCCGTTACAATTAATAAACATTCCAATATCTCGGTTAATATTTAAGATAGAAAATAAATGTATAGAACAATATTTATAGTAAATTTAGTTTACCAAGACAATTGGTTCTATACAATTTTTTTGATCGGTCGTATGGTAACGGAGAGATATCGAATTTTCTACACCCCCCCACCCTCTCACTGGTCCGATTTCAGCCATTAACGAACTAGATCTGTCTTTTTTGCATAAAAATGATAAATATTGAGTATGGTAACGATCAAACAAAAATTTCGACCACTAGAGTGGCGTTTAACAGAGAAACACACACACACACACACACATCTATATATATATATATATATATAATATATCATATATATATATATATAAAATTGTAACCTCTGTCTGTAAATTGATTTTTTTTTCTCGAAATTTTACGATAAACTTTTTTTCCGTTTCAACATGTCATAGACACCATAACTGCATGTTTGAAGATTTCTTTCGTGTCTGTTGTTTATGTTTGTTTGTTAGTTTTGATTTGTTTATTTGTTTTTGTTTTGTTTGTTACCTTTTCACGCACAAACGGCTGAACCGAATTTTATGAAACTTTTATTTATACTACTACTAGCCCAACTTAGACTTTAGTCTATATTAATATTCTCTAAGAACGGACAGGAGATGGGGGTTATAAGGAGACCTGAAATTAAAAAATTGCGATCTTTCGTTTCCTATTGTTTTTTCCAGCAAATATGCCCCATAACAAAAATTGTTTTTTTTTTATTTTGTAATTTAGAGTAACTTTTGTTATATGCCACTTTTGCCCCGTATACGGAAGTATAAATTGATGC